>OX336389.2:312807043-313315220 GCA_946902985.2 Meconema thalassinum
AAAGACATGACATTGTAGGGGATATGAATTGAGATTATCACTTAATATTTTTCGGTGTAGTGGGCGGACGACCATCTCTTTCTCGCACATATTTCACTCTGTAGTGAATGTGTATTCTGTCCAAGTTCCAGGGTTAATTAACCTAACTTTTGCAATAGGACTTCTCATATTCGTTATCTGTGCAGTCGGCTCACGTAATCTACTTAATAATGAGTTGCTTGTACCAAGACTTGCATCTCAACAACATCTTTGATCTTCTTCACTTTTCAGTGGTGTCCAGAGCGATGCGTGGTAACTCATCAACCATTAAACTTGAGGACATCTAATGGGGGCTGCGTATCCCATACCAAGTTGTTAGGCCCCTTATAATAACAATTGGGCTGATCGGTTCAATTGATTAAGCATTAACCTTGAAAACCATGATAGTGTGTTCGAGCATCCCATCACAGCCCGATGGCACTTAAGGGAATTTAAATGCAACAACCTCGTGTCAGTAGATTCATCAGTAAGTTAAACTCATTCGAGGGCAAAATAACGATACCCTGGTGTTTCTAACGCTACACCCGTAACATTATTATTATTATTATTATTATTATTATTATTATTATTATTATTATTGAACATTAGCAGCACAACCACCATAAATGTAGTCCTAGGATTTAGCTGAGAGGCAGCATATTGTGTCCATGTGCTGAGTTCTTCTATCATCCGCAAATGCGCATCACAATGACACACATTAGGAGATAAACATCTCTGTATTTAGTTTCCCATATCAACAGTAGCATATGCCATATTCCCAGGGAATTATTGTTCTACACATATTGAAAATGTCAAAGCTTTTTATTTCACATCCGCATTTGTTCCCATAGAATAGATAATACAGTATATAAGGATAAAGATCACGTGTGTATTACATTCATCAAAATAAACTTTGTGAACAATTTCATCACTGTACTACTCGCAGTATAACATACAGCATGACTAGGAAACTACATTAGTTAGCTAGGCCTACAAAAGACTGGTATCGAAGGGAGATCTAGTTCCACATTACTAGAAATTTGAGGTTGACGTTTTACACCACCATATATTCTTAGAATTGTTTCTGCTGACAAATAGACAATGCGATGAGTCCCACGACTGATGTTCTGAAAACAGTAGTTTCCTGACATAAATTACCAACATTCTCTGAGGAGCTACGACGTCACAAAATGTCTACTTTGGTCCACTATCTGCTGCAAACTTCCAAACTTGTGCTCGAAGCTCCAAAATGTAACCCTTCACCAGTCGCTACACACTGCGAACACTACATCATAATCTGGCAGTGGCCATTCCAACTGAAGTACCACACTGTGATTTTTGTGGGAGGAGTTGGGGACCCGGTAGGGTGAAATTTGGCAAAAGAATTACTTTACTTTTTCATTCCAAAGAAATCTAGAGACTTTCTTCTTTAATTGGAGCTATCATTCATTGGTCGTATCTCAGTTATAAGTGCTTTAAATTGCGTTTCCAAGACAACACTGCATGGGCGCGGAAACTTTATCTGCCGGGAGATCTCGTTGTTGACAACGACAATACATGTTTCCATGACTTCCTCCTCATATTCCCGCTCAATGGTGATACCCCTACTTGTGCAACAGCTAAAAAACTGTCTAAGTCTGAAAATAAATTTCAGTCTTTTTTTTCCAGATTTTGCCAAAGGGCCTAACTACATTATAAAAAACATCTCGCGAACCAATAATTGTAGAAAGTCACGCAAGGATTCAAATTCAAATTAAAGCGTGTAACGGCCTCTTTGCCGTGAAACATTTTTAGGTAGGTAGCTATCCCGACAGAGAAGGAAGTGCCCTGAGCGAGAGTGGGAGGTATCCTTAATGGGTCGATTCAGGATGGCCGCTCAACATTATTGATTATTTATATATCTCGAACTAATAATCGTAGAGAGTCGCACGAGAGCTCAAATTAAAGGGGGTCACGCCCATACCTCCGAGACATGTTAGGTTTTTAGTTTTTGCCAAAGGACCTAACTACAAATTTACCCTCAACCCCTAAATTTACCACAATTCCCAAAAATTCCTTAGATCAGCAGATTTTTCATAAGAATTCTATCCCACCCATTTTATTTGAAAATCGATTGTGGACGGAAAAGGAAGGTTGCAAGTGCAGAAAAGGATTGCAAAGAACTGTCAAGACAAACTAAGAGAGCTGTGAGAAGAAGACTAGAGGATGAGATACAAGACAATCCAGATGATCCATCATATGGGGCAGGATTACATTGAAAAACTTTGAAGGTTTGTTTCTGCAAGTTTATTTTTTCTGAAACAAAGGAATATTTTCTCAAAAACTATTCAGTATACAATCTTGAAACTTTCAGATGTTACATAAACTCATAATATACATACTTTAACACGACGGTTTTGGAGAGAATTGTTTAGTACAGAAACAAGGGGGTAATAAGTGAGCGATTTATTCCAAAAATTATGGCACTTAATTAAAAAATAATACATTTGGACGAATATCTCTAACGAATAAACCCCTCTGTTAAAACATGCAAGAAGGTATAAAAAAATGCATGAGAAAAAATGAAGCCTCTAATATGAACCGTTTCTGAGAAAAATGTACCTAAAACAGTAAATTTAACATTATAGATATAGAGCCTACCGGGTCCCCTAACACTGTGGTACCTAAGCAATGATTTACACCTGAGAGCCTTGAGGTAGTAAGCCACTCAACCTGATATTATTATTATAAGTATTAGTATTATTATTATTATTATTATTATTATTATTATTATTATTATTATTAGAGTAATTTCGCTTTTTCCAGAATGCAGTAAATTTCAACTGAGAACGCATTGCATTAAATTATTATTATTATTATTATTATTATTATTATTATTATTATTATTATTACGAAGGCGGATCGAAAAGTCTTTGCCCCTAATTTTTTGCCAAAAGTATACACAGGCCTACATGTAATTACAAATACACGTACTGTTCTAAGTACCTTATATTATTCTTCATCTCCACATTTGTTCAGACATTTGTCCCATCGCAGCACTAAATTTGAGATGCCCCTGTGGTAGAATTCAGCCGGCTAACACTGTGGAAGCATCGTCGGACTGCTGTCATAGCGTCATCGTTGCACGTGAATCACTGTCCTGCGGCATCTTCTTCAGCGGACCATGACAATGCGAGACCACATGTGGCAACCAGAACCGCCAACAAGCTTCAGTCTGGACCACCCACCATCAGTCCGGATATCGCCCCTAGTAATTTCCACGTATTTGGTCCTCTAAAGAAGTTCCTGGCAGGACAGCGATTCACGTGCAACGATGACGCCAAGACAGTAGTCCGACGATGGTTTCACAGTCAGCTACCTGAATTCTTCCACAGGGGCATCTCAAATTTAGAGCTGCGATGGGACAAATGTCTGAACAAATGTCGAGACTATGTGTAGCAAGTAGTTCCGTGAAGAATTATACATCCTATTTTCATATATCCTACTTATGTTAATTGCCTCTATCATCATACAAAAATTCAGTTTGATTGCTGTAATAGATTCGTAGATATTGAGAACCGTCTAAATATTTCGGATGGTCGCCATGTTGGATTTTTATATATGTATGTCTTAGAGTTACCATGCACTAATACATGAAGACTATTGTGTCGGTGTAGTATTCAAACTTCAATCGCATGATAAGGACACAAGATATGAAAATCACATTTTAAAATTTTGCACAGCTGCCATCCTGTAGTTATCAAAACAAAGACGCCAGTGAATTAAAATGTGTATAAGCATTTACCGTACCAAGTTTTACTGCACTCGGATGGTTAAATCTAGAGAAACGTCCATTTAAATATGTATAGTTCGCGTCGCCGCCATGTTGGATTTGTGCTCACCTAGTTATTGAAAGTCCCATAGGTGAACTTATCTTCATAGCCTCTATCAACATACAAGATTTCAGTTTGATTGCTGTAATAGATTCGTAGATATTGAGAACCATCTAAATATTTCGGATGGTCGCCATGTTGGTTTTTGATATATGTAGGCCATAGAGTTATGTACTATTAGATGACGATTTTTGCATAGGTTCATTATTCAAACGTTCACTTCGATCGCATGATTACTACACAAGAAATAAAAACTTCATATTAAAATTGCGCACAGCCGCCATCTTGAGGTTATGTCAACAATTGAACTAAATTAGATGCCAATGCATTACAATGTGTATAAACATTTACTGTACCATATTTGACAGCGCTCAGATGGTTAAATCGCGAGAAATATCCATTAAAATGTTTCACTTTCGTTTGGCCGCCATGTTCGTTTTGTATGCTGCAGGTTTTTGAAAGTCCCATAGCTGAACTTCCAGTAGTACCCTTTATCACCGTAAAAAAATCAGGATGATATCGGTAATAGTTTCGGAGATATACTGTAGAATGCCGATGAAATATTTCGCACAGCCGCCATCTTGAGGTTATGCAGACAACTGAACTAAATGATGTGCCAGTGCATTACAATGTGTTTAAACATTTGCTGTAGCAACTTTCATTGCGTTTGGATGATTAAATGGCGAGAAAAGTCTATTTAAAAGATTCAAGTTTGCTTGGTCGCCATGTTCGTTTTGTCGTTAACAGGTTTTTGAAAGTCTCATAAGTGGACTTTTAGTAGTGCCCTTTATCACCGTCCAAAGTTTCAGGGTAATTTCAGTAATAGTTTCGGAGATATAGAATGCCGGTGAAATATTTCCCACAGCCGCCATGTTGGATCGGTGAGACGTAATAAAATTTGAAGGGCACGGTCTGGGTCGGCCAAAATAGTACTATGGCCTTACCGAGTTTCATTAAAATCGCTCCAGCCGTTTAGAGGTTATTAAGGGGGGAGGGAGTCATATACACACACACACGGACAAAAGGTGATCTCATAAGCCTTTGTTTTCATAAAATGAAAATAGACTAAAAATAGTGTAAGGTACAAAGAACAGTATGTATATTTGTAATTACCCGTATGTACTTTTTTGGGCTAAAAAATAGGGGCAAAGCCTTGCTGATCCTTAGGTGGGGGCAGAGTCCTGCAATATTCGGTTTTTTGACTATTGCGACCAACCAGGAGCAGATTACCTCAGAATTTTATATGTGTGTTTTAGGTTGGGATCTTACCTGTAACTACTGGAAACACCAAGCACCTCCAATCATTAGTCACGAAACAATTTGATTAAATACATTAATAAGTAATTGCAGGGCCTTGCCCCAATTGGATGGACATGGATGAAAAAATATATACGTTTACCAAAAACTCTCAAATTATCTCTGTAATTTACTTTAAACTTGAACAAAACGCAACTAGAAATAGACTAGTACAGTAAATAAACTAATACATTGTGAAAATAGTTAAGTCCTCAGAGAAAGTAATCGCGTTATGGAACCGTGCTGAGTTTATTCCAGTTGGTTTTGAGAGTTTAAACACTATGTCATCCAACGCAATGAATGACTCTTCATTAGTTTCTGTAAATTTGTAGGCACCTGGTAATTTCTTGTAGAAAATCGCTTCATAGCCTCCATCATCGCAGGAGGAAATGATCCTGGCCACGTAGTGTCGGAAAGAATGTTTTGTTTTTCCCTGCACTTTGACTACAGCGTAGTCATTAGGCAAAAGCGATGGCAAATTTCGGGTCATCGACAGCGTCCCATGAGAATGTCCAGGAAGGTGAGCTCCCGTTGGTTCCTGTGAAATATTGACATCCTCATTTTCTTGGTCACTTTCCTCGTCGAGAAGACAATCGAAAACCGAACTACTATCGTGAATTGAGAATTCCGCATCAGTCTCTGAAGAGTCTGTATCTGGTTCATCGGCATTCTTTATCTTTTTCTTCCTTTCGTTTAACTTGTGCGCAGTGAAGTCTATCCTACGTTTTTTTTTTTGCTTCAGCACGTGCTTTTCTTTCTTTGGCGCGTTTTTCCTTCTCAGCAGCAAGTTCTTCTTTTACCTTGGCTTCGTTTTCCAAACGATCTTTATTAGGTGTCGACGTTAGAAGCGAAGACTTCAACCCTTTACCTTTACGTTTCCTAGTGATCTTAATTTTAGGAAGTGGAATTATATCATTAGGTGATGTGGGTTGGTTGCCATGTTTTGAGGGGGATTCCAAATCAGGGATGTTGCCTCCTTGCTGCGTGGTAACATTGTCATCTTGTGGTGATATGACCGAGGGAGCAGTGGAAGTAGAGGGTCCTTGATCAGGAGACGTTTGGTCAAAAACAGCTGTTTCACCTACAATGTTACCACTTGCGTCTTCATCGTTAAGAAATATGATTCTTCGATCATCATGATATTCATCATTGGCGCGATCGTGTTCTGATAGGTCTTGATCTGTCACTTCTGATGGCAGAAAGTCAACTTCAACGACGACATTTGGGTCAAAGGGAAAATGCCTGTTGCTTTCAAAGCTTGAACTGCAGTTGCAATGGTTCCGGCTTTCTCAAAGGCAATCTTGAAAGTCGCAGCAACACTGTAAACGTCTGACCCGGATTTGATACATCTCATGCATCAACAGCAGCATCATAATAATTCTTGAGAGGGCCAAAAAAACAGCGATCAAGTGGTTGAGTCTTGTGACTGCTGTGTGGTGGTAAGGTGAGCAGGTGGATGTGGTGTGCTCTTGCAAACGTAATAGCCTCTAGGCTTGTGTGAGAAATATGATTATCTAAAATGAGTAAAATTGGATATTCCTCGCTTGGATTTGCATACTTTTGAAAATGTTGCAGCCACTTGATGAACGTCGAGGTGTTCATATACCCCTTTTCTGTCACAGCCATATCACACCCAGTAGGGCCACCATGAAGCAATTGGCGATTTTCTCTCTTTCTAGCATAGATAAAGTAAGGAGGAACATAATTCCCCACTGCATTCAGTGCACACACAACAGTTACTGTTTGGCCTTGCTCTGCTGCTACTGTCTTGGCAACTTCTCTTTTCCCTGTGGGGGCTACATGTAATGGGAGTTTGTTTGGAACAGTTTGTACCCCTGCTTCGTCCATATTGTAGATTTGATTGGGAGTAAACTTATAAGTTCTGACGACAGACCCCAAATTGTCAAAATACTGTGCAAGTTTAACTCGGTTGAAACCCATAGGTCTGGCAACGCTGGTTTTACGTGGAATACGCAGGGACAATTTGTTTCTCTTCATAAATTCTCGCGTAAAATCCCTCCCTGCTAGTTTGGAGTTTATAGGAAATTGATGAGGTATGTTGTTGTCCTCTGCATATTTAAAGAGAAGAAATCGTAAAGATTTCAGTGTAAGACCAAAGAAACGATGATCGAGGGCAATACAGTGGCTCACCAACTCCTTCTCTTTTCCTGTCGTAAAGGTATTCCGAAATCGTCCGAGTTTTACGCTGCCTCCTTTCTTCAGTCGAGTCCTCAGCGTAGTCTCATTGAAACCAATTTTCTTGGCAGCTTGACGAAATGAGGATCCTGCAGCAATCAATCTTCGAGCCTCATCGAGGTGGTCCTCCGTCAAAGGCTTATAATCAGTTTTTCTTTTGTAGAGAAATTTATTGGAAAAATTATTTTAATTGCTTTGATATATCTACCCAGCTATCTACTCTTAGAAAGTATTTGTTTGATAGATAATAAATGATAATTAATACGTACATTATTGTATCTACAATGTTGATACTAAATGGGGCAAAGCCCTGCACTCAAGGGGTGCAGGGACTCGCCCCAAAAGACCTGCAGAGATTTGCCCCATTTGGCGTGTTTGTGAATGGCGTGTCAGTAAGGTTAGGTGAAGTGAAGTGAAGCAAAAGTTAATCCACGACATTAAAGCTTCGTTACAGTACTATTCACTGATATTTAGTTGATACATTTGGAGCAACGCTAACTCGCACAATATTGAACTGAAGTATCAAGAAAGTTACATCAACAACGTGAAAAACTAACTTACCTCATTTTCTCGGCCGACAGTGTACACCAGACGCCATACTTTTGAAAACAGACTCCTGCTGCAGTACTACAACTGCTGCTTGGTGGCCAGTTCTTAAATCAAAGGCGGACTATTCAAAAAGTTAACGCAGAGCTTTGCCCCATGCAGGTCTTTGCCCCCACGTACCCTATATTTGTAATTACCCGTATGTACTTTTTTGGGCTAAAAAATAGGGGCAAAGCCTTGCTGATCCTCCCTCGTATTATTGCTTAATGCCTGGTGTTTGGTGTAATTGGAATACTTCGGCACTTAAAATCTCTTACATCAAAAGAGATCACCAAATATTGTCAGTACTTACCAAGAGGATTTGGAAGAAAGCCTAGGTGACGAACTTGAGCAATTCACTGATCTTCTTAAACCTAATGTGGCTGCTGCTATTAAGGCAGGCTGGGACTGAATTTATGAAAAATAGTAATTATTGATAGAATTGAATGACATTTGGTTTGTAGTCTCCTGATGGTTAAATAAGGCCATATACCAATTTTCAGGAAAATAGCAACAGAACCTTCTGAGAAATTAACACTTACAATTTAAATTCTTTTTAAATCGATGCTCATTAAAATGCTCCTGCTGAGCTGTTACTTCAAATAACGCATTGAAAACTGGTGTACAGGCACATCAAGGTATGGAAAGAATTTTAACAGAGATAAAGACTGCATATGTAGTCCATGAATGTGATGAAAATATATGTTTTATGTGTTTATGTTTTTCTCAAATTATGCTAAAAAATACCCTTTGAAGGCTACTATCTTTTAAAGTATCAACATTCTAAAAAGAATCCTTCCGTTAATATCAAGACAATATAGGTGGTAACAACCCATGAAATTCTCATGGAATTTGAAACCTAATTGGTTCAGCTGGAACATTTTAACTACCGTACCTGAAAATGTATGTATGAAAAAAAAAATTTTAGTAAATAAAACATGGTTGAAGGCTAAACTAATAATACGTCAGTTATTTAAATAAAACTGAACACAGAAGAAACTCGTTACGTAATTGGCATTTCTACAGTTACCGTAGCATTTTTGCCTCGTCAACTCACTAGATAGTAGCTCTGGGGGCAATTTGAAGATGGGCACCGTTGCGTTGAGCTAGTGGATGGGGGTGTTTCCCCAGCACTCAACCGGACATTTAAATGTCACGCGAGTACTTTAAAAATGGCCGAACCCGAAAAATACGGAGTAGGACAACATGTGTATAAAATTTGTAAGTAATGAAATTGGCCAAAATAACTTTAGTAATGGTATCTGGAGATTAGTAATAGATGTTTACTCGCCAGCTGCCGTAGACCCACCAACCAGCCCTAATAGGAACACTACTTATATAGTTGAAATTGCTGCTCTGACAGCCATCTTTGTGAATGTTTGTGAAGGAGTCCATAATGCCAACCCCAGGCATTCGGTACTATATCGCATCCGGTAGACCAATGGTTTTGCCTAGACAATATTTTCGTCCAGACCAATTGTGGATTGATAGATAACACCCCTGGTTTTTGTTACGCACAGTGGGGGTAGTCACGCATCAATAATCTTTATCCAGGCCAATGGTTTTGCCTTTTATTTAATTATTCATGTTGGCAATTTGTCACGTGGGTATGACGTAGTGTCCAGTGTGAATGTAAAATGGCTGACCTTGTTCAAATGAACACGACCAATAATGCTTTATTTACGTTAAAAGTATTTATTTCCGGTGCAGCAGTGGCAATTGAAATTATGAAACGACTCTCAACAACTCCAAGAAAGGTATGCAAATCATAAATAATATATTTCCATTAATCTACCTTGTTAAAAGTTACGAAAAGGGGTGTTCTCCTACTCTGCAGAATTAATAAAAATACCACCGCCAAATGATCCGCAGGAGTCCGGCGTACAATAATATGCACAAATTGAAAAATCGATAATTTTTACTTTTTTCACCAAAAACTAAGTCCCAGCCTCCCTTAACAACGAAAAGCATCAGACGTGAACTGCAATTTTATAAACTTACAAGCTGTACCAGGCATGCGTTGCAATGCCAATCAAAGAAAGTGTTGGCATTGTAATTTGGTTTCTTGAAGTGCTTTTGGATACACAATTTTTTCTTCAATTTCCGTTAACTGCCTCTAAGCTATCGTAAAATGGATTTACTAATTTTGAAACATTTGTGGGAGAGTGCGCAACAACTCACCAAAGTTTAATCGCAATCGGATGAATGGTATATGAACGCAGTTGGAACTTTGCTGAAACACTTCACGCGTCGTCACTCATTTGTTGCATCAACTCGTGCGCTACCTATTGTAAAATGGATTTACTAAGTCGAAAACCTTCCCTGGCGTATACACAACAAATCATCAAAGATTCATCGCAATCGGATGAATAGCATATGAACGCTTACGGCATTTTGTTTAAACGATTCGCGCGCCGTCACTCATTTGTTGAATCAACTCGCGCGCTACCAATTGTACAATGGATTTACTAAGTCAGAAACCTTCCCTGCAGTGTGTACAACAACTCACCCTAGTTTCATCACAATCGGATGAATGGTATATGAACGCAGATGGAACTTTGTTGAAACGGTTTCTGCGCCGTCACTCATTTGTTGAAGCTACTCGTGCGCAACCCATTATACAATGGACTTACTAAATCAGAAACGTTCCCTGCAGTGTGCACAACAACTCACCCAAGTTTCATCGCAATTGGATGAATAGTAGGCCTATATGAACGCATACGGGACTTTATTGAAGCGATTCGCGTGCCTTCGCTCATTAGTTGAATCTACTCGTGCGCTACCTATTGTGCAATGGATTTTCTAAGTCAAAAACCTTCCCTGGACTGTGCACCACATCTGAGCCAAGTTTCATCGCTATCGGACGAATGGTAGGCCTATATGTACGCGTACGGTACTTTGTTGAAACGCTTCGCGCGTCGTCCCTCATTTGTTGAATCTACTCGTGCGCTACCTATTGTAAAGTATATTTGCTAAGCCAGAATCCTTTCATAGAGCGTACTCAATATCTCACCCAAGCGTCATCGCTATCGGACGAATGGTATATGAACGCATACGTGACTTTGTTGAAACGCTTCGCGCGTCGTAGCTCATTTGTTGAATCTACACGTGCGCTGTCTATTGTAAAGTGGATTTACTCAGCCATAAACCTTCCCAAAAGTGTACACAACATCTAACCCAAGTTTCATAGCTATCGGACGAATGGTATATGAATGTATACGGGACTTTCTTGAAACGTTTTGCGTGTCGTCACTCATTTGTTGAATCTACTCGTGCGCTATCTACTGTGAAATGTATTTATTCACCCAAGTTTCATTGCTATCGGACGAATGGTGTATGAACAAATACGGGACTTTTTTGAAACGGTGTGCGCGTCGTCGCTCATTTGTTGAATCTACTCGTGCGCTACCTATTGTAAAGTGAATATACCAAGCCAGAATCCTTCCTTAGAGTGTACTCAATATCTCACCCAAGTTTCATTGCTATCGTACGAATGGTATATGAACACATACGGGACCTTGTTGAAACGCTTCGCGCGTCGTCGCTCATTTGTTGCATCTACTCGTGCGCTACCAATTGTTAAATGGATTTACTAAGCCAGAAACCTTCCCTGCAGTGTACACAACATCTCACCCAAGTTTCATCCCTATCGGACTAATGGTATATGAACGCATACGTGACTTCGTTGAAACGCTTCGTGCGTCGTAGCTCATTTGTTGAATCTACTCGCGCGCTGTCTATTGTAAAGTGGATTTAATAAGCCAGTAATCTTCCCTGAAGTGTACACAACATCTAACCCAAGTTTCATAGCTATCGGACGAATGGTATATGAATGCCTACGAGACTTAGTTGAAACGTTTTGCGTGTCGTCACTCATTTGTTGAATCTACTCGTGCGCTATCTATTGCGAAATGTATTTACTAAGTTAGAAACCTTCCCTGGAGTGGAAACAACTTCTCACCCAAGTTTCATCGCAATCGGATGAAAGGTTTACGAACAAATACGGGACTGTGTCTAAATGCTTCGCGCGTCGTCGCTCATTTGTTGAATCTACTCGTGCGCTGCCTATTGTAAAATGGATTTACTAAGCCAGAAACCTTCCTTGGAGAGTAATCAACATCTCACCCAAGTTTCAGTGCAATCGGATGGGTGGTGTATGAACGCATAGGAGACATACACACCCACACACCCACATACATACTATCTCGTACATGGATTTTTATATAGATAATGGAAAATTCCTTACGGTCGTGTTTCCCAAGGGTAGAAATATGCCTACGAATTTAGGCCCAGGCCTACTTGTCTTTAAGCTTACTTCAGCGGAGAACGTTCTTTTTCAACATTAAAGCGTGTAAAAAGTGAGTTAAGGAACATGATGGGACAAGATCGTCTACGTGATCTCACCTTAATGAACATTCAATGTAATTTACTTAGAGAAATGTACTTGTCTGGTATTAATCTGGTAAATCTAAATTTACTCACATTACATTGAGAAAGATTTGTTTATAACAGTTGTGTTTTATTTTATTATCATACTAAACCTAGGGCCTCCAGCTACAGGGCCCGCGCTGGCTTTATCTGGCTCTGCATATGGAAGCGAAAATCGATAGAAAATACAAATAAGCGGTACACAATTCCCATATACCATAATATAAACCTGCAGGTATATAAATCTTTAAGTCAGTTTATGTATATTTGTGTACATTGATACAGGCCCCACGCTGGTTTAATCTGGCTCTGCATAAGGGAGTGAAAATCGAGAGAAAATTCACACGAGCAGTACACAATTCCCAGTATAACGAACCATTACCATAATACAAACCTACAGGTATATACATATTTGGATACCTATCAGTAGAAAGGTGCTAAGTGCCATTTAAAAAAAACTTTTTTTGTTGTTGCTATAATGGTGCTATGTGCGATGTAGCATTGCATATCAAAAGGGCTAACTCCTCAGTGGTTTCGAAGGACCTTCCAAGAGCATCACAAGATGGCACTAGTTGTAAGTCCTGCAGCTCTTTCAGAAAAAAGGTGCAATGTGCCAATCATTTGGTCTCATTTCCCTCCAATATGTGCATCGTTGACAGAATTGTTCAAGGAACTTAGAATACTCAATTTATAGCAGTTCGTACTGATGGGAACCTGTGTACGGATAGCACAGTTTGTTTCCTGCTGGGCACGCGACTTTGTCGTGCATTAGACTCGCAAAATCTCGAAAACTACTGCTCCGATTTCAATGAAAATTTTACAATTTGTTCTCAATTTGGTAGACAGTGTTTAGAAAGTGGTTTAAACGAAATCGAATTGGCAGTATTTTAAAATTTATTTACATTAAAGAGCCACACCAATATTGAATCTAATAACTTGACGGACAGATGGTGACACATTGCATCCTCTTCAAAATCTTCTACGAGCAACGATAACATCCCATACCATACCCTTTGATCAATACGTGCAATAAAATAATACTTAACGTAACAGAATCATACTGTATAATCCAATTACAGCATATTAAAGTATGTTATAATAATATTACATTTCACGTTAATGTGTTTCGACCAACATATCTAATGTGAGAACGTACTACTAACGGGAAGGATGTCAATATTGTCAAGTTCTCAAGGTGTCTGGTGAGGGTGCATGTGAGTGGGCCTGGTGACAGACTGTTTTAGTGGTAGTATTTGTTTGTTGGTGAAACTTTAGTATTTATTTTTTTCGTTAGTAGAATTTTGGTATTTAATTGTTAGTAGAAGGTTAGTATTTTGTAGTAGAATTGCTCTTTACTTATTCTGAAAGGGAGTAGCAGCCTTTCAGAATAAATCAATTCTTTACTAGTCTAATAGACGGTTAAGATAGTGATAATATAAGCCAACTAATGGCTACACTGCGTTCTGCTGCACGGCTGAAAGCAACGGGAAACTACAGCCGTAATGATATTCCCGAGGATATGCACCTCTCTATGCATAATTACATGTAATGATGGCCTCCTCCCTTGTAAAATTTCAATCCGGAGGTAAACTAGTCCCCCGTTCGGATCTCCGGGTGGGGACTACTCGAGAGGGGGTTAACATCACAGAAGTGACAAAGAGGAAATCTGACATTCTACGGATCGGAGCGTGGAATGTTAGAAGTCTGCTAGGAAGTGGAAAGTTAGAAAACTTAGAAAGAGAAATGGATAGGTTGAGGTTGGATTTGGTTGGGATTAGTGAAATGCGCTGGCAGGAAGAGCAGGACTTTTGGTCAGGAGACTATAGGGTCATTAGCACTAAATCAAACAATGGCCAAGCAGGGGTTGGTCTCATATTGAGTAGGAAACTTTAACAGCGGGTGGAATATTATGAGCAATACAGTGAACGGATTATTGTAGCAAAAATCAATACTAAACCTACGTGCACCACAGTGGTACAAGTCTATATGCCTACCAGTCAAGCTGATGATGAGGATGTTGAAAAGGTCTACGAAGAAATAGATGACATTCTGAGGTATATCAAAGGTGATGAAAATGTTATAGTAATGGGAGATTGGAATGCTGTGGTAGGAAAAGGGAGAGAAGGGAAGATAGTAGGAGATTTTGGATTAGGTGAAAGGAATGATCGAGGAAGCAGGCTGATGGAATTCTGCACCGAACATGAGTTGGTCATAGCTAACACCTTATTCGATAACCACGATAGAAGAATATACACATGGATGAGACCAGGAGATACAGGGCGTTACCAAATCGACTTCATTATGGTCAAGCAGAGGTTTCGAAACCAGATTTTGGATTGTAAAACATATCCTGGTGCTGACATAAACTCTGACCACAATCTGGTTGTAATGAAATGCAGATTAAAGTTGAAGAAACTGAAGAAAAGTCAAAAGCCAAAAAGGTGGGCAATAGACAGACTGAAAGTGAAGGATGTAAACGAAAGATTCAAGAAGAGTATAAAGGAAGGACTAATCAAAACCCCTAAACAAACTTCAATTGCAAACGAATGGGCACTTTTGAAGAATGAAATAACAAAATCCGCAGAAGAAAACATTGGTAGGAAAGAAGGAATAGGTAGAAAAACGTGGATCACTCAGGATATACTAGAATTGATGGATGAAAGGCGGAAACACAAGAATCTAAGAGATGAAAAGGGGAAAGCAGAATACAGACGTTTGAGAAATGAGGTTAACAAGAAGTGCAAGGAAGCGAAAGAAGAATGGTTGAAAGAGAAATGTGCAGGTATAGAAAATTGTCTGAAATTAGGAAAAGTAGACACAGCTTATCGAAGGATTAAGAATACATTTGGGGAAAAGAAGACTAAGTGCTGTAATATTAAGGACACAAATGGAAAGCCTCTAACAGATAGGGAAGAAAAGGTCGAGAGATGGAAAGCTTACATAGAGTGCTTGTATAAGGGAATGGAGATTGAGAATCATGTAATGGAAAGGGAGGAGGAAATTGATGAGGATGCAAAAGGAGATTTAATATTGAGATCAGAATTTGACAGAGCATTAGATGACTTAGGCAGGAACAAAGCACCAGGCATAGATGGTATACCGATTGAGTTGCTACGCTGCATAGGAGATGAAGGTCTGATCAGGTTATTTCACTTGGTGTGTAGGATTTATGAGACAGGTGAGGTACCCCCTGATTTCAAGAAGAATGTTATCATCCCTATACCAAAGAAACTGGGAGCTGACAGATGTGAAGATTACCGTACAATCAGCTTGATTACTGATGCTTCAAAGATCCTGTCTAGAATAATTTACAAGAGGATTGAAAGCCAGATAGAAACGGAGTTGGGTGAAGACCAGTTTGCTTTCAGGAGGAATGTAGGAACAAGGCAAGCTGTACTAAGTCTTAGGCTGATTTTGGAAGGTAGAATAAGGGAAGATAAGAGAACGTTCATGGCATTTGTAGACTTAGAAAAGGCTTTTGATAACGTTGATTGGACTAAATTGTTTGACATTTTGAAATCTTTTGGAATAAAGTACAGGGATAGGAGGGTGATATACAATCTATACAGAAACCAGACAGCAGTCATTCGAGCTGAAGGACATGAGAGAGAAGCTGGTATTCAGAAAGGTGTAAGGCAAGGCTGCAACTTATCACCCATACTTTTCAATCTTTACATTGAGCAAGCAACGAAGGAAATTTGAGCAGATTTTAATGTGGGAGTGAAGATTCAAGGAGAAATAATTTCAACTCTGAGATTTGCCGATGACATAGTCATCTTGGCCGACAAGCCTGAGGATTTGAATGAGCCTTTGAATGTTATAAACTCCGTCTTGAGGAAAGAATTCATGATGAAAAGTAATAAATGTAAAACAAAAATATTGGAATGCAGCCGAAATAAATCAGAAACCTCTATGGACATCAAATTGGCAGGTGAAAAACTAAATGAAGTAGGAGACTTCTGTTACTTAGGAAGCAAAATAACCAGTGATGGACGAAGCAAAGAGGATATAAAAAGTAGGTTAGCTCAGGCAAGGAAAGCCCTTCTACCAAAAAGGAATCTGTTGACATCGAATATAGATTTAGGTATTAGGAAGTCATTTTTGAAAGCCTTTGTCTGGAGCGTGGCGCTCTATGGAAGTGAAACTTGGACTATTGGTGCAGCAGAAAAGAGGAGAATTGAAGCATTTGAAATGTGGTGTTACAGGAGAATGATGAAGATCAGATGGGTAGATAGGGTTACAAACGAAGAGGTATTAGGGCGAGTGGGAGAGGAGAGATGTTTCTGGCGACTGCTAATGAAGAGAAGAGATAGGTTGGTAGGACACATACTAAGACACCCAGGAATAGCAAGCTTAGTTATGGAAGGAAGGGTCGAGGACAAGAACTGTAGGGGTAGACCAAGTTTAGAATATGTTAAACAGATAGCCTTGGATGTAGGGTGTGGTAGCTATGTAGAGATGAAACGATTGGCTCAGGACAGGGAGGCATGGAGCGCTGCATCAAACCAGTCAAAAGACTGAAGACTCAAACAACAAACAACAACAAGGTAAGTTCGATAGATTTGAGTTACTATGAAAACAATTCCGTGTCGTTTTACAGTGTCCATTACAATGCCAAGCTGACAGAGGTCGTCGAAGCTAGTTAAATGCGCGGCGAGCTACTTCATGTTCAAACCACACTGATGACCATAGAGCGACAGGCAATGAAAATAGTCGTATGGGCATGTCTGACTTACGTACGAAAGCGACTGAAAATGCACGAACGGCGAATTGATTCAGAATGCAATGAGTTCGTGAATATCAAACACAATGCCAGCGAGCACGACACAATGGACATGACCGATTACGCCGACGCGATGCACCTATGAACCTGGAACGTCAGTTGACCGAATCAAAGAAGGAGCACATTCGGCGTGTTTTTCCGAACGTAGCGCAGAACTTCAAAAATCATAATTGGCTGAGCGAACGAGCCATAATGGCAGCGAAAAAAAAAGATCCCAATGAGTCCATAGTAGGAGGGGAATGATCCCTTTGAATATTGCATCATCACGACCAGATATTGCGTAATCGCGATGACGTCATGGGTCCTTAGAGCGAGCATGTGGTCCGGGAGCGAGCATGTGCACTGCACCTGTTAGCGTGGGAATGGGTTGACCTTTTGGCTTGTTTATGCGATGGTGATAAAAAGTTAATGGGTGTTGGCACGAGGACATATGGCATCATCATGATGTCATCTGATAGCCATGCGGATGTGAGCACGTGCAGCGTGCACGTGCACATGTTAGCGTGGGAAGAGGTCGACCTTTAACCACTTGAAGCAGATAACCTTTGGGTAACCGCTTGAAGCAGATAACCTTTGACTTATTTATGCGATGGAGATAAAAATTAATGGGTGTTGACGTCATCTGATACCCGTGCAAGTGTGCAGCTGTGCGAGCGATCACGTGATATGTCAGCAGAGTTCGCGTGAGACGTGGTTGAACTTTAACAAGTAGTGTTAACTTGGGGGTTCTGTCCACTAACTTATTGAACCCTCGTCGTATCGGCCCCGAACCTGATATCTCGCACTCGTAGTAATGCCCCCTCTTTTCCTATAGCCTCTTTATTTAATTAAAATACCAAAACTAAAGGGTCATTCGCGAGTAGTGGGGTAGTGTATGTTCTCTTTCAAGTCGCGTGTGTGCTTGAATACGTATGGCTATGTTGGGAAAAGGTTTGGTGGTGGGCGAGGACTACAGTTGAGTGAGGGCTCGTTTAAATGCTATTTTTCCCGCTCTATTTGATGGTGAGGTTATTTTTTAAAATGGGTGGAATTTGGAAACGCAATTTGATGTAAACGTGCGTTTTTGACATTTTGGCGAATTTAATGAGCTTGTAAGGCTAGAACGATGTGTTATTTAGGAATGGCGTGACGTCCTCTTTGCTATGAATGTGTGTCGGTATATTTATTTTAAATTGTTGTTTTTTGAAATTGGCGCTATTTTGGAAGCGGTGAAGATGAGAAAAAAAGTTTTCTTGACGTCAATGAAAGGTCCCTATGCCCTCTAGGCTGACAGCTAGTTTCAAGTGTCTAGGCCAAAACAAAATGATAGCCTACTTTCTGGCGAACATTGGCGATGATTCGCGAACGCATGGTCGGATTTGAGCATATAGTGTGTCGTAGGACTCGTAGTGAATTCTCCTTTTGTATGAACGAGGTATGTCAACCCCCAAAATAAAAACTAGCCTTACCCGGGGAGAAAGTAATTTTTTGTATGTATGCACGACGGTGGCTTTTGTCAAAAGGGCATGACTACACTTTTGTTAATATTTTCTGAACCCCTGATGGGATTTTGCCATAGGCAGTATCCTAGCACTTGGGGTGACGCCTCGTTTTTGAATGTGTGATTCATTTTTTTGTCAAAAGGGCCTAACTACTCTTTTGTTAATATCTCGCGAACCAATCATGCTAGGGACTTGTATGAGGGGTCCTAGCACTTGGGGCGACGTCCCCCCTTTGGGGGTGAAACTACCCCCCAAAATTGAAAACTCATTATCTTGGAAACTAAGAATCCTAAAATTTGGCGTGATTGCTCTAAAAATAGGTGATGACATAGGCTTTTAGCTGGATTGGTCATTTCACCCCTAAAACAGTAAATAGTCATGTTATGGGGGGAAAACGTGTTAAACACCTAAAAATGATAATTGAACCTATGATCTTTTGTTTTTCATGAAAAATAGTAGGGGGGTGAAAACTACCCCCAAATTGAAAAAATCGATATCTTGCAAACTAAGAACCCTAAAATTATGTGTGATAGTTGAAAAATAGGTGATGACATACGCTTTTACCTCGATAGATTATTTCACTCTTAAAACATGATGATCTAGGCTATCGGCCCCAACTCTTAAAACAGGGAATAGTAATGTTACAGGAGAAAAAAGGTATTAAACACTTAAAAGCATAAGAGTTTTGTGAAACCATGCTTTAATGAATGTTTGTATGGAGGATGACAGCTTGCTAATTATTATTATTATTATTATTATTATTATTATTAAGTAATTATGGATTAATGTGTTTATAGCTAACGAATAAGGCTACAGAGTTTTATCAGTTGTTGTACAAATCAGGATGGCCAACCCGTTGCCATGCCCCATGAATTTACCCAAAAGAGCCAAAACGTTAAGGTTATCGACCTGAGATTTTATAAAACTAATTATCGGAGAGGGTGTTGTTTTGGATTGACAATGGCTAACCCTTTACCATGGTTTATGAATTGACCCAAAACGTTTTACCTGACAAGACTGAGTGTACCCTGTTGCAGCCTTTAGAAAATCGAACCCGGACCTCTGTGGTGACAGTTGAGTTATATTAATGATGCTTTTTGAACAAACACACACTTGCATACGATCGCTGGGTTGAATCTGCACAGAGCCACTGGCTTTGTTTGTGTAATGAGTCTTGGTGATAAGAACACGGCGCTCTTGCCAGCAAGTTTCATATTACTCGTCTGCTTGATAGTGGACGTGCTTCACACCGTGTTAATTTACATGACTAGATAGTTGTTAGGTAAGGGTTGCCAACGCTCAGTGAACCTTATTGCAACCTTAAAATGAAAATTAATTTCTTGGTATAGCCGGGGTTGGAAGCCAAGTCCTTAGGGTAGACAACCAAGTATGATAAACACTACACTGTGAGATGGTCAAATGATAATGTAACAGAACATATAGAAAAGTTTTCTGTAGTTTAACGAATTGACTAAGAGCCATACCATGAGAGGTATAGGTAATTGAAATTGAATCCTTAGCTGTTGACCCTACTACATGTAAGCTATAGCAATGCCCGCCTATAAGCTATCATGTTAGAAAAAGAAATTTATGGGTTGTTTTAAATGGAGAATGATTGTGTTTACTGTGAAACCCAAATCTGAATTTAAAAATAGTTTATGTCCTACATGATATTTGAAATCATTTTTATTTATACTTTAGACAAACGCTAACATAGTTGTAATCCAGAAGCCATGGCTGCCTCCTTTCCAATCCTACACCGTACACTGAAGTTAAAATTAATAATGATCACGTTACAGACAGCCAGTTTCAAAGCCGTGAGAAATAAGTGAACAAAGTATAAAATTCTTGACCCAGTCGGGAATTCAACATGGTGTTGTTTCAAACAAAAGACAAGCGTTCTATAAACTTAACCGCCAAGCTGTCCTATCGACCCCTAATTGTTTGGCTGATGGTGAAATTAAAATTAAATGTAAACTATAACTAAAACTAACTACACACTTATAACTAGAAAAAAGAAATGTAAGACAAAAGGATAACAGGACAAATAAAGGGCAGAAGGAATAAAAAATTGCCCCTCAACCCTCAAGAATGTGGATTGATGGACTTGAAAGGAAGGAGAGCCATAAAAGGTAGATATGAAAGTATAAGAGGAGAGGGTCCCGCTCCAGTGGTAATCGATAAAAAGGAGGAAAACTGGACCCAGCTCAGGAATCCCTTGTGGTCGCCAACTTCCAAACTGATCAGCCGCAAGCCTCTGAGGGTGTAGCCATATCCAGGGTGCACCACAAGTGGTGGGGCTACATACACCCTACCTTTAGTGTGGCTTCAGCAAAAGGCAGGAAATAACATAAAAATAAAAAGAAGCCTGCCTCCTCACACAAGGAGGGTATCAGAAAAAAATAAACAAGGGTCAATTAAGTCAGAAAATAAAGAGACTCCCTAAGCCTTGGATAGCCTAATAATGTCGGAGTCGGTAGAGAACAAGTGTTGACCAAGTGTGGTCGACAGGAAAAAAGATAGACAGGAGCCTAGCACAAGTCAGTGGAAGCAATGACGGACTCAGCTGGGGCTCCATGGTCGTCAACCTACATTCCACTAGATGTAAGCCCATGTTTGGCGGTGGTGGAAAATAGAGACCTCTTTTGTTTTAAATCACTGGCTTTAAGGACGGTAACACATGGCATGCCTTTATAATGCGATACTGGTCCTAGGAGTATGCAAAATTGTATTAGATACTCAGCTAATAATAGTGTACATGACCCTTTATTATTTTCTCTAAGTACAGTACATGGGAATGATGACCATGATTTCCAAGCCCCTAAGTAAGACAAAAACAAATTATTTCCATTTCCAAACAGTTGGGGTGAGGTGAGGTGAGTTTTCTAAACGTCAAACTCATGTGGTTTTCCACTTGTACTCCAGGTAAATGCCATGTTTGCCCACAGACAAGTGCAAAGAAAATCAAAACATGTTGTGTTTTGATCAATTCCTTACCTACATGACATGTACTTGAAATAACAAGTAATGAGCATTCTATGTTAACAATAGTGAGACGGTTGCAAACTGCCAATGCTTAGAGCTCATTAGCGGCTTCTATGGGAGGCATGGAGTACACTTACTTGAAAAACTAACAAGAGGAGTGTTTGATTTTCCCACAACACACATCCTGATAGTAAATATAATTGACTATGCACTTAAGTCCATAACCAGCTCCTTACCATTCCTACCCTTCACAGTCGAAGCACACATTAATACAGCCATCACAGTGACAGAGGTTATTTGTAAAATATCTTAATATCTGAGATTTATCTTGAAATTGACCAGAATTTTGTAAAATCCACTAAATTTACCGCAAATTTAGCAAATTCCACCAAATTTCAGCAAAATCCAACAAATGACTACCAGATGTATTGAAATGCCATTGAATTATTAAAGAATGGTTGAAACTACCTCAAATTTATATAAAATTAGCCGAATATTGAAGAAAATTCACTAAATTCTACCAAATTTAGCCAAGAGGTCTACAAACCATGAAATTTAACCAATTTTTTAAAACATTCACAACATATACTCGAAAATTCCATAATATTCCCTTTACTTGTATGCTTTTTAGTTGTTGTTTCGTTTCCCACACTCCCTGCAGACAAATACCTGAACGTGACTTTCTCCTAGACTAGGAGCTCCACATTCGACATGATAGCTGAGTTTCATCTCCCATAAACTCGTCTCTGAGGTGGGTGCCAGAAAAGACATCCAACGGTAAAAACCACACGCTCACATAGACTTTCATAACTTCTTACGTTGAGGTTCATAACACTTACTACATTGAATGATTTAGCGGCTTCCTTTTCACAATTCCTGTCTATACTTTCCTCTTGAAGGCTGCAAGTTGCTTGCAAGTTTCCTAAAATGCAATTAAATTTAATAAATACTTTAAGATGGTTTGATTTGTTTAGGGATATGGTGTTAATACTATTTTTTTTAGGTCTTGACTGGCTTTGCAATAAGAATTGACTAACCAAACATGAGTTACCTATCAAGGAAACATTTTGGCCACTATGTTGGTTATTGACCAGTGAGTTTAGCTGTTTATCATTTTTTGAAATCATATACAACAGAGGCTTAAAGCTATAGACGAACCGTGTGACCATGTTTGTTAAACAAGACATTATACCAGAGACAATTAGGATACGTATGTAGAGTTTACCAAAAATAACGTTGTGTAACAGTAAATGCTAGTTAACAAACAGTTATACAGTACTAAACAAGTAGTTCCGTGAAGAACAGAAAACCCTATTTTCATATATCCTACTAATATGAATTGCCTCTATCTACATACAAATTGTCAGTTTGATTTCTGTAACAGATTCGTAGATATTGAGAACCGTCTAAATATTCTGGATGGTCACCATGTTGGATTTTTATATTATAGGCCTAAGATTTATGTACTATTACATGAAGATTATTGTGTAGGTGTTTTATTCAAACTTGGTGGTCCCATTAAAGGTATTCCTACAATAAATGATTTTCAAGTTGTCGTTCTATGACGTGAAAATATTTAATATATCATATTTGCTAACAGGATATGCCACTGGAATTATTTTACAAGTATTTATTTTAATGACCAACAGAGTTCACTGTTAAAGAAGGGAGAGCCCTATGCGGAATGTAGGATAACATGTTACATATTATACGTGATATGTCACAACTGTAATACTTGTGATTTTTTAAGATTCCTTTATACCTATATTAATCACCCAGTTTACAAGACTGATAACTGTAATGCTACGGAAAAATCAAAACAAATCAAAAATGTGCATTGAAAAACCAAAAAGTGGTTGAGCAAATATACAGTCAACATGCAAAAAAAACAAGAAATATATACAAACTGTGTTAATTAATTTAATTCAAATATATACATTTTTACAATAGGTATACACACACACAAGAATACAGCAGTTTTTTGTTCACGTTCGGTTGTTATAGTTTTTAAATATAACACTTGCTGAACATTATTTTAGGGGATTGGGGTGTTGCTACGTTGACCAATTACACTATAATACCAGCTTTACGAAGTTCATCTTCTATTTTAACAGCTCTTCCTCATAACCAATATGACCAGCCTGTTTACAGGCATGCAAGAGCTGTAGACGTTCGACTAATATATTAGGATCGTTCCATTTGCTATTTTTCATGAATGGTTTTAAACACTCGGGAAGCAGTTCATCATTTTCACCATCATCATCATTATTATCATCCTCATCATTATAATCATCTTCATAATGATCATCATCATCGTCGTCATCTTTACCATCATAATTTCCACCTATGTCCGCAGTCTGTTCAATGGTTTGAGTTGCCTTTGATAGTGTTGAAAGCTTCTTTTTAGATGTGATAGAGTGCTTTAACATTGTTAAGTTATTATTATCATCAACATCACCATCCTTTTCACCTTCCCCAACCAACTTCTTGATGGGGTATGTTGTCTCCGATAGGGTTGAGGGCTTTTGAGATGTGGGTGTGTGTCTGATCATGGGTTTTACAGGAGGTGTTAAAGGTTTCTCATTAAACAACTCGCTAACAGCATGAGTGCGTTGTAGTGTATTAGACCTGAGGTTAATATTATCTTGAGAAGCACTATTTTTTTCTTGGACATGGTTTTTTGCTTCGGTTTGAGTTTTCCTTACATTTACACTAGCATGATTAGTAAGTTTACAATCATGATTGTTTGAAGAAAGTATGTCCAATTCTTTTGTCTTAAGCATTCCTCTACACTGTTTCCATCGTTGCTTTGAACAGCGCCAAATAACAGTTCCATTTTTATTGCTTCGTTTCACAATATATGAACACCCTTTATAGTAGGCATAAGGCTTACCATACCTAGTCACTGATACTTCCATATAAACTGTCAAGCATAAACTAATTTCTAGTAAAGACAACTTGGTAATAACAACAATAGATTAATGTGGGAGCATATATAGATGCAAAAAGTGGGAGCAAAAGTGGGGGTAAAGAGTGTCAGCAAAAGTGTGAGCAAATGTGGGAGCAAAAACTGTGAGCAAAAAGTGGGAAGCAAAATGCGGGAGCATATATGGGATGAAATGTGGGAGCAAAGCAAATATAAAAAGAGGGAGCAAATATGCTAACAAATATGTCAACAAATATGCCGGCAAAAGTCAATACACAAGTCAAGATAGTTGAAAGTGCAAAGAAAATATGGAAGCAAATATGAGAGCAAAAGTGGTGTTTTTCTAAAACAACTAAACATAAAAAACTTAGTCATAACCTAACCTAACCCACCCTAACCTAACTTCACCTATCCTAACCTAACCTAACCTACTCTAACCTCGCCTAACCTAACTTAACTTCACCTATCCTAACCTATCCTACCCTAACCTCACCTAACCTAACCACACCTAACCTAACCTAACGTAACCCAACTTCACCGAACCCAACTTCACCTAACCTAACCTAACTTCACCTAACCTAACTTGACCCAACTTTACCTAACCTAACCTAACCTATCATAACTTCACCTAACCTAACTTTATCTATCCTAACTTCACCTAACCTAACCTAAACTTTCAACTCTCAGATCAAAATTAAATTCTGGGCATAGTTGAGTTGGAACCCAAGACCTCAGGGATAACACCACTACACCGCGAGATCGGCAAATTATCAACGCAACACAACACAGAAATAAAAGTATCCTGTAGTGTAACTTATTGTCTGACAACCATAGTTGGAAATTCAAACCCAAGACCTTAGGACTTTTGTTTTGAACATTATCAGAAATATTATTCCATTTACATTTTGCTGCTGCTTATAATTATAAGAGTTGGCATTAATATGGGAGCAAAAAGTGGGAGCAAAAAAGTGGGAGCAAATGTGGGAGCCAATATGGGAGCAAAAGTGGGAGCAAATATGGGAGCAAATGTGGGGGCCGACATGGGAGCAAAAGTGGGAGCCAATATGGGAGCAAATGTGGGAGCCAATATGAGAGCAAAAGTGGGAGCAAATAAGGGAGCAAATGTGGGGGCCAATATGGCAGCAAATGTGTGAGCAAATCAGCTCACTTCGGATATCACCAGTGAGTGTTCATATCCACCGTTAGGTAGCGGAAACACACTTTGCATGTTGTATGTAACTATCTTACAAAGTTTGACTGCATGCAACTCGTGCTTGTATAAGCTGTGCATAAAATTTTAATATACAATTAACACTAAGCGTTCAGAACTGACATGTATAGCCTTTTCTAGGTTATATAGAGCATCCTTAGCAAGAAAGACTGACTAACCCAAGAGTGTAAAGCCTTGCCATATGCAGTAAGCACCTGTTGGCAGAAAACGTTTCCTGATAATAACGGACTTAATGAATACGAAACGTCTTTTGAGTGTCGTCAGTACAAGTGGAAAAACCACGATTTTGACGTTTAGAAAACTCACCTCACCTCACCCCAACTGTTTGGAAATGGAAATAATTTGTTTTTGTCTTACTTAGGGGCTTGGAAATCATGGTCATCATTCCCATGTACTGTACTTAGAGAAAATAATAAGGGGTCATGTACACTATTATTAGCTGAGTATCTAATACAATTTTGCATACTCCTAGGACCAGTATCGCATTATTAAGGCATGCCATGTGTTACCGTCCTTAAAGCCAGTGATTTAAAACAAAAGAGGTCTCTATTTTCCACCACCGCCAAACATGGGCTTACATCTAGTGGAATGTAGGTTGACGACCATGGAGCCCCAGCTGAGTCCGTCATTGCTTCCACTGACTTGTGCTAGGCTCCTGTCTATCTTTTTTCCTGTCGACCACACTTGGTCAACACTTGTTCTCTACCGACTCCGACATTATTAGGCTATCCAAGGCTTAGGGAGTCTCTTCATTTTCTGACTTAATTGACCCTTGTTTATTTTTTTCTGATACCCTCCTTGTGTGAGGAGGCAGGCTTCTTTTTATTTTTATGTTATTTCCTGCCTTTTGCTGAAGCCACACTAAAGGTAGGGTGTATGTAGCCCCACCACTTGTGGTGCAGCCTGGATATGGCTACACCCTCAGGGGCTTACGGCTGATCAGTTTGGAAGTTGGTGACCACAAGGGATTCCTGAGCTGGGTCCAGATTTCCTCCTTTTTATCGATTACCACTGGAGCGGGACCCTCTCCTCTTATACTTTCATATCTACCTTTTATGGCTCTCCTTCCTTTCAAGTCCATCAATCCACATTCTTGAGGGTTGAGGGGCAATTTTTTATTCCTTCTGCCCTTTATTTGTCCTGTTATCCTTTTGTCTTACATTTCTTTTTTCTAGTTATAAGTGTGTAGTTAGTTTTAGTTATAGTTTACATTTAATTTTAATTTCACCATCAGCCAAACAATTAGGGGTCGATAGGACAGCTTGGCGGTTAAGTTTGTAGAACGCTTGTCTTTTGTTTGAAACAACACCATGTTGAATTCCCGACTGGGTCAAGAATTTTATACTTTGTTCACTTATTTCTCACGGCTTTGAAACTGGCTGTCTGTAACGTGATCATTATTAATTTTAACTTCAGTGTACGGTGTAGGATTGGAAAGGAGGCAGCCATGGCTTCTGGATTACAACTATGTTAGCGTTTGTCTAAAGTATAAATAAAAATGATTTCAAATATCATGTAGGACATAAACTATTTTTAAATTCAGATTTGGGTTTCACAGTAAACACAATCATTCTCCATTTAAAACAACCCATAAATTTCTTTTTCTAACATGATAGCTTATAGGCGGGCATTGCTATAGCTTACATGTAGTAGGGTCAACAGCTAAGGATTCAATTTCAATTACCTATACCTCTCATGGTATGGCTCTTAGTCAATTCGTTAAACTACAGAAAACTTTTCTATATGTTCTGTTACATTATCATTTGACCATCTCACAGTGTAGTGTTTATCATACTTGGTTGTCTACCCTAAGGACTTGGCTTCCAACCCCGGCTATACCAAGAAATTAATTTTCATTTTAAGGTTGCAATAAGGTTCACTGAGCGTTGGCAACCCTTACCTAACAACTATCTAGTCATGTAAATTAACACGGTGTGAAGCACGTCCACTATCAAGCAGACGAGTAATATGAAACTTGCTGGCAAGAGCGCCGTGTTCTTATCACCAAGACTCATTACACAAACAAAGCCAGTGGCTCTGTGCAGATTCAACCCAGCGATCGTATGCAAGTGTGTGTTTGTTCAAAAAGCATCATTAATATAACTCAACTGTCACCACAGAGGTCCGGGTTCGATTTTCTAAAGGCTGCAACAGGGTACACTCAGTCTTGTCAGGTAAAACGTTTTGGGTCAATTCATAAACCATGGTAAAGGGTTAGCCATTGTCAATCCAAAACAACACCCTCTCCGATAATTAGTTTTATAAAATCTCAGGTCGATAACCTTAACGTTTTGGCTCTTTTGGGTAAATTCATGGGGCATGGCAACGGGTTGGCCATCCTGATTTGTACAACAACTGATAAAACTCTGTAGCCTTATTCGTTAGCTATAAACACATTAATCCATAATTACTTAATAATAATAATAATAATAATAATAATAATAATTAGCAAGCTGTCATCCTCCATACAAACATTCATTAAAGCATGGTTTCACAAAACTCTTATGCTTTTAAGTGTTTAATACCTTTTTTCTCCTGTAACATTACTATTCCCTGTTTTAAGAGTTGGGGCCGATAGCCTAGATCATCATGTTTTAAGAGTGAAATAATCTATCGAGGTAAAAGCGTATGTCATCACCTATTTTTCAACTATCACACATAATTTTAGGGTTCTTAGTTTGCAAGATATCGATTTTTTCAATTTGGGGGTAGTTTTCACCCCCCTACTATTTTTCATGAAAAACAAAAGATCATAGGTTCAATTATCATTTTTACCCTTTTAACACCTTTTTCCCCAGTGTAAAATCACTATTTACTGTTTTAGGGGTGAAATCATCTATCCAGATAAAAGCATATGTCACAACCAATTTTTTAAGTATTGCACCTAATATTACGGTTCTTAGTTTCCAAGGTATCGATTTTTCAATTTAGGGGTAGTTTTCACCCCCCTGCTATTTTTCATCAAAAAAAAAGATCTTAGTTTCATTTATCATGTTTAGGTGTTTAACACGTTTTCCCCCCATAACATGACTATTTACTGTTTTAGGGGTGAAATGACCAATCCAGCTAAAAGCCTATGGCATCACCTATTTTTAGAGCAATCACGCCAAATTTTAGGATTCTTAGTTTCCAAGATATTGAGTTTTCAATTTTGGGGGGTAGTTTCACCCCCAAAGGGGGGACGTCGCCCCAAGTGCTAGGACCCCTCATACAAGTCCCTAGCATGATTGGTTCGCGAGATATTAACAAAAGAGTAGTTAGGCCCTTTTGACAAAAAAAATGAATCACACATTCAAAAACGAGGCGTCACCCCAAGTGCTAGGATACTGCCTATGGCAAAATCCCATCAGGGGTTCAGCAAATATTAACAAAAGTGTAGTTATGCCCTTTTGACAAAAGCCGCCGGCGTGCATACATACAAAAAATTACTCTTTCTCCCCGGGTAAGGCTAGTTTTTATTTTGGGGGTTGACATACCTCGTTCATACAAAAGGAGAATTCACTACGAGTCCTACGACACCCTATATGCTCAAATCCGACCATGCGTTCGCGAATCATCGCCAATGTTCGCCAGAAAGTAGGCTATCATTTTGTTTTGGCCTAGACACTTGAAATTAGCTGTCAGCCTAGAGGGCATAGGGACCTTTCATTGACGTCAAGAAAACTTTTTTTCTCATCTTCACCGCTTCCAAAATAGCGCCAATTTCAAAAAACAACAATTTAAAATAAATATACCGACACACATTCATAGCAAAGAGGACGTCACGCCATTCCTAAATAACACATCGTTCTAGCCTTACAAGCTCATTAAATTCGCCAAAATGTCAAAAACGCACGTTTACATCAAATTGCGTTTCCAAATTCCACCCATTTTAAAAAATAACCTCACCATCAAATAGAGCGGGAAAAATAGCATTTAAACGAGCCCTCACTCAACTCTAGTCCTCGCCCACCACCAAACCTTTTCCCAACATAGCCATACGTATTCAAGCACACACGCGACTTGAAAGAGAACATACACTACCCCACTACTCGCGAATGACCCTTTAGTTTTGGTATTTTAATTAAATAAAGAGGCTATAGGAAAAGAGGGGGCATTACTACGAGTGCGAGATATCAGGTTCGGGGCCGATACGACGAGGGTTCAATAAGTTAGTGGACAGAACCCCCAAGTTAACACTACTTGTTAAAGATCAACCACGTCTCACGCGAACACTGCAGACATATCACGTGATCGCTCGCACAGCTGCACACTTGCACGGGTATCAGATGACGTCAACACCCATTAATTTTTATCTCCATCGCATAAATAAGTCAAAGGTTATCTGCTTCAAGCGGTTACCCAAAGGTTATCTGCTTCAAGTGGTTAAAGGTCGACCTCTTCCCACGCTAACATGTGCACGTGCACGCTGCACGTGCTCACATCCGCATGGTTATCAGATGACATCATGATGATGCAATATGTCCTCGCGCCAACACCCATTAACTTTTTATCACCATCGCATAAACAAGCCAAAAGGTCAACCCATTCCCACGCTAACACGTGCAGTGCACATGCTCGCTCCTGGACCACATGCTCGCTCTAAGGACCCATGACGTCATCGCGATTACGCAATATCTGGTCGTGATGATGCAATATTCAAAGGGATCATTCCCCTCCTACTGTCCATTCTAAATTTCATTCCGGACCAGTTGTTTTGTTTCAAATCGGTTGACGCAGTTATCAACCAGGATGAGGTAGTCAACCATCTCACAGAATTTTTGAATTCGCTGGAATTGCCTGGATTACCACCTCACAATTTTCAATTGAAAGTAGGCTCAGTCATCTTCATGTTAAGTAACATCAATCAACTTCGACTGTGCAATGGAACACGACTGGCTGTGGAAAAAGCAAATGAACAACCTCATCGAAGGAGAAGTTGTTTTGATTCCGCGCATCCCAATGATTCCACCGGACGTGCCATTCGATTTTAAACGGTGGCAATTTCCCATGCTTCTGGCCTTCGCAATGACCATCAACAAATCACAAGGTTAGTCGTAGGAAGTTTGTGGAATTAACTTGGAGTTTCAGTGTTTCATGCATGGTCTACTGTATGTCACGAGTTTGCGTGTCGGAAAGCCGTCATCTTTGTTTAATTAGCACGTAGCACATTCGTAAAGACTAGTGGACTTTGCACCTTTCACAACTTCTAATATTTCACTCAAACAGAATTCCACAGTTTTCATATTATGAACCTATATCTGCCACTGGATAGCAAGGAATACTATATCTGTATGTTATTCAAATTAGAAGAATAAATACTCACAAATAAACTGACTAAACACTTTATACTATAATACTCAATGTTCATAAAAATGGCAATTAGCACCTCTCTACTGATAGGTATCCATTTAGCTTAGATTTTTATATCATCAATGCAATGCATGCCAGTTTCTTTATGTAGAATTACGCTGAGCAATCATGCAATTATTCGATCTGTGTGAAACTTGGTACGACTGAAACGTTCTGGCATACAGTTTTCACGAGCGGCTAGGTACAGAGCTACTAATACACTATTTGATTGGCTGGAGGCTGCCAGTTTCTTATTGTTTGTTGGTGGAATATTATCTACATTCCTTGGATTTTAAGCTGCTTGCGTGCTTTAAATTCATTGAATGTATCAAATTACACATTCGAGATGGAACGATGGAACAGAAACGAAGCAACTTATATTACAGCATGATTCTTTTTGGGCGTGGCTAAAATTTAAAATACCGTATAACGTGGGGCCGTGTTTTCACCGTATATTCGCTTCGAAAAGCGATCTTGAATTTCAGTTTTGTGTGTATTCTGTGCGGTGTACTAGTGTGTAGCTGAGTAAATTAGGATTTGCTTTGTGTAATAACTGAAATGAATTTTCAAGTATGTCATTTTGACGAGTGTAAATGCATTGCTTATTAATTAAAATATCATTTTTTTACTTTATTTTAATTCCACGTAATAAAGGCCGCACTCACAACAAACCTTACAGCAAAGAGTATTTATCCCACTAGACACTTTTCTAACAGCCAATGAGATATGAGCAGCGATCAGCCAATCACGGAGTGGATCAGCGCTATACCTAGCCACTCGTATAGTTTTCCAGTGTAGTTCTTCTCAACACAATGTAGATAGCACTCGTGTAATGCTCTAATACGAACGCCAGCTGCTTACTGTACAGTATATTAAACTTATCGTAGGACTAGTTGAGAAAATAAACTAGACAATAACGAAATATGATAGTTCATCTGTTTTAAAATCCATGTTAGACGGTGTGAATGCGTATTTCTAAAATTATTTTTAAATGTCGTATGCTAATGGAGCGATTGTCGGAAAATACAGTACTTGTGTGATACGACTTCTATTAATTGTTACAGATGTCTCTACCTTACCATTCATGAATTATTGCGTGCACACTACTCCCTAATACGTCATATGGCCTTGCTATTCCGCCTCTTAAAAACAATCGTCATTATCACCATCATCATCATCACGGAATTCCCTAAAATTAACCACATCACAGAAAGATATAATCTCTGTTGGAATGGATCTCTATTATTATCCGATAATAAGAGCTAAATATTCTTGAGATGAATTTTGCTAGTGGGGTGGTAGTGATGAATGTTGTTTTAAGGGGAAAGATATGCACCAATTTCCTACCCTAATTCTCTAGTCTAATTAACGTAAATTATGGATGATACGAATGTTAATTTCAGAAAATGAACATCTTTTATTCATGTTATATTGAACAGATCACTGGGAAAGTCGATAAAATGTACCACTAAATGCTTTGGTATATGTTCCTTTTGTATTTATTCATTGCATTGTAGTGCCTCGTCATTTGACTTGGAACACATGATTTTCTGGGTAGGAAATGTATTGATGGGACAATTTTAGGTAACAGTGACAGCTTAGTGTTAATATGGGGCAAGTTCTAGGATCCTAACCACCATTTCTCGCTATTTGAAGATTTTAAATTATTATGCTATACGTCTAAAATGGCTATAATATTTGAAATCGTTAGCCTATATTTTACCACAGTGTATGTCATCAACTAAAAGCCATTCAGTCCACAGCCTGGTGTAGCGCCAAGCGTCCTTGGCTGTCGACATTGAGATCCGGGTTCGAATCACAAATACACACACTAATACAGCCATCACAATAACACAGGTTATCAGACAAAACTCCACACTGATCCAGGTACACGGGGTAGGGGCAAATGACCACGTAGTTCCGCCCCTTAAAACAACAATAACTAACAAGTACACGGGTCATAATGACCACGACGTCAAAGCCTTTCAAATGAAACAACAAAAGCTATTTAGGCCATCACGTGGAAAATATATTTAATTGACAGGGGAGTTTTGCAATGTGAAAGATCAGTAGAGTACTTTATATAAATAAATTACACAGCATTACTTGTTTTATACAGAAATTATACTTTGTTCAATTTGTCGTAACAACTAGCTTGTAAACTAGTTTCATAGAACAGCGTTTCACAGATAAATCATAATTAATTGCTGATAATTGTTCCTAATTACTACCGTATGTATTAGCCCAAAATGCAATAAACACTCCACAAATATTCCTCTTTCGCTTATAACACATGATACTCGTTTGATTATTATATAGCATTGAACAATAACTCAATAATGTTCACAACTGAAATAACCAGTAATTACAAAATTTAATATTAACCCCAATGTAATTAGAACAGCACAGCCAATTGTTAATAATTCGTTGGTGAATGTGGCAGAAGCGCCTAGTTATGAAGACTGTGACTAATCAGGCCACTTAACTAAGAGCGCGGTTTTCCACCCTCCCACTCAAACCTGTTGCGCTTCCCAATGCACATCAACCGTGACCACATCCATACCTTACTTACGCTGGATTGTTGTTCCACACCTCCTAGCTACAGGGGGTATTATATCATGTCACGTAGCATAGAATGCCGCACATATGACAAGAGGAGGAGGAGATTGCTAGTGGAGGACAAATCACCACTTTCAGTATCTTAACAAAAGGTCACATATAAGTAACAATATTGACTAGTTAAGCCTCTGTGGCTTAGGCGGCAGCACGCCGGCCTCTCACCGCTGGGTCCGTGGTTCAAATCCCAGTCACTCCATGTGAGATCTGTGCTGGACAGAACGGAGGCAGACAGGTTTTTCTCCGGGTACTCCGGTTTTCCCTGTCAAAATTTCATTCCAGCAACATTCTCCACTATCATTTCATTTCATCTGTCATTCATTTAATCATTGCCCCAGAGGAGTGCGACAGGCCTCGGCAGCCGGCACAGTTCATATCCTCGCCGCTAGATGGGGGCTTCATTCATTCCATTCCTGACCCGGTTGGAGACTGGAAGCAGGCTGTGGATTTTTTCATTGACTAGTTGTATTAGTTTAACTATTACTGCAGCTAAATAAATGTATATAGGCCTATTGTAAATAATATCACTCATACTTGTAGACACAGATTTAATTGCCTAAGTTGTAATGGATCTGATGATGATCGCTTGACGATCGAAACTGGTCATCCAAGTGTATTCAGGATTGAAATACTTAAATTTCGAAAAATTGCTTCCTACACGATAATCGAGGAAAAGGAAAGGAAACTTGTAGTTTTACGTGGACGGTTAATCTTACAATTATGAGCCACGGGACCTCCTTTTCACGTGGAATCCGAACCTAAGGACATGGCATTTCACTTCGAAAATATCACAGGCATTGACCGGAAATCAAACCCAGTCCACCTTGGTGAGAGGCAAACAGCTTGACCGCCGTGGAGGACAGTGGCTTGCTCTTAAAGGCAGATAACCACTCACCAAGCTTACAGTAAAATCTGGAGCTAGCAGTCTCTATTATCCCTTTAGACACGCAGCTGCGTTCACCTCTATGCATCTTGCTCAGACGTTATATAGCCGTCGGTCACCAACTGCCTATTCTACGAGTTATGTTGTTGTTGTTGATTCATTTAGGCGCCTTGCGACATCATGGTCATATAGCCCCGTATACTTAGGTGTATGTAAAATATGTTTGATAACCTGTGTCACTGTGATGTGTGTATTTGTAATTCAGGTAGGATTTGGGTAGGAAGCAGCCGTGGCCTTAAGTAAGGTACCATCCCAACATTTGCCTGGAGTAGAAGTGGGGAAACCATGGGAAACCACTTGCAGGATGAGTGAGGTAGGAATCGAACCCACCTCGTCTCAGTTTTGCCTTACGAGGCTGAGTGTACCCCGTTCCAACCCGCAGGTCAGAATTAAATTTCTTGGCAGAGCTGGGAATCGAACCAGGGCCTCCGCGATGACAGTGAAGAATGCTAGTCACTACGAAACGAGGTGGACGCTCTACGAGTTCTGATGATGGAAGGAAAAATTAAACCACTCCTACTCTCCACTCAGCTTGCTCCTGTCTGGTTGAAGTAACAAATTCACCTGGAAAAGGCTGGCAACAGGGTTGCCAACCATGTGGCAGATTACCACTAGAAACTCTCGGAAAAGTAAACGCCCCTCCTATGCTTTGGCTGGATTTAAAGTGCTTTATTTACAATATAAAACATGGCCGACTGCAGGCTACAGCGCCAATGCTCTCCCACTGTGGGTAGCCATGTTTATCAACGAAATACATGGATGTTTGACTTGCTTTCCGATATTACAACAATCCCTTGATAAAACATAACAAGTGATCCATAGTATATTATCGTGTTGGAAGCTATTTTTAGCCTATTTTCATTTACAAAAAACATAGCTTTATGAGATCACCTTTTGTCCGTGTGTGCGTGTGTGTATGTCCCTAATAAAATCTAATGGCCGAAGCGATTTCAATGAAACTCGGTAAGTAGCCTACATACTACCACCTTGTCTGGCCGCGACCTTGCCTTTCAAATTTTAATACGTTTCACTAATCCAAAATGGCGGCCGCGTGTATTATTTTACAGTTACAAATTTCACCCTGAAATGTTGTACGATGATAAAGGGTACTACTAGAATATCACATATTTGACTTTCAGAAACCTGTCAAGTACTAAACCAACATGGCGGCCAAGCGAAGTTAAAACATTTAAAAGGATATTTCGCGCGATTTAATCACCCGAACACAGTGAAACTTCGTAGGGTAAATGTTCACACAAAATTCAATCAACTGAAATATATTTAAATTCAACTGTTTTCATAATCGAAAGATGATGGCTGTGCGAAATTTAGCTTTTATTTCTTGTGTCCTAATCATGCAATCGATAAGAACGTTTGAATAATGAACCTGCGCAATAATCATCATCTAATAGTACATAACTAAAATCACCTACATAATCGTATATAACAATCCAACGCGGCGGCCATCCGAAATACTTAGACGGCTCTCAATATGTACGAATCTATTACACCAATTAAACTGAAATTATGTATGATGATAGAGGCTATGAACGTACGTTCACCTTTCAATAACCTGACAAGCACAAAACAAACCAGGTGGCGACGCGAAATTCAAATATTTAAAGACATTTTTCACGCGACATTTTACCGAGCGCTGTGAAACTTGGCACGGTATATCCTCATACAAGCCTTAATATACAGACGTTTAAAATAATGGAAATTAAATGAGTACTTAAAAATGGCACTTAAGCATTTGTTTTTAATCTCGTATTTATTTCTCGTGTCTTAATCAAGCAATAGAAATATAGGTTGGTCTAATGATCTGTCATTAATCTGCTCGCATATTTATGAAACAATCCAACATGGTAGTCTTCTGGGTTGTATGAGGTCGCGTGTTGTCATGAAGAAAGATGACGTCCATACAGTATATTCCACCGTTTCTCAATATCTCCGAAACTATAGCAATAAAACTGCTTTTTTTTTATGGTGATAGAGGACTATTAACTAAGCACATATACAGTATGTGACTTCCGAAAAACACAAAAGCAACGTGGCGGCCAGTGGTTTTCATGTATCTCAAATGAATTTTCTAGCGATCTTATCACCTGAGAACAGTGTTGCTAAGAACACCTAATCTTCATTCAGTACTTAGTATAGAGACATCTCATGTTCAATTGTTTTCAAATATTCAAGATGGCATCAGTTTGAAATTTTAAAACCTTGCTTTCTTTATCCACGTATACTATTCAAGCGATTGAATAGAGGGTTCATATGTTAGGTTCTTATAATAATCATAATCTAATGGCATTAATTACTATAGCTTACTTTCCGTAAATCATTAGAAGTCATGCATTTGACTTTTCTTAAATTAAACTCGCGTGATGCGTTACAGTAAGGTACCATCTCGCGGGAGGAGTCTTATTCACCAATACTGAAAGTTGTACATTCTAGCACATACTTTCTCAATGCAATGGTGTTGGTGCAGATATAGGTCGGGTATCAAATGTTATTTAGTATACATCACATGGAAAAGCATTTTAATTGCCTGGAGAGGAAATCCGACAGCGGTAGCTACGCTCACAGACGCGCAGTACTAGACCATGTATACGTGGATAAAGAAAGCAAGGTTTTAAAATTTCAAACTGATGCCATCTTGAATATTTGAAAACAATTGAACATGAGATGTTTCTATACTAAGCACTGAATGAAGATTATCTGTTCTTAGCAACACTGTTCTCGGGTGATAAGATCGCTAGAAAATTAATTTGATATACATGAAAACCACTGGCCGCCACGTTGCTTTTGTGTTTATGGGAAGTCATATACTGTATATGTACTTAGTTAATAGTCCTCTATCACAATAAAAAAAACAGTTTTATAGCTATAGTTTCGTAGATATTGTGAAACGGTGGAATATATTGTATGGATGCCATGTTGGATTGTTTCATAAATTGGCTATAGAATTATATGCCAGCAGATGAATATTCTAATGACAGATCATTAGACCAACCTATATTTCTATTGCTTGATTAAGACACGAGAAATAAATACGAGATTAAAAACAAATGCTTAAGTGCCATTTTTAAGTTCTCATTTAATTTCCATTATTTTAAACATCTGTATATTAAGGCTTGTATGAGGATATACCGTGACAAGTTTCACAGCGCTCGGTAATAATGATCGTGTGGCCTCCGGAGAGGCCGAGTGCAGGTCTTTCTCTGCCGACTCGGTAGACGTGGGTTCGATCCCCACCGTCGGCCGTCCTTGACATGGTTTTCCGTGGTTTCCCCTTTTCAACTCCAGGCAAATGCTGGGACGGTAGCCTACTTTCTAACAGACCACGGCCGCTTCCTTCCACATCCTTGCCCAGTTTCATTCATCTTCATTCAGTTCATCTCTCATTAACTCCTCTCATGAGGTTGGCGTCAGGAAGGGCATCCGGGTGTAAAAATCAGCCGCCACATAGAATGCCATCGCATCCCATCCCCGATCGTTGAAAACGGGAATAATAAGGGGTACACATACAGAGTTTTTAATGGAAAAGGCCAGTAGGATATATATGAAAATAGGCTATTCATTTCTTTACGGAACTACATGAACTTGTTCAGTGTTGCCTTAGTAATCAAAATTTAATATTGTTTAGTCGGTCAACACAATTGTACCCAATTATAATAGGTGGTTCCGTAATCCTAAAAGGAATACCTGAGATCAATAAATACACTTGGATGACCAGTTTCGATCGTCAAGTGATCATCATCAGAGCCTTTACACTTAGGCAATTAAATGTATGTCTACAAGTATGGGTTATTATGTTTACAATATATACAATTATTTAGTTGCAGTAGTAATTAAACCAGCACAATCTGTCAAGATATAAGATCTTTTGTTGAGATATTGATGGTGGTGATCGAGCTTCAAGTTTGCTTGCTTAGTGTGATTATGTGATTGTCATTAAATGGTCAGGATATTGTGGATTGTGCACTTAGCGTTTTGAGCGGTGTGTGGTCTGATCCCGTACTGTTGCCAACACCGCTGTCTGCACTATCTGCAATATCTCAACAAAATATCATATCTTGACTAGTTGTGCCTGTTTAACTACTACTGAAACTAGGTGAATAAATGTATATATTGCCAATATCATAACCCATACTTGTAGACATGCAACTAGATTTAATAGGCTAATTGTAATGGATCTGATGATGATCGCTTGATGATCGAAACTGGTCATCCAAGTATATTTATTAATCTCATGTACATTCTTTTCACGATTAGATACCCCCTCCCCCACCATTATAATTGTGTACAGTCGTGTTGACCGACTGAAAAACATTAAATGTCGATTGTTCAATAGAAAGTTAAATAATTGTTTCATGTTAGGCTATCTTTTTATGTACTAAGATTCAGGAAACATGATGAAGACAGTTTTACAACTGAATTGTAAGTCCCCTGTTGTCTTTATTTGTACATGTCGTCCAGCTATTTGTCTTAATTGCAATGAATTACGGTATAATGTGCAATACCAAACACGAGAGAGCGAGAGTGGGCGTATCGACTTATGTGGGAAACGATCGACTCTTGTCTTGGGAGGGGGGAATGAGCTAGTTGGTACGACACATCCGGTGACAGTGACGTCATACGACGCATAAATTTAACAAAGTTAACTGCAGGCGCCTTAGACATTAACATGTCGCTAAGTTTGAGTTTGAGATGTCCAGAGGATGAAGATTGCTGTGCTAATTGCATTACACTCCCTCAAGTTGGTAATTGGGAAGCAGCCAATGAACTATCTCCAAATAGGCCACTCGCACTGCGGGTCTCATACATCAGATGAAACTGGAATACCAGAACACAGTCCACACAATGAACAACTTGTTGCTATTTCAACTAGGGCCCTGGGATATATTTGGCCAATTACCTCTGAGTGTAATGTGCATGTGCAATTGTAGTGTTTGTGTGAATATTGTCTAAATATTATTGTCTAAATTTGGGGAAAGTGAACCAGGATTTGAATTAGGATACCATTCGTGCATCCGCCTAGATTGAGGATGGGAAAACCAGGGGGGAGCGCCTCACTTTGGTTGGCCAATGTCTGCAACTGGATAAGCAGCTGGGATCTGCGGGTATATTGAAGACCAAAATCCAAGTAGGCATGAAGCGTAACAAATATAAATAGAAATAGATGGCGAAATATAATGTTTTGCAGTACCAATGGCTGGTTCCCTACTCCTGCCCCAAGCTAGAAACTATCCGGCATTTGCCCGGAGTAAAAGTGGGAAACCACGGACAACCACTTCCACGATTGCCGAGGTGGGAATTGAATCGAATCCACCTCTTCTCAGGTTTGCTCACGAGACTGAGTGATCTCCGTTCCAGCCCTAATACCAGAATTAAGTTTATTTGCAGGTCCAGGAATCGAATCCGGACCTCCGGGGTGGCAACCAAGAATGCTAGCCTTTACATCACGAGATGGTCTGAAAGATAAAGGTGGGGGTACTAATTATGTCTTTTGAGTACTAGTGCTACATTATTGGGGGCCTCAGTTCAATCAAAATGGCACCCGAACCAATTCAGTATCCAGTACTCGGATTACCAGACTACGCTGCTTGCTCTTTCTACGAGGGGCGATCAGAAACTAAGGTTACAAAGCCTGCAGTGAAACGTGTTTTTCAAACAATACAGCGGACGGATAGTACATACATTAGGTTATTTTTTGACATCGTCTCCATTATGGGCTTAGGCATTTGTCGCTTCGTGGGATGAGATTGAATACTCCCTCCTGGTAAAAATCCTGTCCTTGCGTGTTGAGCCACGTTGTCGCAAATTGTTTCACCTCCTCGTCTGAAGTGAATAGTCGACCTCGTATGTGGTTCTTCAAGAGAGGAAACATGTGTAAATCGCTTGGATGTTGATGATGATGATGATAATTGTTGTTTTAAGGGGCCTAACATCTAGGTTATCGGCCCCAAATGGTTTGGGTGATCGTGAAGATGAAAATAAAATGTAAACTATAACTATAACTAACTACTAACTTATATACTAGAAGAAGAAATTGAAAACAAAAGGAGAATAAGGCAAATAGAGGACAGGAGAAAAATAAATGCCCTCAACCCTCGAAGAATGCGGATTGAGGGACTTGGAAGGAAGAAGAGCCACGAAAGGCAGATAGGAAAGTGAAAGAGGAGAGGGTCCGCCCCAGAGGTAATGGATAAAATGGGGAATACCGGACCCAGCTCAGGAATCCCTCGGGGTCGTCAACTCCCGAACTCATCAGCCGTGAGTCCCTGAGGGTGTAGCAATATCCAGGGTGCACCAGAAATGGTGGGGCTACATACACCCTGCCTCCTTGAGGGCCTTGAGCAGAAGGCAGGAGATAACATGAAAAGATAAAGAAGGCTGACCCCTCGCAGAAGGAGGGTATCAGAAAAGATGAGACAAGGGCCAATTAAGGCGGGAAAGGAAGAGACTCCCTAGGCCTCGGATACCCTGATACCGTTGGAGTCTGAAGAGAACAAGGGTTGACCAAGTGAGGTCGACAGGAAAGAAGACAGAGAGGAGCCCGGCACAAGTAAGTGGAAATAATGCCGGACTCAGCTGGGGTCCCGTGGTCGCTAACCCACGTCCCACTAGATGTGAGTCCCTGGGGGGAAGTCGCTTGGAGCGAGGTCCGGGTTATAGGGAGGGTAGTCAATGATGTCCCAGCGAAACCACTTCAACAGCGTGGTAATCCACTGGGCTGTGTGAGGTCGCGTGTTGTCATGAAGAAAGATGACGTCCTCAGTGAGAAGTCTTGGCCGCGGTTACATGTTTCGCCCACAGAAAACGAATAACTGATGGGATCTCTTCGCTAGACCAGTTTTCCAAACGAGTCGCAATTATTTTTGACCTACAACTAGCGCTGTAGGTGGCGGGTGGCTGAAACTCTACACAGTTATTACCCATTTAAGATTTGATTGTTGCTGAGCGTGGCTGAGCCAGTTTTGTTGTTTATTGTAGCAGCTGCCCCGCGGGGCGAAGCGGGGAACACAGTGATGACAGAGTGCGTTCTGCACATAAGTCAAGCAGCATTGCGTGTCACCGGTGCTCATGTCGCCACGGACAGTCAAACGACGACTGAGGCTACTGGAGCTGAGCCATATCCTACTCGCGCAACTGTACCTGTCAACAAAGCAGGCTGACGTGTGACACAAGTAAACAAAGAATAGTTCCCATCTCGACCGCCGGCAATCAATTCGTGAAAGGGTAATACCAAGCGTATGTACTTGAATTACCCCACATTGCTAATTTCTCTATAACAGAAGAAACTCCAGGAATACCGACCTTGTAACCTTAGTTTCTAATCGGCCCTCGTGTTTCTTTACCGTGTTCGAAACCAATTTTTCAGTGTTGCCTTATACATCGAAATATAATGTCTTTCAGTCGGTCAACACGATTGTACCAAATTGTAATGGGTGGTTCCCTACTTCTGCCAACAATTACTTGAGATAAGCGTGCACATACAGCTGGGAAAAATATTGGAACAGAAGAGCATGTGGGATGCGAAGTATTGCATGTTAAGGGATGATAAGCATTTATTGTCCAAGCCCATTGTGTTTGCCTCTTCTCCACCACTAGATTTGTGATATGTCGGGTCATTGCTTCGGCTAAGAACTTTAATCACATTCAATTTGATATTTGTATCCTGTGTAGAGGTTTCGAGATTCTTATGCAACAAAAGTATTGCTCACATAAATAAGTAGAGCCGAATGTACTTCATCTGCTCACACAACACTACGCTTTCTGCTGACGTCAGTGCTCAGCACATTATTTGCGCACCACCCGAACCCAGGCCATCATTCTTTAGGCATTGAATATACTTCTATTTACAGTAAATCCAGACATTCGACTTCATGTTGCTTGCAAAGTATTGCAGCTTTTAGTCATTAAGTTTGCTATTACACGTCAATTAAACTCAACGAAATGAGCCGATTTACCTTATTAAGATCCGGTATATTTGAAGTGTATGGCCATGACTATATCACATTACGCTACTGTGTATGTTCCATTACTTGCACATTTTCGTTTTGTGTTTAAGCTGCTTACTACATATGCACGTACGTACATAGTACTAATAATAATAAGAAGATAATAATATTGTTATTGGTTTTACGTCCCTTTTAACAACTGCGGCTTTTAGAGACGCCGGGCTGCCGGAATTCTGCACCAAAGGGGATCTTCAACGTGCCCGTAAAGCTACTGACACAGCTCCCTCGCATTTGCGCACCCTCAAATGCCAACTGGCTGTCCCAGGATTCAATCCTGCGACCTTGGTAACAGCAGGCGAGAACTTTACCGCTGAGCCACGCAGCTAGTCTTTACTAGAAGAAGAAGAAGAAAATGAAGGGGCGATTTGTACGTATTTGGTTCACTCAGTCCGTTAATGCCCAAGGCCATGTTCGGACACGCAAAACGAGTGACCGAACCCGTGGCTAATTGGTTACCATGGTAGGATTTGGTCTAAAGTGTCTCAGGTTCAATTCCTGGCCGGGCAGCGGAGATTTCATTCTCCTGGGTGTTTGTGACGTCTGAATGAAGAATACTGAAAATAGAGTAAACAGAAAAAAAAAACGAAAACCAAATACAGTAAAATTAGTTCCGTGAAGAACTTAAGAGCCTATTTCCATACATCCTACTTATGTTAATTGACTCCAACAACATTCAAAATTTCAGTTTGATTGCTGTAATAGATACGTAGATATTGAGAACCATCTAAATATTTTGGATGGTCGCCATGTTGGATTTTTGTACATGTAGGCCATGGAGTTATGTGCTATTAGATGAAGATTATTACGTAGGTTTATTATTCAAACTTCAATCGCATGATTAGGACACAAGATATGAAAATTAGATTTTAAGATTTCGCACAGCCGCCATCTTGAGGTTATGAAATCAATTGAAATAGATTATGTCAGTGCATTAAAAATTGTATAAGCATTTACCGTACCAAGTTTCACTGCGCTCGGATGGTTAAATCGCGAGAAACGTCCATTCAAATATTAAAATGTCGCGTCGCCACCATTTTTGATTTGTACTCTCCAGGTTATTGAAAGCCCCATAAGTGAACTTAAGTTACTGGCCTTTATCAACATATAAAACTTCAGTTTGATTGCTATCATAGATTAGTAGATATTGAGAACCGTCTAAATACAGTATTTCGGATGGTCACCATGTTGGATTTTTTATATGTAGGCCATAGAATTATGTACTATTAGATGACAATTATTGCGTTTTTTTTATTTATTTATTAATCAAAGCACAAACTACAGCTATGCTAGCCCTTCACGCTTGTACAAATAACAACCAAATAACAATTTAAAATTAAATATAAGATAAAATCACCAAACAAAACAAGTCCAGATCAAGAGCCGGTAGAATGTCCTTGCTCGTAGCCGTGTCGTCAGTGGCCAAGAAGACAGTTCTAAATACAATTTAACTTCTCCCTCGCCTGCTTCAGGAACGTCCTCATGTTTGTGGATATGTCCAACTCGAGTTTCCTTGCAATGCTATTGTACAGGGATGATATGCAGATTTGGAAGGATCTTTGGATAATGGAATGTTTTTTGTGTGGAATGTGCAAAATATATTTGAGCCTGGTAGAACGGGAAGGGGCTCTTAGTTTCAAAAGTGACAGCAGGTGGTCCGAACGGTAATGGTCTTTTAAAATATATAGAATGTAGGAAGGACAGGTCAGTTACCTGTCTTGTCGTGTTGAGGAGAGGGATGTTTATGGCTCAAAGTACCTGCTGAGTGGTGAAGTGTCTCAACCTTGGCATTCTGTTCCTTACAATGGCAGCAAAGAAGGATTTAATTCTGTTTAATTTAGCAATGTTTGACGGGCAAGAAGTTGTCCAAATGGGAGAGCAGTAGTTAGCAATGGGCTGGATTATCGAGAGGTAATAGAGGCGAAGGGCTGTAGGATTTGATATTTCTGAGAAGCGGTAGAGTATGCCAAGGAATTTCATGGCTGGTTTGTCATTCAAACATTGACTTCGATCGCATGATTAGGACACAAGAAATAGAAAAATAATTTTAAAATTTCGCACAGCTGCTATCTTGAGGTTATGTAAACATTTGAACTAAATTAAACGTCAGTGCATTGCAATGTGTATAAACATTAGCTGAACCAAGTTTCACTGCGCTTGGATGATTAAATCGCGAGAAAAGTATATATAAAGGTTTCAATTTCACTTGGCCGCCATGTTCGTTTTGTACTTAACAAGTTTTTGAAAGTGACAGAGATGAACTTTCAGTAGTGCCCTTTAGCACCGTACAAAATTTCAGGGTGATATCTATAATAGTTTAGGATATATAGAATGCCGGTGAAATATTTCGCACAGCCACCATGATGGATTGGTGAAGCGAAAAAAAAATTAAGAGCATGGTCGGGGTCGGACAAAATAGTACTATGACATTCCCGAGTTTCATAGAAATCGCGTCAGCCGTTTAGATTGTATTAGGCGGGGGGGGGGGGGACACACACACAAGGACAAAGGGTGATATCATAAGCCTATTTTATTTTTCATAAATGAAAATAGAAAAAAAATCAGGTTTGAAAACCACGATTGGCTGTCCTTGAAATGGTCTTTCGTATTATGTTGAGGAGTGTTCTCCAGACTGAGGCAGATGTGTTGCATGTTCCTTAGAGGAGTTGGCTGAAAGTCATAACCAGAATGAGAACAAGATGTTCAGTAAAGAACATATAGCCTACATTCTTCTAAATGCATGGGTATAGTTATAACTCGTTGTCCTTTTCGGGAAGTATAATTGAATGTTGGTTCTAGTAGCTTGTTGAAATACAGTGCAACGTGCTATACGGATATTATACGTTGATTGATTGAATCCTCACCTGAATTATTTATACACACACTAATAGGCCTACAGCCATCGCAATAACACAAGTTATCAGACAGCATTCAACACTCACCCAAGTACATGGGGCTAAATGACCATGATGTCCATGCATCTCAAATGAAACAACAACAACAACAACATCCTACCCAAATCCTTCCTCGTATAAAAGTTCACACACTAGTAAGCCTACAGACATCACAGTGACACAGGTTTTCAAACAACTTCTACACACACACAAGTAAACGGGGCTACAACACCATGATGCCGCAAGACCCCTAGAGAATCAACAACAAGGATCAAGGACAACGAATTTTAATCGCTGTGGCCGAGAGTTGAAATATGTGGTGTTATATATATAATATTTTCGATTGCAAATACACACTACAGTATATATGCTTAACATTATAACGCGTGAGTAGTTATAAGTCAATAAATACAACAAAATAAACGAAGTAACAAAATTTGAACCTGCTGGGAATTGATCCACGAACTTCCAGACTAGGTGTCCAAGTCGCTCCCACTAAGCCAATAATGCCATACATTAAAACTTGGTTAACAACTGATTTAGTACAGTATAACTCTATAATATTTTGTTTTGTCTTGCGATCAACGATTTCAATAGCGTTTTCTGCCGTTTCTATAAACCATTTGATACTAAATATGCATTATTTATTCTTCAGTACATTCCTAAAAGGATATAAACTTACGCAGTTACGCAAATATATGGATTTACGAGCAAAAATAGGGGCCATTTTTACAACGGGACGGCACGGACTCACAACGATATGGCACGGTCAACTTGACCTGTTAGTCACTTCTACGGTTAGATATCCTATTATAGTATGCTAATACCCTACCGGTCACCTCCTTGAGAACAGTTCAAACCTCCTTATGTACGATAATCTGAATTGTTGAGGCCAGGCCTTGTTGAATCGTAAGTTACGGTTAGGCTATAATACTTGCATGATTCATACATCTGCCATCTTGAAACTATTTGGCTGATGACCTTGTAGTTTGGACAAAGGACGACTCCCACATTAAGGTATATTGTTGCAAAATTTGGGAGAGATCGGATGATTAGGTTAGTCGTAATTTAATTTAACCTCAAAACATTTGGGTGGGCGCCATTTCCTTTTTGTTATGATAGTGGCGATAGACTATACGTGACACTGAGTTTTCCCTTGCTAGTTTTACCTCTGTACCAAAGGTCGTTCGATTTGGTTTCGTTTTGTATGAATTGACATGGGGGGACGATTTGCGCACATACATGGTTGCCGTCTTCAATCTATTGGGCTGATGATCTTATAGTTTGGTCAAAAGTCGTTTCCCACACGAAGGTATGTTGTTGAAAAGATCAGATGATTAGGTTAGTCGTAATTGTATGTAAGCTTTGAATATTTGAGTGGCCGCCATTACGTTTCCGTCAAGATGGTGGAGATTAAAAAAACATGACACTGAGGTGCCCTTTGCTAGTGCTACCTCTGTACCAAATTTAGTTCAGTTCGGTTTCACCGTGTTTTAATAGATAGGTGGGGGTTGGCGGGGGTTAGGAGGGGGGGACAGACATACCAAAGCACGCACACATACACACACACTCACCTAGACAGACACACAATTTTTGGCCCTTTGTAGAGCTCATAAGTCTACTTTCAGTCTTTGCAAAAATCAAGAAATAGGCTAAAAATACAGTAAATCTACGAACGACGCTCAGAATAGACAGTTCATTTTATGGCTGTTAGATTTCTCATCTTTTGCTGAGATTTTATAACATTTTTCACTTTCCGCATGATATGGTTCATTTCTGGAGACTGATTGCGAGCACGGAGGATATGGTTGCCCTAGGGAGATTGAAATATGACTTGCTCTCGGATGATGGCATAGGCCTGCACTTCCGCGCCACCAAGTAAGAATCACATTTGCTTATTAATGTACCTCAAGTGTCAGCCAGCCACGTGGTTTAGTGGGCAGGTAAAATAAAATGTGCATTTGGCAAGAATACGAAGAACAGAGAAACAATTCAGAGATGCTTGTGATAAATAGATGTGTGCTTGAGGCGATATCCAAAACAATGAAACCTAGTCGAAGTTTACGATAGCCTCTGTGTACCAATTTGAACAGGAAATGACGGATTCAATAGCTAGCACTCACGTTTTACTTATGCACATCAGTAATACATATCACAATGCCCCTTTCAAGTAGCCTATCAAACATTCAAGGGGCAAGCTACAATTAAATTATTCTCTGTGTGTTTTTCATATTTAATTTCTTTAAAGTATTTTCTATTGCTCTTTTCTTGGATTTTTTGAACTTTCTCAGCACAATGGAAATGAATCGCAGGTATCAAATGAAGGTCGGAATAAATCATTCTCCCTCTGTCAATACGAAATAGAAATGGAGGTTATCCTATTGTGATTCCAGCTACTCGGTTATGTAAATTACAAAGAGAGAAATTGTAAATGAAATAATGTGGGAACAAAGAATTGTACGTTACCAGCATCAAATAATTTATACGATTGAGCTGACCTACCTCGGCCTTTCACTGGAAGACTCCGCAGTCACGGCTCAAGGTAACTTTGTTGATTTTTAGGGGCTTTCCAACATCGTGGTCATGTAGCCACGTGTACTTAGGTGTGTGTAGAAATTGTCTGATTGCCTGTGTCACAATGATGTCTGTACCAGTGTGTGTATTTGTAATTGAGGTAGGATTTGGATAGGAAGCGGCCTTGACATTAAGTTAGGTACCATCCCGGCATATGCCTAGAGTAGAAGTGGGAAACCACGGAAAACCACTTCCAGGATGGCTAAGGTAGGAATCGAACTCGCCTCTCCTCAGTTTTGCCTCACGTGGCTCAGTGGACCCCGTTCCAGCCCTCAGACCAGAATTAAATATCTTGTTAGAGCCGGGAATCGAACCCTGGCCTCCGCAATGGCAGCCACGCATGTTAGCCACTACGCAACTAGGCGGACTCGAGGGAAATAGGCCGATCCTCAGTAATTAATGTGTTATGAAAATGTATGACGATGTTTAATACAAATGCATCACTTATGTTACTGATGTAGTCTATTAACTATTCAGAGAAATTTCTTCAGAGAATCGCACCATTGAAGTTGGCTATGAGTCCACTCAGAGGATTACAAACCTAAAATAACCCCTTGCACTACAGTCCATGAAGGGCCTAGGCCTACCAAGCGACCGCTGCCCAGCTATTTGGCCTGCAGATATTGGGGTGACACGTGATCAGCGCATCGGGTCCCCTCGGCCGTTAATCTTGGTTTTCGTGATCGGGGCGCTGCCTCACTGTCAGACAGCTACTCAATTGTCCTCACGTCAGTTTCTAAAATCCCTGGCGGAGCCGGGAATTGAACCCGGGCCCTCTGGCTGAGAAGCAGGCACGCTACCCCAACACCACGAGGCTGGCAGGATTACAAACCTAATCTCCTGCAATACAAACCAAAGTGCTTTTCGTTTGCACCAGTTGCGATGGAACAATATACAGTACTACACACTGCAAGCATTATTATTATTATTATTATTATTATTATTATTATTATTATTATTATTATTAAACATCTTTGCAATATACGCAGTTTACAACATTCAGAAAGACTGTACACATTTTATGAATTTCCTTACAATTCCTACTCATTGTTTAACCTGTAAATTTACAATTATTAAATTATATTATTACAATAAGATAAAGACATGTGGAAATAGGATATCAAATTCATACAGAGCAGGAAGAGATATCACATATGCCACTAAACGGTGCAACCTTGAGTGTGGCATGCATATCATTGTTATCGATTTCTTAAAATCGTATAATGGCTTAGTCGATTATCACGTTCTATGTATAAGTACGTATATGCTTTATCTACTATAAAGTAATGAATAAGAAAGGAAATTGAATTTGCGTATGTTTAAACGTGTAGGCTCAACTAATTAGATTTTCAATTTCATTTTGTTTTCCCTGAGAAAATGCTTCATCAGTGCATGTCTCGGAACTTGGCATTAGTATTTTTAAATTCAAAGGAATGGCATAACTCGCGTTAAAGTGGTCATATTTGCGGTTTAAGACTTGGGCGTAGACCGTAGTGGAGCAAACGGAATGCTTAGCTTTCCCGAATTCAACAGATTGGGTACAAATTCCGAGGGTGCGTTGACTCTAAATACACTAGCTTACTGCTGGAACAAACTATAATCGCAACGCAGGTCCACCGGTTTAGTTGTGCGGGTTAACGCACTAAGCCATAGAAAAAGGCTATATCCAAACTTGTTCAGACCTATTTGAGAAGCACATCTTAACAAACAATACTGCTTGCCCTGGTGTTCATTGACCCTGGAATTGTGTCGGATGATCAATACGTGATGGTGATGAGATAAGAGGGAAGGTGCTGGACACTAGGACTATGATCACCATATGATCTCTTGCTGGACAATTATATGACTTTAACATGGAAACTGATAATTATGAACTAGATAAAAACCTACTGCTACACACTAAATAACGTCACTGAGAGATAATGTGGCATTTTGTCAGTGGCAGTTTTGGTGAGGCTAATTATCATCGATCCTTTGGTACTTTCAATAACATTTTAAACATGAAAGCATTGTGTTACGGACACGAACCATAACAGTAATGCAGTACATTGAAATGTACGGGGGTGGATTCATGTGTTGCATATTTTCTGCCAATACTAGACTACAAGTCATGCTAATAAGATTCAAAATACCTATTAGGTTCAGTGTATGATGACGATTGTCCTGAACACCAGTGACGTGTACTATGAACTAGCTAGGATAGCTGCGAAGCCTATAGAATTCACACCTTCTAATATTTATTATCATCATCTATTTACTCATTGGCATTCCATATTTTAAGTCTATAGTATCAAATTAATATGTATTTTAATTCACTTCAGCTGTCGTTCTCCGATAACCCATGGGTCTGTTCGTGAACAGTGTAACCAGCGTCTCTTAAATGGCAGAACAATAGGACTTCTTCATGGGCCGATATCCTAGATGTTAGGCCCATTAAAACAACTATTCTCGTCATCATCATCATCGAAGGTGCTTCTTACAGCATGGTGCATAATAAGCTGAAGAGTTTCACCGTAGGGGCAGTATCCCAGAACGTAGGGAAAGGTTTCTATCTCGTTGTGGCTATGCTCACAACGGGTATTGTCCTACGATTTGTGTGACACAGCTCGAATAGCTGTGACGTTAGCGGTCATCTTTAGAGCATCACACCAGTCACTTCAGAGTAGACAGTAATGGTTTCATCCGACTTTCCTTGGAAGATGCTCTTGTAGCGTGGCCACCTCTTGGTGTAGCAGCTAGTATTCTTGGCTGTCGCTCTGGAGGTCCAGGTTTGATTCCCGGCTCTGCCATGAAATTCAATTCTGGTCTCAGGCTGGAATGGGGTAAACTCAGCCTCGTGAGGAAAAACTGAGACCAGGTGGGCTCGATTCTCACCTCAGCCATCCTGGAAGTAGTTTCCCATTTCTACTCCAGGAAAACGCCATGATGGTTCCTAACGTAAGGACACGGCCGCTTCCTTCCCAAACCTCGCCACAATCACAAACGCACTTATTCAAACATCACAATAACACACAGGTTATCAGACATATTTTACACACATCCACGTGCACGGGGTTGAAATGCCCACGATGTCCAAGCCTCCAAGCCGATTTTTATCAAGCAATACGACACATTTTCCTTTATGAGTGAGGTGTCAGCCTTTATGGAACGCCAGATCCCTCAGAAAACGTCTTAATTCCCCGGAATCGAAAATACAGTTACAAGAAACTTATTTTAATGGAATGTACAGTAAATTATTTCTACCCATTCGGTCATTTGATGACTGGCTGGTGTAGAGGATTAGCTGCTTTTACTACATATTCACGAATAGTCTGGCCTCTTTAATTAAATTCGACTGTACGTTATTAAGAACTGAATTAGTTCGCATAAAATGTTAACATTGGAGTATCGAGAACCACATATCGGGATTACATTCAAATTTAGTATCGACAAAATATAGTATCGGCCCATCTCTAACCAATAAAGACAGAATTAACATGGAGCAACGTTAGAATATATCAAGTATACCACGATCGAGACGTAAACATATGATGTGACGTGGATTCAAGATTTTCAGACCCAAATCACATTGAGGGACAGTATATTCCCCTCCTCAGTATCAAAATCGTGCGTTGGTTGCAAACTGCAACTCATTCCATTTCCTGGACATCTTCAAAGCAATACCAGACTTATCGTAATGCTACATGAAGTATCAGCGGTGGCTCGTTTAAATGGAGCTCGAGATTTTAACCCTGGGATACAATTGCTTACAGTGTTACTTCGTAGGTATATTGGTCTTGAATTGCCTAAACATTTCATTACAGAATCTCGGTCAATATACCGGAGAATCAGATGCCCCTTAAAATATTGTTTTATGCCGTCCTACTAGCGTTGTTGTCAAGAAGGTCTATATTCCTCTGCCTGCATCCCGTATGGTACTATGCACTGCTAGTCTATCCTGCAAACGATACTGAACACTATTATTTTTCCCTCGATGTGACTACAGACTAATGAAATGAAAATCCACAGCCTGCTTCCAGTCTCCGACCGGGTCAGGAATGGAATGAATGAAGCCCCTATCTAGCGGCGAGGATATGGACTGTGCCGGCTGCCGAGGCCTGACGCACTCATCTGGGGCAATGATTAAATGAATGACAGATGAAATGAAGTGATAGTGGAGAGTGTTGCTGGAATGAAATTTTGACAGGGAAAACCGGAGTACCCGGAGAAAAACCTGTCTGCCTCCGTTCTGTCCAGTACAGATCTCACATGGAGTGACCGGGATTTGAACCACGGACTCAGCGGTGAGAGGCCGGCGTGCTGCCGCCTAAGCCACGGAGGCTCCGACTACAGACTAATACGAGGGAAAAATAATAGCGTTCAGTATCGTTTGCTGGGTATGCTTGCAGTTCATTAGTACCATACGGGATGCAAGATGATAAATATTGACCTTCCTTGCAACACGCATTACTGTCGACCAAAATATTATGTGTACTCGAGTTTGAAGGTTGTTTGTGATGTAACCAATAGACCTACATAAAATCCAATAAGATCATCAATTTCGTCGCTCTATTTTACGTTAGTTCATGTAGGTTTGGAATTTTTAATTTATATTTTAATATTTTTTATCGCAGTTGGAACACAAAAAGTGCCCGTTTTTAAGCGTGTTTCAACCATGCGTCACATTTATGAATTATTATCTCACAAACACGTCATCAGATCGAATCCAAATTTTAACACAATATACATCGGAATGTTGTATAACTGGTTTATTAATTTTAAAATTTTGTGTGTCCAAGAAACAAAGTTGTTATCATTTTTGTAAGGTAACTTTTTCTCGGCTCGGGGTGGTTTGAAAATGTAGTTCTTGGTCGCGTTGTAATCCTTATACATCAAAAATGTATGATTGTGAAATACGTAAATTAATTCACTTATTTTATATCGTTTTGTATTTGTACGGGGAATTAAGACTTGGATATAGGTCTATTGGTTACTTCACAAACAACCTTCAAACTCGAGTGCACTCGGGCTGCATAAAACAGTATAATTAGAGATAGCTGATTCACCCGGTATGTAACTTTAACGTTATTAGTTGTGGTCTAACATACAGGGTAGACACTAGACAACCCAGTCACCTTTGGGCGAACCAGCGCTGAATGTATGCATATTTATTAATATATATTATAATGCTTTATTGATGACCAAGCCTCTATTTGTTTACTTTTTCCCGTCCTTGGTTGAATTGCCTGTTTGGTGGCACTTCAGAGCATGAATTTCCGGACGCTATTCATTACCAATCGCCTTACACGCCCAGACAAAGGAAGCTCCTGACCGGCTGCCCCGTCAATAGGAGTGCGGTCCGCTGTCCTGCCGCGGAACTTGGAAACCATTTTACTGACTTGTAGGGAGCAACCGCAGGGCGCCAACAGCCAACATTCCCAGTAGAATATAATGTAAGAGGAAGTAAAACATTTCTATAAAAACTACTACAATCCCTCGTTATTTATAGAACTTGATAAATGGATCGATTATCATAAAACCATGGAGACTTGTGTGGCTTTTGGGATGGGGCACCTAGTGGTGTAGCACAGCTCACCCTGGAGGTGCGGTTTAGATTTCCAGCTGAGGGCTCCAACGGTGTACAATTACATCGTGACGCAAAACTGAGAAAAGGCGGGTTCGATTCCCATCTCGGTCAACCTGGAAGTGGTTCTGCGTGGTTTCACACGTCTACTCTAGGCTAAAGCTGGCATAGTTCCTAACTTAAGTTCATGGCCGCCTTCTTCCTAATCCTCACCTGAATTACAAATACACACCCTAATACAGCCATCACAATAACACAGCTTATCAGACAAAAATCTACACTCACCTAAGTACACGCAGCTAAATGATCACGATGGCCAATGTCCTAAAATGAAGAAACAACAAGCGCTTGTCATGGTACGCCACCTCACGTTTATTAACTAGCTGGCGTTTAGCACTACTATTTTGGTAGCTCTATCAAGACTTGCGAGACAGTGGTGTTGATTGATGGTTTTAAGAAGCAAAACTTGTATGTTTGGTTTGGGTGTTAGTAAAATGACAATATAATATAATATAATAAAGCACAAAGTTTGTCTGTCTGTCTGTCTGTCTGTCTGTCTGTCTGTCTGTTATGTATACAAATCTACACCGTTTCACCGATCTGAACCAAAATTTGTATACTTACCCTTTGGGACCCTGCGGGTAACCCTGTCAACATTAAATTTCGGACAGACCACCCCATGCCCTGCATTTAGGCCCTTTTGCACAAATCTACACCGTTTCACCGATCTGAACAAAAAGTTGTATATTGAACCTTTGAAACCCTGCGAGTAACACTGTCCACTTAAAAATACGGACAGACCACCCCATTCCCTGCATTTAGGCCCTTTGGTCCAAATCCACACCGTTTCACCGATCTCAACCAAAATTTGTATATTTAACCTTTGGAACCCTGCGAGTAACACTGTCCACTTAAAAATTCGGACAGACCACCCCATTCCCTGCATTTAGGCCCTTTGGTCCAAATCCACACCGTTTCACCGATCTCAACCAAAATTTGTATATTTACCCTTTGGAACCCTGCGAGTAACACTGTCCACTTAAAATTTCGGACAGACCACCCCATTCCCTGCATTTAGGCCCTTTGGTCCCAATCTACACCGTTTCACCGATCAGAACCAAAATTCGTATTCTTACCCTTTGGTACCCTGCGAGTACCACTGACTGCTTGAACTTTCGGACAGACCACGCCATTCGCTGCATTTAGGCCCTTTTTGCACAAATATACACCGTTTCACCTATCTGAACCAAAATATGTAGGCTATACTTACCCTTTGGAACCCTGTGAGTAACACTGTCCACTTGACATTTCGGACAGACCACCCCATTCCCTGCATTTAGGCCCTTTGGTCCAAATCCACACCGTTTCACAGATCAGAACCAAATTTCGTATTCTTACCCTTTGGTACCCTGCGAGTAACACTGTCCGCTTGAAATTGCGGACGGACCACTCCATTCCCTGCATTCAGGCCCTTTGGCCCAAATCTACACCGTTCCACCGATCTCAACCAAAATTTGTATACTCACCCTTTGAAAGCCTGCGAGTAACACTGTCTGCTTGAAATTGCGGACAGACCACTCCATTCCCTGCATTCAGGCCCTTTGGCACAAATCAACACCGTTTCACCGATCTGAACCAAAATTTGTATACTCACCCTTTGAAGGCCTGCGAGTAACACTGTCTGCTTGAAATTGAGGACAGACCACTCCATTCCCTGCATTTAGGCCCTTTGGCCAAAATCTACACCGTTCCACCGATCTCAACCAAAATTTGTATATTTACCCTTTGGAACACTGCGACTAACACTGTCTGCTTGAAATTATGGACAGGCTACTCCATCCCCTGCATTTAGGCCCTTTGGCACAAATCTACACCGTTTCACCGATCTGAACCAAAATTTGTATACTTACCCTTTGGAACGCTGCGAGTAACACTGTCCACTTAAAATTTTGGACAGACCACCCCATTCCCTGCATTTAGGCACTTTGGCACAAATCTACACCGTTTCACCGATCAGAACCAATATTCGGAAATTTACCCTTTGGTACCCAGCGAGTAACACTGTCTGCTTGAAATTGCGGACAGACCACTCCATTCCCTGCATTTAGGCCCTTTGTCCCAAATCTACACCGTTTCACCGATCTCAACCAAAATGTGTATATTTACCCTTTGGAACACTGCGACTAACACTGTCTGCTTGAAATTGCGGCGAGGCCACTCCATCCCTTGCATTTAGGCTGTGTGGCACAAATCTAAACCGTTTCACCGATCTGACCCCAATTTTATATACTTACCCGTAGGAACCCGACAAGTAACACTGTTCACTTTAAATTTCGGACAGACCACACTATTCCCTGCTTTTTGGCCCTTTGACAGAAAACTACACCGTTTCACCGATCTCAACCATATTTTACATAATTACCCTTTGGAACTCGACGAGTAACACTGTCCACTCGAAATTTCGGACAGACCACTCCATTCCACGCATTTAGGCCCTTTGGCACAAATCTACATCTTTCACCGATCGAAAACAAAATGTGTATACTTACCCTTTGGAACCCGATGAGTAAGATTGTCCACTTTAAAATTTGGACAGGCCACTCACTCTATTCCCTGCATTTTGGCCCTTTGGCACAAAACTACACCGTTTCACCGATCTCAACCAGATTTTACATAATTACCGTTTGGAACTCGACGAGTAACACTGTCCACTCGAAATTTCGGACAGACCACTCCATTTCCCGCATTAAGGCCTTTTGTTACAAATCTACATCGTTCACCGATCGAAAACAAAGTGTGTATACTTACCCTTTGGAACCCGATACGTAACACTGTCCACTTGAAATTTCTCACTTACCACTCCATTCCCTGCATTTAGCTCAGGAATTCCTCGGGGTTGCCAGCTTCCTAACTCACCAGTCATGAGCCCTTGAGGGTGTACCAGAAGTGGTGGGTCTACACACACCCTGCCTCTTTGAGGGCCTTGAGCAGAAGACAGGAGATATTATGAAAAGGAAAAGAAGGCAGACCCCTCGAAGAATGAGGGTATCAGGAAAGATGAGACAAAGCCAATTAAGGCGGGAAATTGAAAGACTCCCTAGCCCTCGGATACCCTAATACAGTCTGGGTCGGAAGAGAACAAGAGTTGACCAAGGGAGGCCGACAGGAAAGAAAACTGAAATGAGCCCGGCACCAGGAAGCAGAAGCGATGCCAGACTCAGCTGGGGTCCCGTGGTCGCCAACCCACGTCCCACAAGTTGTGAGACCCTGGGGGGGGGAGGTCAGTTGTTAGAATAGCTTGCTGATTCATCGCGAGGTGACTTGAGATTACTTTCCAGAGCCCGCCGTGTTATCTCCTGCTGTCTATGCTGATGCCAGCACAGGGCCGTTGCGAAACAGTGAGTGATTCCCGGTCAATCTAAATAGGACGGGGAACCCCGAACGCGTGTCATCATATTTCGTCATCATCTGCGATCATCTCAGGTTCGTACAGCTTGGACCTATATTCTTTGTCTTTGCCGAGCAGTACGCTCTTTCACTAGACGCATCGAGTACAGGCCTAAGCCAGAAAATAAGGTAGAGACTTTGGAAGACATCGAAGCTAGACACCTGAATTACCTATATCAGTTTTAAAATAACACCATGTTCGTTTCGTAGTCATTTTTAATTACCTTATTATTATCATCATAAGTGCAAATGACCTAGATGTTACGCGCATCATACCAATAATCACCGCTACATAAAGTATTTCTCGACTGTGATTTTTAAAATATTTATTTTTGGTTGGTTCTTAAGTTTAGGGGCTGCGACAACGCGGTCATCTAGCCCCGTGTACTTTGGGGGTGTGTAGAATCTGTCTGATAACCGGTGTTAATTGTGATGACTGTATTAGTGTGTGTTATCTGTTTTTTAATTTAAGTACAAACTGCAACTTAGAATTCTTCAAATAGTTCGTACTTTTGCCTTCACGACTACTAGGCCAAGTTCGGAACTTAGCTACTAGACGCCACTGCAGTCAGCTCTTGGCAACGGACGTAGACATCTAAGAGCGTTGTTTACCTATCCAATTTAGCTTCACACAGGTGTAATTAGTGGAAGGTTCTTTAACATGCCATAAATCTGACATGGGACCGCCGCCTTTACTGCCCCTCCGAAGAAAGGCATACTGAGGGATTTTTAACGCTCTTGAACCCGCTATCTTGGGCATTGAAGCTCAGCATGCTACCAAATACGCCACCGAAGCCGCCATATTTTTATTACAGTACATTGTGTACATTATAAGTTGAAGTGTCAATTCAATACCGGTAGTAGTTTCCCTTATCATCCTCATCATAAGAGCAAATGACCTACAGTGGATGTTACGCCCATTACACCATTAATCACCACACACAATAAGTCTTCCTCGCCTGTGAATTTTGAAATATGTATTTCTATTAAGGTAATTTGTAAGTTTGACGTGTCAATTCAACAGTAGTTTTTATTATCATCCTTATCAAAAGGGCAAATGACCTAGATATTACTTCCTCATTGTCTTTGGGGGCAAATGACTTAGATTTTAAGTCCATTATATTTCTAAGGAGACCTTAAAACATTATCATCATTCCACCGGGCCAAGCCGGGTACTACTGCTAGTATAATATAATACAATATATCCACAAAATATAGGAGAAAATAAATTGATTATACCGTTGCTTTTAATAAGCTAACCAAGTGTATTTCTAATTTACAACAAATCCTCCATTTCGCAATGATTTCTGTTGACCACAAACAACAAAACAAGGAAAATACTAAATGAAAAATTTCGCGATGAAGCCATATTAAAATTAAAATGAAACTCTGTAACAGATGAGTGACTAATTCACAGACCATCTAGAATCGCCTAGTTTCTCCATAGTGCATTCATTATAACACATTCAAAGTTATTATTTCTAATTAACTTTTGTTGTTGTTGTTGTTGTTGTTGTTGATTTTTAGGGGGCTTTGTGAATTCATGGTCATGTAGTCCCGTGTGTTTGGGTGTGTGTCAAATTTGTCTGATAACCTGTGTAATTTTGACGGCTGTATTAGTGTCTGTATTTGTAATTCAGATGAGGATTAGGAAGGAGGCCGCCGTGACCTTAAGTTGGGAACCTTCCCGGCATTTGCTTGGAGTAGAAGTGGGAAACAACGGAAAACCACTTCAAGGATGGTTGAGGTAGGAGACGAACCCGCCTCTTCTCAGTTTCGCCTCACGAGGCTGAGAACCCCGTTCCAGCCTTCAGACCAGAATCAAATTTCTTGGTAGAGACGGGAATCGAACCCGGGCCTCCGCGGTGACAACCAAGAATGCTAGACACTACGCAACGACGCGGACTCTAATTAACATCGGTAAATAATATTTTAAAATTAATTTCGATAATATTACTGAAAGGCCCGCATAATCTGCAAATTGACCTGTGCACTTGTAATCGCATCTCAATTTGAGGAGCATTCTGTGAAAGAAAGTGAATATTTTACTCTTCTTAGCAACCTTCAGTCAACTACGCAATGTTTAGTCATTTATATTTGTATTTATAATACCATGCGCCATATAAATACTAACGAACAGTTTCGATATTTCGCAAGACACAAAAATTCGGTCCCTCTAACTACAATACGTAATTTTAGGGATATTTTGAGTTAGAGGCAGGACCACACTGCCGATAATTGGAAATTCATGTTGTGCCCTGCAAACATGAGCACTCTGACCTGTTCCCCGCCGCATCACCGGGCGGGCAGTCGAATGATTTGCGATTAGTGTGCTGGTGTCAACACGACAGAGTGATCGACAAGTCCGAAGAATTTACGATTACTCAAAACTTCACAGCAAAATACCTCATGATGCCTCTACAAGTTCAGCCTTTGCATATGTCTTTCAACTCCAGGCAAATGCGCGGATCGTACCTTGTAATAGGACTCATCCACTTCTCTCCAACTCATTGTCCTGTTTCATTGCACTTCAATCATCTCTCAATAATTTATCTCATGAGCTTGATGTCAGGAAAGTAATCAAGCCATGAAAACACCCACCATGTATAAATTCATCTCTGATCCCACTGAATCAGGAATAATAGGGGATAGACATAACGTATTATTATTTATTATTATTATTATTTGTATTATTTTTATTATTATTATTTGTATTATTTTTTATTATTATTATTTGAGTCTTCAGTCCTTTGACTGGTTTGAGGCAGCTCTCCATCCTTCCCTGTCCTGAGCCATCATTTCATCTCCACATAGCTACCACATCCAACATCCGAGGCAATCTATTTAACATTTTCTAATCTTGGTCTACCCCTGCCGTTCTTGTCCTCGACCTTCCTTCCATAACTAACTTTGGTATTCGTGGGAGTCTTAATATGTGTCCTGTCAACCTATCTCTTCTCTTCATTAGCAGTCGCCAGAAATATCTCTCCTCTCCCACTCGTCTTAATACCTCTTTATTTGTAACCCTATCAATCCATCTGATCTTCATCATTCTCCTGTAACACCACATTTCTAACACTTCAATTCTCCTATTTTCTGCCGCTCCAACAGTCCATTGTTATTATTGTTATTATTATTATGGTTTGTCTACCAAGAACAGCAAACAACTAGCTGTATGTCGTATTAAATATTATTACCTAAATAAACATTATCGGTAATACCAAACAAACTTTCTGTATTATCAAATGGAAAGCCAATTTGTAGTTTAACATGACCGTTAATCTCACGATCATGGGCCACGGGACCTCCTTTTTACGTGGAATCCGAAACACAGGACATGGCATTCTATTTCGAAAATCTCACTTGCAATAACCGGGAATCGAACTCGGTCCCCCTTGGAGAGGGGCAAAGTGCTTGGCCGCTGCGCCACCACACCCCCCCTATGGTATTATCAAAAATACTCTAGTGATATAACAGCTTATATCACAAAGGTAATTTCTGATCACTTAGTGTTGTGTATTCAATTATTTGCATAAATACTTTTCTCATTATCACCTCTAATATATTAATTAAATTATATTTATTTTAAAAAAGTATGTAAATAAATTTTAGAAAATCATAAAAAGTAACTTCTCTTTTGCATGCACTCTTGTATTGAAATACATTCTGCATATATGTTGTAAATAATAACTACAGTAATATGTCTCACAGATAATCTGTACTGGATGTTCCGTCAGATTCGCGAGACATATTACAATATGTAATATCATCAGTATTTATTAAATAAATTGAAATTGAAATCAGAAACATTCTGGGCCACAGCTTGTCCGTGCACGACATGACGCCTACTTGTAGTGCACAAACGCTGTACGCCTTGTTGGGGAACTGTAAACAGCGCCTACCACAAACCTGTTGCACTTCAGTAATTAAACTCTATTGGACAGGACACGTCGTGTATGTGGCATTGTCTCCCTGTCGGTTGCTAAACAGGAATATGGGGGAGAGGGGCAGTCACTGTTGGAGATGACTACAGTATGGAAAGTGCCATGATGATGATGATGATGATGATGATGATGATAAAGCTTTACCAGAAAGGTAGTGTGAAGCGTAGATTGTCAAGAAAATACAGTATAAAATGGCATAACCTCCACAAAGTTTTCAATCTCATGATAATTGTTGATTTAGGGGGTCTTACGTCTAAGCCATCGCTGGAATAACACTGTCATTATGAAACTACGAGAGATGATCAACGAGAAGTGAGACTAGAGTGTACTGTGTCACGATTGGTTTATCCCTGGTTTTTAAACGCACTCCAGGCTAATGCCAGAATGGTCTCAGGGCAGCCGTCCTAATAATTACTTAGACCAATAAAATATCTTCTCACTGACCCATTTCTCAAAATCCACAAAATGACGAATAAATGGGCAAACATTTTCTTCATCTTCTCATTTAGAATTATTTATTTCCGAATTGCTGAAATTCAATTAAATTTGCCCGCCTGAGTGCTTATATCGCCTGTTCTTATTGGCTCGTTCCAGGCTCGTGCCAAAATTAGGCGTGTGCTATCCCTACCCCCACCCCCTATTTCTTAAAATGTCAAGTGGCAAGGCACTTTGAAACACACATGTAGTAAATATTAAAAATATCATCCAACAGAGGGATTCGCTGCTCACTCCAGTTGCCAATCATCATAACAAACTATGAACCAGCGCAGTTCATTTTAAATTTGACATTCTGAATGTGCACAGATATCTCTTATGGTATACACTGTTTATTCAAAACTTCAAAACAAATGTTTTTCAATTAAAATGGAACTTATAATTGCTCGTAGAATTATTTTGGTAACAGTTATTTTATTCTATTTTATTTTTATTCTTTGTTATTTTTTATTAATCAATCAAAGCACAAACTACAGCTATACAGAGCCGGTAGAATGTCCTTGTTCGTTGCCGTGTCGTCAATGGCCAAGATGAGAGTTCCAAATACAGTTCAAATTCTCGTTCGCCTGCTTCAGGAACGTCATCTTGTTTGTGGATATGTCCATGGACGCCCGCAGTATTTTTTCCAAGGGGGGGGCAAGTAATATTTTTCATTTGATTACTTACCTGTCACTAGGTGATGATGAGACGTACTCCCCCACAATTTTCGTTTCATTTCTTACTTGCTTCGTGATATTCATTATTTGGCTGCTCTGAAGCCAGTGGGTACATTATATTTATGGCTTGAATGGGAGGAATAGTCTTTTTTAATTCAAAGTTTTTGTCCATAGAAGTTCGCTTTTCTTTGAATCCTCCTCCTAATGTTCATCTGTTAAAAACAGGTAAAAAGTAGTTGAATCACAATGTATCGACAAAAATAAAAATCAAGCAGTACATAAAAATGGTAATGTTGATCCAGTTCGCCGATTTTATAAATAACTAGAGATATTTTCAAATAGTCCCAAATTAATAAGTTAAATTAAACTGTGGAATTATCCTTACATCTAAATCAGTTAACTATCAATAACTTCAATTTATGTAATAAACTTGCGTGACAATGAACAATCGAAATATTCTCGGGATCCTCCCCCCGACCCCTTCTTGCCCTCCCCTGCGGGCGCTGATGGATGTGTCTTGGAAGGATCCTTGGATTATGGAATGTTTAGTGTGTGGAATGTGGAGAATATCTTTGAGCCTGGTAGAAGAGGAAGGGGCTCTTAGTGTGAAATGTGACAGCAGGTGATCCGAACGGTAATGGCCATTTAAAATAGAATGTAGGAAGGACAGGTCAGTTACCTGTCGTGTCGTGTTGAGGCGAGGGATGTTTATGGCTGAAAGTACCTGCTTAGGGGTGAAGTGTCTAAACCTTGGCATTTTGTTCCTTACAATGGCATCAAAGAAGGATTTCATTGTGTTTAATTTAGCTGTGTTTGACGGGGAAGAAGTTGTCCAAATGGGATAGCAGTAGTTTGCAATGGGCTGGATTATCGTCAGGTTATAGAGGCAAAGAGCTGTGGGATTTGATATTTCTGAGAAGCGGTAAAGTATGCCGAGGAATGTCATGGCTTTGGATAAAGAATGTTGTATGTGTTCTTTAAATCTTAGCTGGTTGTCGAATATGACCCCAAGATCTCGCTGATGCGCAACAGCGGTAATGGGCCTATCATGTAAGAAATATGTTGTAGGTACTGGGGAATTACGTAGGGTAATTGTTAAAAACCTGCATTTGTCTGGACTTGGTTTCAACTTCCATGTGCGGCACCAGTCGGATAGAGCGTTAAATGAGGACTGAAGGAGTGCGGCGTCGGCTGGTGTCTTAATTTCCTTGAAAATCTTGCAGTCATCGACGAAGAGTAGAGTATCGGTTGTGTCGGAGAGTTTGGATGGTAGGTCGTCCAAAAATAATGTAAATTACAATGGCCCAAGGGCACTGCCTTGTGGGACGCCGGAGAGCACAGGTAGCCAAGGGATGAAGTGCCTGATATTACGACTCTCTATTGTCGGTACTGTAGAAATCCAGCGAGGAGTGTTAGGAGATTGCCGGGTATATACACACATCAAAAAAAGTTTTGCATCACCTCGGTTCCCAGATCTCCGGCATATAGACGTTGACTGTGTATATTGTATCCAAGATACAGTCCCTTTGACTGTTCATAGATGTCACTAAAACTGCTCAAAGATGTAAACAACCATGCATGAGCAGGGCCTATTAGACGGAGGGGGTAGGACAGCCGATCAGTTCCAGTCATTCCACCAGGACGAAGGTACGCTGCTCATGTTGTCTGTAGTTCTACCATGCCTAGAAGGCCAATACCGCAGTTCGATCGCGTCCGCATTGTTACTTTGTGTCAAGAAGGGCTCTCAACAAGGGAAGTTTCCAGGCGTCTCAGAGTGAACCAAAGCGATGTTGTTCGGACATGGAGGAGGTACAGAGATACAGGAACTGTCGATGACAGGCCTCGCTCAGGCCGCCCAAGGGCTACTACTGTAGTGGATGACCGCTACTTACGGATTGCCGCTCGGAGGAACCCTGACAGCAATGCCACCTTGTTGAATAATGCGTTTCGTTCAGCCACAGGACGTCGTGTTTCAACTCAAACTGTGCGCAATAGGCTGCATGATGCGCAACTTCACTCCCGACGTCCATGGCGAGGTCCAGCTTTGCAACCCCGACACCATGCAGCGCGGTACAGATGGGCCCAACAACATGCTGAATGGACCCCACGGAATTGGCATCACGTTCTCTTCACCGATGAGTGTCGCATATGCCTTCAACCAGACAATCGTCGGAGACGTGTTTGGAGGCACCCTGGTCAGGCTGAACGTCTTAGACACACTGTCCAGCGAGTGCAGCAAGGTGGTGGTTCCCTGATGTTTTGGGGTGGCATTATGTGGGGCCGACGTACGCCACTGGTGGTCATGGAAGGCTCCGAAACGGCTTTACGATACCTGAATGACATCCTCCGACCCATAGTGCAACCATATCGGCAGAATATTGGAGAGGCATTTGTCTTCATGGACGACAATTCTCGACCTCATCGTGCACATCTTGTGAATGCGTTCCTTCAAGATAACGACATCGCTCGACTACAGTGGCCAGCATGTTCGCCAGACATGAACCCTATCGAACATGCCTGGGATATGTTGAAAAGGGCTGTTTATGGACGTCTTGACCCACCAACCACTCTGAGAGATTTACGCCGAATTGTCGTTGAGGAGTGGGACAATTTGGACCAACAGTGTCTTGATGAACTTGTGGATAGTATGCCACGGCGAATACAGGCATGCATCAATGCAAGAGGACGTGCTACTGGGTATTAGAGGTAGTGGTGTGTACTGCAATCTGGACCACAAATGCTGAAAGTCTAGCTGTATGATGGTACAACATGCAATGTGTGGGTCTCATGAGCAATAAAACGAGCTGAAATGTTGTTTGTGTTGATCTCTATTCCCTTTGTATTTAACGGTTCCGGAACTCTTGGAACCGAGGTGATGCAAAACTTTTTTTGATGTGTGTAGAACCGTTCAGCGATTTTGTGGAGTAGTAGTCTATTGAGTCAAATGCTTTCGATGTATACGTAGCAGATATCGAGCTGGGATATTTCTGCAATGGCATGTGTTGCAAGCTGTGGATAGTGGCCAAGTTAGTGAGGCACGAGCTTCCAGGAAGGAAGCCTTGCTGGCTGGTTCAAATATACGGTAAGGTAAAAGACAGGAAACGCTGGTGTATTATTTTTTCAAATATAAAGGATTGTGTGTGTAGTATAGACACAGGTCGGTAGGATGATACGTTTGTTTTGTCCCCAAATTTCAATATAAGGACAATGTTGGCCTGTTTCCAGGCAGTGGGAAAATAGCCCTTGGCAAAGCACCTAAACTGTTTATATGATCCATTCTACGATAGGGAGTTTAGGGCTCAAATGGTCCCGGAATGTTACTAGACAGTTGGTAGTCATGAATCACTCACAGATATTGATCGTGGTTACTCCGCATAACAAAATAATAGTATACGTTCTACGCTATTGAAAACCGGCACGTGAAATAATAGCTCACTCATGTTTTAATAATTTCGTAGACCTCACTGTCTGTAACTTCCCTTGGTAACATTGAGCCACCGTTTTGTTTTTGTCTAATATCTCTAATGCGTGACTTTTGCAATTCGTAACTTCGTCCTGACACTAAACTGACGTCCTGCCTACTCACTGTCCCTTTATACATATGGTACTCTGGTATCAACTCCGGCTGTTATCGTGTGATGATTTATATGCTCTGGAGTCGGGTTTACTCAAGGTCCCTGAAGACATCTGCCTCTCATTAGCTAGGACAAAAATGTTTACAAAACCAGTAAAATTCATTAAAGATCCTCGAAATTTCCACTAGGATTCCCTAAATCCTGAACTTTCCAGCGTATAAATCCCTTCCTGGCACCATGGGATCCACTCGGAAGCCAAACTTCTGGAATCGTCACTGGATATCCACACCGCCATGTTATTTAAACTGGCCAGTGATGCGCGCTACTCCTGCCTTCTTTGTGGATACTTCCAGCTTCGCAAACAGCTGTCTCTCACCTCTCCGCCATGCGTACGTCACTGACTTGGCTCCCGCGAAGTTTTACATATTGTTAGTAATAAAATATGCAAGTTTATGGGCTAGTTCATATGGAAACAGTATCATCCTAGCATTTTCCTGAAGTAAATGTAGAAGAAAACGGGGGGATATCCATACTCAGGATGACCGCTGTCAGCGAAAGGATTCGAACCTCCGATCTCAGAACTTGCTGAAGCTACCCACTGCAGGATTAGGGCATGACTCAACGCTCTCGGCAATTCTGCTAGGTGAGATGATCAACGTTCGGTGAATAAACCTCACAGTATATAACAAATAAATCGTTGAGACTAATCTGACAAATGTTTACCTGGGAATTTACTGACGTACAGTATGTTAAAATGAAATAAACACATGCCATTCACTTGTTGTTCAGCATTGCGGTCAGAGACCACTGTAAGGTATGTGCTCATCGCTGCCGATAGAGCTGTATGTCACGCGTCAAATGCTTTAAAATATTATATCATAAAATTGGATAATTTAAGAGATTATACAATGGAAAAGTTAGAACCGACAGTAGTGGCTACGCTGGCTAACGCGCAGTATTAGGTCATGGGGCCAAGCTCTCTGCTGACTCGGTAGACGCGTGGGTTCGAGCCCCACCGTCGGCCGTCCTTGAAATGGTTTTCCGTGGTTTCCCATTTTCAACACCAGGCAAATGCTGGGACGGTACCTTCTGACAGGCCACGGCCGCTTCCTTCCACATCCTTGCCCAGTTTCATTCACCATCATTCATTTCATCTCTCATTAACTCCTCTCATGAGGTTGGCGTCAGGAAGGGCATCCGGACGTAAAAACCATCGCCACAAAGACTTCCATCGCATCTCATCCCCGACCCCGTTGGAAAACGGGAATAATAAGGGGTAGACATACAATATGCAATGGAAAATTTAAACCCTGTATGTCTACCCCTTATTATTCCCGTTTTTCCAACGGGGTCGGGGATGAGATGCGATGGAAGTCTTAGTGGCGATGTTTTTACGGCCGGATGCCCTTCCTGACGCCAACCTCATGAGAGGAGTTAATGAGAGATGAAATGAATGATGGTGAATGAAACTGGGCAAGGATGTGGAAGGAAGCGGCCGTGGCCTGACAGAAGGTACCGTCCCAGCATTTGCCTGGTGATGAAAATGGGGAAACCACGGAAAACCATTTCAAGGACAGCCGACGGTGGGGCTCGAACCCACGCGTCTACCGATTCAGCAGAGAGCTTGGCCCCTTGACCTAACGCAGGGCTTTAGCCCGCGTAGCCACTACTGTCGGTCGGAAAATTTAAACCCTAATTCTAATAAATGTGTGCATGTACAGTACAGTACAGTATACGAAAAGAGTCCAGTTGTCGGGTATTGACTTGAGTAGTTAATAGTTGTTTCCGGGATTTATTGCTGCTATCATGGAATGAACTCAGCATTTCCAATTTAGAAATTAGATTTTAGAAAAGAAAATCGCTTATCCTCCCAGCTCAGTTTCACCCACGGACTCTGCAAGGGATCATTCCTCTACCGTCGCGAGAATGGTTTCTTGGAACTCAACTCACTTTGTCAGCAGATACAACTGGGGATGGTGACAGTTCGTTCATCCAGACAACCACTAACTTGGGTCCAATTAAGGAAGAGTCATGGGAAGGGACTTTGAAAGGAAGTCGGCCGTGGATCTATTGAAAGTAACCGTCTCAGCAATTGCCTGGTGGTGAAAATGGGAAACTACGAACACCATTTACAGGACGGTTGAAGTGGGATTCAAACCCACGCTCTCCTAATCCCAGCGAGGAACGAGCTAGCGCGTCAGCGCTCTTGGTCACCGTCGCCAGTCAGAAAATATATTAAAAGTATACATTTAAATCATTTAATTCCTTATAGTGGCGCTTGTCTTTTACCTTTTAGCTGTGAGCCAGAAGAATGAAAATATCCTTGATCAATAGAGTTGAAGATTAGTCCGTTTCCAGTTATAACTGGAGCATTTACTAATCTAGCTGCCGAGAACTGATACCTTTTCATATAGGAATGCTTTCCTGTGATAGTTCAATTCACGGGAAGGAAGGTGAGTTGCTGTACACGTGGCCATGGCTGGACCGACGTCACCTGTTCTACCCTAGTTTAACAGTGTACTTAGAGTTTGAACCGCTATCCTGTTCAATTGCAGGCGGAGCAGTACCAGAACTACCGAGAGGATTCAGCTGACGTGGAGAACGTGGCCCGTCATTTTGACAACCTTGGTAAGTCAATCACCACTACTTTGCTATAATTTAGTTCATATTTAGCAGATTGCAATTCAGAATTCGCAAGAATGATCATTGTAAACTACAGACAGATTACTGATTACTACTGGAAAATAATCAATGTAAATATCTTCTACACCAATATTCCAGACACGCTAAAGCACGAAGCTGCAAAATGCCTAGCTTGGCTTAAGACTTGCATTATTTGCTACCATATCACACAATTTTGCTTTTTTCCAATTCTTGAGAGGGACAGAATTATCGGTAGTCAGGTGTTCATAAACTGAAGAATATTGTGGTACGCATTTGATTCACTGTTTGAGAAGCCTTAACATCTGAGCACCATTATATTGTTCGTGGAATACGTCTACAGAGCTTTATGATTATGTTGATGACAATCGACCTACAGAATACACCCAGTGTCAAGCTGCTTATAACCAAGAGCCACTCTAAGAGCTCGGTCATCACTGGGATTGTCTAGGGCAACATCACTCACATGAAGTAACTTAGGTAGTTTCTAAAACAAATGAAATTTATTCCTAATAATAGTTCGACGACAGATACCAGGAAAATGGATGCATAGATGTATAAATAGACCTATAAATTGTAGCATTCTCTGGGATTGGAAGTGATGTTCCTTGCATCTAGCGAGCAATCCATTTTGCTATGGTTTGTAATGAATTGGATGTATTCAAAGTTAAAATTAATGATTGCGAATGGAAATTTATAACGGTTGGTGTGGTTTCTTCTTAATTAAATTTGTAAGGAGTAGGTAGAGGAGTATCCCCAACAGTTTCTGTGTTTGGGGTAACTCAATATTACATCAATCATAGCACTTCTAATCATTTGCATTCTATTTCACGTGAAATCTACCGTACGTCAAATATTTCTCAGCCATCACTTGCCTAAGATGGTGCTATTTTATTGTTGGATATTTTCAACAAAAGTACATTAGAGGATAGTTGAAGTACGAGAGAATGATAGAATGGTTTAATTCTAGAGAATACTGTACTTGGCATGCCACAGTTTGGAGCCTTTGAGCTGTGATAAAGCTGAACAGATGCCTGGTGTGAGAGAGTGAGATATATTGTGATGGTCGAATGAGCAGAGATCTCTCAGAGCAAGTCTGCCCACCTGGCAAGTGAAAGCTGTCAGCCAAGCATTGAGCTCACTTGGAGAGTTAGGTCAGTCAGGTGGTGGGGATAATACGGAGCCAAGCACTGAGCTATTATCAGGAGCCCTCGCCCGGAAGGCACGAGTTGGAGAGGCATGCCGTAGTTCAACGAAGGACATGGTTCGTGCCATGGAAACTAAAATAGAATTAACATATGGCTCTTGTATTCATTTCCCAGTTTTAAAAATAAACCCTGGGGCAATGGTTGATAAGTTTACCTCACTAGCTGGTAACTTTGTCCTGAACCATTCGGTACATACCGACTTAGCTTCCTCTTCGGAGCAATAATGTATACCTTAGTAGCACAAACTGCTCTGTTAAGACACAGCTTCAAAGGCATTGTCACAGTGTCTATGACAAAATGAAAGTTATTCCTAACAGTAATTCGGCGACAGATACTGGGAAAATGGATGCATAGGTGTCTAAATAGTACAATTCTCTGGGATTGGAAGCGATATTCCTGGCGTCAACTATGCCTTGGTTTGTAATGAAGAGATTGTATTTTGGAGTTCAAATTAATGATTACGAATGGAAATTTATAACGGTTGATGTGGTTTATTCCTAGTAAAATTTGTAAGGAGTAAGTAGAGGCGTATCCCCTACGTAAGTTCAGTCGTCAAAACGCCTTAGAACAGTGACCTAACTTTGTACAATTTCAACCATCTACACGTCGTACTCAGCTAGCACAAGATACTACAAATATTACTGTATGATTGATCCACTGGTTTTATGTCAAAAATTTACAATAGAAGTTGGCATAGGTTCCAAAGACTTCTGGACATGTTCATTCAGTGTGTGACATAATCCAAGGATGAACTTTCCTCTTAAGGCAGTCTAATTTTGAAATCCCAACGTTCAGAAAAATCTGATACAGTCCGCCTATAGGGACAGTGCATGAACGCTGGATATGCACTAATGTCGCTGCATAGCGCTTGCTCTGCAATTTAATTGTGAACTTCGAAGCGTTATTGAAACACAGGCAGAAAATTGATCTCAGCATCAAATGTGGCTTTATGCAAAAAACAAAAAAAAAGGTACTAAATTTTCTCACTCAACGATAGCCAAAGGTGAAATCTATGCTCAAGTGGACATGTGATCCATGGGAAGGAAATAAAGAGAGATGATATTTCATTCATCTCAGCAGAAGTGATATGGCAAACATCCATGACTCAACCACAAATTCCTGAATATAGTGTTGGTTCCGAAGATACGTCATCTTTACTGAAATAGAAAGACAACATTAGTTTTTGTAAATGTAATTTACGCCTAAATTATGTATCTTGTCATGAGACAAATGTGACAAATATAAAATGAAACTTACTTTTTAAGATGTACTGCCTGAAACCGCTTCCGTTCTTCTCGTCGGAAATGAATCAAAACCTGTACCAGTGGTACTATACAAATAACATAACACCTGGCACTGCAGCCCGTGAAGGACCTAGCCCTACCAAGTGGTACTGTTGTGCCTATTTGAGCACCTAATAACACAACACAGCATACAACTTCTCTTTTTCTCAGCGTTCTCAATATTTTCTATTTATTCCCTACCTGTGACTTCATACAAACATGCCGATATGAAGTCCTCAGTTAGTATACTCGGCGGTCGCTAGAGGTGCGTGCACGATGCATATAGTTAATGTTCGTATGCCCCAGCAAGTTAATCAATGAGCTTTATATGGCCTAGACCTTGGAGTCTATACGATAGCTGGGAGTGAACATAGTTTCATTGAGCAGGGGATCCACGCCACGCAAACTTCTCAGCCAATACATATCCCTCCTTTGAGCACGCATACTTGAGGCCTGGATGCAAGCACGCCACATTAACTCTGGCAAACGATGGCAACCAGTGTTGCGAGGAATACAATGAAGAACTGTGGCACGAACGAAGAAGAGTCGATTGTAGTCAATGAGGTACCGGTAGCATGAAAGTCAAGGAGAGTTAAAGATCCAACAAAGACAGGCCAAAGCCAGGAGAGGTTGGACGCTAGAAAGAGAAAGCAATATGAACTGTTAACCTGATCAGAGTAACGACTAAAGAAGTGTTGTTGTTGTTTCCTTTGGGCTTTGACATCATGGTCACTCAGCCTCGTGTACTTCGGTGTGTGTGTGTGGAATTTTGTCTGATGGCCTGCGTCATTGTGATGGCTGTATTAGCGTGAGTATTTGTAATTAAGGTGAGGATTAGGAAGGAAGCGGTCGTGGCCTTAAGTTAGGAACTATCCCGGCATTCACCTGGAGTAGAAGTGCTAAACCATGGAAAACCCCTTCCAGGATGGCTGAGGTGAGAATCAAATTCACCTCTTTTCAGTTTTGCCTCACGAGGCTGAATATACCCCGTTTCAACCATCAGAATAGATCTACATTTCTTAGCAGAGCCGGGAATCGAATCCGGACCTCCGAGGCGACAGACAAGTATGCTAGCCGCTATACCACGAGGAGATCTTAACTAAAGAGCTGAAGGGTTGCGCAGAAGTAGCTTATACCAAGCAGACACAGTGACACCAAATCGAAAGACGGTCAGGGTTTGAATGAATACAGTACTGTAGATAAGGAAAGGTATGGAGGAGGGCTCGTTGCCTTAGGGAATGGTACTTTGTGATTGCCCATCATGTCAAGCGTTGCATACTCTACTTCGTGAATTTCATGCGAGAATATTTCCAGTCTAGCACAATCCCTGCTTATAAATGAACACAGCTGGCATATGCCTGTGTTTCACTGAACTAGAAATACACGAAATTCATATGGTTAGATTCAGTGTTTAACGATTTCAAAGTGAGAGGTGCAGAAGAGGCCGCAAGGCTAACTGCTAATAGGGCATCATGGAGGCAAATTGTTCGCAAACAGAGGCTTGCAGACTGGACTGGACGCTGAAAGGAAAAAATGTCTCAAATGAAAATGTATGTAGGCCTGTGTCTGAATTATCTTATTATATAACTAGCAACCCGACCCGGCTTCGCCCGGGAACAGTTATGAATGCATTACGTGATAAGCGCTTTTTTTCCAATGTCAATGAACAACGACCAATCTCCGTTTTACGTCTCGGCATGATGGTTTAAAATCACTGACTGGACTATTAATTATTTTATCATGGAGATGCATGTTCAACAAATTCTTGTCAGACGTAATTTAAGAATGGCGAGGTGCATGAAACACAAATCTCCCTTCCCTCCAATCTTAACTTGACTGTGAATTTTGCGGAACGAAAAGTTCATAGGTGAAATGAAGAAAAGCCGAGTTGCACTTCCAGGGAAACTCCAAACACAACCACTATTCTCTCTAAAGTTTTTAACTCAACACGACTCGACAAATTGCTGCTGGCTGTATCTGGGGCAATAAGCTCGTCCGCTAGCTAAGCTTTAACTTGGGTGATAGATTCGCCCCTACCTAGCTCGTAAACTGTCGCCTCAGTAACTGAATGGAGATTGTTGGAAGAAATGAAAACGTAAAAACATTGATAGTAGGATATGCATTGAAGATAGAGATATGCTCTCCCGGGCTTTATTTGTAGAACTTTTCATGCTGAACAATTCTTACACTCATAGTAGATCTATATAGATATTTTAAACGGTTTGCCCAGCGTAAGCTTAAAAAGCGCACGGTCGCCATTTTTCTTTTTTCGACCTTTTCACTGAAATCGTTAGTGATTAACTTCCTTTGGTCATAAATAAACTATTTTCTACAGAAACCTTCCTCGAGATATCCTTTACAGAATGGTGAACACCGCATCAAAATCCATTCAGTGGATCTCGAGATTACCCGTGACATCCAAGAATCGGGGACTTTGTTTTATACTAAGTAGAGATTATACGCCAATCAGTATACTTTAATATAATATAATCCCCCTTCCGTCCAATCTTAAATTGACTGTGAATTTTGCGGAACGAAAAGTTCACAGGCGATGTGAGAGTTGCACTTCCAGGGAATGGCGAAGTGAATGAAACTCAAATCCCCATTCCGTCCAATCTTAACTTGACTGCGTTTCACAGACGAAATGAAGAAAGCCCGTGTTGCACTTCCAGGGAATCTCCACACACAACCACCCTTCTCAGAAGTCTTAACTCAACACGACTCAATGGTTTGGTGCTAGCTGTATCTGGGGCAATAGGTTCGCCCGCTAGCTCGGTTGTAACAGGGATGATAGACTCGCCGTTATCTAGCTCGTAAACTGTCGCCTCAGTAGTTGGAATGGGCATCGTTGGAAGAAATTAAAACGTAAAAACACTTATAGTGGGCGATGTATTGAAGTTAGATATATGCTCTCGCGGGCTTTTTTGTAGAACATTTCATGCTGAACAATTCTTTCACTCATAGTATTTAGATATTTTTAACGGTTTGCCCAGCGTAAGCTTACAATGCGCTCAGACGCCAGGTTTCTTTTTCGACTTTTCCACTGTTATCGTTACTGCTCGGCTTCCTTTGATCATAAATAAATTATTTTCGACAGAAATCATCCTCGAGATATCGTTTACAGAATGGTGAAAACCGCATCAAAATCCATCCAGCGGTTCTCAAGTTTACCCGTAACATCCAAGATTCGGGGACTTTGTTTTATACACACATCAAAAAAAGTTTTGCATCACCTCGGTTCCAAGAGTTCCGGAACCTTTAAATACAAAGGGAATAGAGATCAACACAAACAACATTTCAGCTCGTTTTATTGCTCATGAGACCCACACATTGCATGTTGTACCATCATACAGCTAGACTTTCAGCATTTGTGGTCCAGATTGCAGTACACACCACTACCTCTAATACCCAGTAGCACGTCCTCTTGCATTGATGCATGCCTGTATTCGTCGTGGCATACTATCCACAAGTTCATCAAGACACTGTTGGTCCAAATTGTCCCACTCCTCAACGACAATTCGGCGTAAATCTCTCAGAGTGGTTGGTGGGTCAAGACGTCCATAAACAGCCCTTTTCAACATATCCCAGGCATGTTCGATAGGGTTCATGTCTGGCGAACATGCTGGCCACTGTAGTCGAGCGATGTCGTTATCTTGAAGGAACGCATTCACAAGGTGTGCACGATGAGGTCGAGAATTGTCGTCCATGAAGACAAATGCCTCTCCAATATTCTGCCGATATGGGTGCACTATGGGTCGGAGGATGTCATTCAGGTATCGTAAAGCCGTTTCGGAGCCTTCCATGACCACCAGTGGCGTACGTCGGCCCCACATAATGCCACCCCAAAACATCAGGGAACCACCACCTTGCTGCACTCGCTGGACAGTGTGTCTAAGACGTTCAGCCTGACCAGGGTGCCTCCAAACACGTCTCTGACGATTGTCTGGTTGAAGGCATATGAGACACTCATCGGTGAAGAGAACGTGATGCCAATTCTGTGGGGTCCATTCAGCATGTTGTTGGGCCCATCTGTACCGCGCTGCATGGTGTCGGGGTTGCAAAGCTGGACCTCGCCATGGACGTCGGGAGTGGAGTTGCGCATCATGCAGCCTATTGCGCACAGTTTGAGTTGAAACACGACGTCCTGTGGCTGAACGAAACGCATTATTCAACATGGTGGCATTGCTGTCAGGGTTCCTCCGAGCGGCAATCCGTAAGTAGCGGTCATCCACTACAGTAGTAGCCCTTGGGCGGCCTGAGCGAGGCCTGTCATCGACAGTTCCTGTATCTCTGTACCTCCTCCATGTCCGAACAACATCGCTTTGGTTCACTCTGAGACGCCTGGAAACTTCCCTTGTTGAGAGCCCTTCTTGACACAAAGTAACAATGCGGACGCGATCGAACTGCGGTATTGACCTTCTAGGCATGGTAGAACTACAGACAACATGAGCAGCGTACCTTCGTCCTGGTGGAATGACTGGAACTGATCGGCTGTCGTACCCCCTCCGTCTAATAGGCCCTGCTCATGCATGGTTGTTTACATCTTTGAGCAGTTTTAGTGACATCTATGAACAGTCAAAGGGACTGTATCTTGGATACAATATACACAGTCAACGTCTATATGCCGGAGATCTGGGAACCGAGGTGATGCAAAACTTTTTTTGATGTGTGTACTAAGTAGAGATACGCTGATGTGTATGTTTCACAAAATTCAAGCTCCCAAACCAGAGAGAGTTAGAAGGTGTGGTTTGTACCAAAATCTTTCAGATCGTCTCAATAGTACAGGAAAAATCTTGCATTTCTTGAAAAGTCAACGGAAATATTTTTATTTGTTTATAAAGTGCTTTTAAACAAATAAACAAGACGATAGCCCCTGCGAGAACTGTATCGCATATAGCCCGCATAGCACTAGAGCCATGCGGGTAGTCTGTACACATGGGGCGCGCACAACCCATTATGCGAGAGTTCTCGCATGGGTCCGCTAGTTATTAATATTATCATATTAAAAGTTAGGTGTATGTTTCACAATACTCAAGCTCTTAAACCAGAGGGAGTTACAACGAGCGGTTAGCAGCAAAATGTTCCAAATCGTCTCAATAGTACAGGAAAATCTTACATTCCATGATAAGTCAACGGAAATATATGTATTTGTTTATAAAGTACGTTTAAAGAAATAAGACGATAGCCCCTGCCAGAACTGTGAAGCCTCGAGCCCGCATAGCAGTAAAGCTGGGAGGGTGATCTCTTCACATGGGGCACCCACAAGTAACCGTTCATAACAAATGAGTATTCAAAAGAGTAACGAATTTCCAGTCGGTACCAGAAATATCGACATTTTTTTTAAACGTGTGTTTAAACAAATAAACAAGACTATAGCCCCTGCGAGAACATGTATCGCGTTGAACCCGTATAACAGTAAGGCCGGGAGGGTGGTATAACATATGCGAGGGTTCTTGCACATGCCCTCTAGTTATTATTCCCATTATTACCACGTGCCACATTCTCAGCTTTCAGCATTCCTCTGCCTCTTATTAAAGGGTAGAACCCTCGCACTACCCACACGATGGGGGCTCTAACTGATGCACAACTTCCTATCAATGGCAGTAGTTTATTTATACTAGTAACTGACCAAAATCACTAGCTAATTTAAATAAACGTGCCTTTTATTCCATTACCATATTGTAACCCTGTGGTGTAGCCGTGCTCGTTAAATCGTTCACCACGACCGTGATGGGGAGCTGCATCAAGTTGGGAGATCGGAGGTTCAAATCCCAGCGCTAGTAATGACAGTCCTGAGAGTAATATTTCCCCTTATTTTTCCACACTCTTTCCAGGAAAATACCGGGATTAGTACCTTACATTTCAAGTCCTGGGTACCTGCCTCATTCCCAATCCCAATAATTACAGTCACAGTAACTACAGTCATCAAAATGAACACAGGTTTTCATACAAATTGAACTCACCACAAATTACTGTACACGGTACTGATGACCAGATATCCCTAGCCCCTAAAACGAATTAACAAGGTAACTTAATATATGCACTATCTTGCGCATAGATTGAATATTTAGTCCCAAAGCTTTTCAACTCTTCTTGAAATGAGCCTGGGATTTACCAGGCAAACGCAATACTCCAGATTTAGTAACCCAAGTATAGCTTAGCGCAAACGAACTCTCACACGCGGGCGATCTCATGAGAATTAACCTCGACCACTCTAATCCTGGCTTTGTCTACTTCGCCGAGGATTCCAAACCCTATATAAAAACAGCTTCTCTCTGGATTTATAACAGCGATCTGCTCCCAGAATTTACAGAACCAGTATTTTTAGTCGTTGGAATTTAATGTAAAAGTAGAGTTTGATTTGTAAGGAACTCTGTAAAATATGGCCACACAAGCCTGTGAAACAGAACCAGTTGTCGGGTATAGAGTCAACACCTTTAGTAGGCTGTATACATTTGCATTTCAGTAGATAACAGTTGTTTAAGATTGTTTATGTTCGACCATATCGAAATATAAATATTATATGACAGAAAACTGCATCTTAAAGAGGCTCATTATAGTTAAAGTTTCATTATGATACAACTTCTCCACCAATCAGAGCTCAAGATTTTCATTACGATACAGCTGTTTGACCAATTAGGTAAGGAGAGCATCGCGCCTGCGCTGACTACCACGGCCACCTATTTTAAATTTCACTGCGTGGCTAGTGTCATAGTGAGACCGTGGTCGAATACAAGGTATTCTCTGCATCCCATGCGCTGCGTTCAGTAAACAAAAATGGCGGAATCTTGACAGATAATTATGAATTTATGTTCGAACATAAAATAAAGTTATATTTATCGCCAAACATAAACAGTCGTATGCAACTCGCCTATAATGGCAATTATGACACTCGTATGAAAATTATAAACATACTCGTGTATTAATTATTGCCATTATAGGCGTGTTGCATAATGAAGCTGTAGTATAGACTATAGGAATCATTGACAGTGGTTTCAATTGTTTGTTACAGTAATTAATATTACGAAGTTATCCTCACAATATTTCGATTATGTAAGACGTAGGTCAATCATGTCTTTAGAAACATAACTCATATAATACTAGTTCAATTGACCAAGATTCGCAGCAATCGATTTAAGAGGAAAATAGCTCGCACGCTGTCTGTAATATTCGCATATTCACACAGCCAAAAACATTAGGTACCTGTAAATTTAGTTCATTGCTCTTGCTAATTTTAAATTCATTCACAGTAACTGGTTCAAGTGATGATACGACTGGCTGCTTGGCTCAGCGGTAACGTTCTCGCCTGCTGTCCCCAAGATAGTGGAGTCTAATCCCGGCGCAGGCAGTTGGACTTTGAGGGTGCTTAAATGTGAGGGAGCCATGTCAGCAGATTTACTGGCACGTTAAAGATCCCCTTCGGGGTAAAATTCCGGCACCCCGGCGTCTCTAAAAACCGCAGTAGTTAAACGTAACATTAATTAATCAATAGTGATCAAGATGAAGTGAGATTCCTGTTCAGATATTATGACGAGCGATAATAATTTATAAAACAGCCAATGGCATGTCACTCATATTGCGAGTTGGATTTGCCCGTTTCACTGAATTTGAATCATTCCGTATGGTGTTACGCCAATTAATTTAAGGAGAATTCTCATGCACTCCATATATGAAAGCCAAGCTATTTTCATGTTAGAAGCTTTGGATTAGAGTGGTGTCCAACCTTACGTACTTAGGTGTGCGTAGATGATGATGATGATGATGATGATGTTGATGATGATGATGATATCCTAACATGAACATTTTCGGCTCCTATGGTGTGGGTGTAATCTAATTGGTAATCAATCAGACCTTCGAAACCAATAATTAATGTCAGTAACTGTATGTGTAATAACTTGTGCTTTTGCGATGTCTATACTTATTTGTACTCATGTGGATATAAAAATGGATAAGTAGATATCTTGCCGACGATTGCCAGGGCGTAGTATAAGGAAATCCTGGATATCACATATTTATTAGAACGGTTTATACAGATTATGTTATGTTGATAACTTTTTGATAAGTTATGTTATTTCATATAGGGGCTTCCGACATCTTGCTCATCTGCCCCGTGCTCTTGGGTGTGCGTAATCTCCTTGGTAACCAGTAATATTGTGCTGTCTGTAATACAGTATGTGCATGTGTAATTGGGGTTAGTAATTTGTACGAGGCGGCCGCATAATTAAGTTAGGTACAATCCCGGCAATTGCCTGGTGTAGATGGGAAAAAATCATGAAAACAAAACCACATCTAGGGTGGCTTAAGTGAAAATCTAACCCACTTCTTCAGCTGTCCTCTCAAAGCCGAGTGAACCTCGTTACCTTGGAAAATCCGGGATTCTAGCCCGAGAGCTTTGGGAGAGGAACCTTAGACCATTGAAAAATGTTACGAAGTACGCATGTATCATATATTAATATTACTAGGCCGACTAGCCTGGTGTAGATGGGAAGAAATCATGAAAACAAAACCACATCTAGGGCTGCTTAAGTGAAAATCTAACCCACTTCTTCAGCTGTTCTCTCAAAGCCGAGTGAACCTCGTTAACTTGGAAAATCCGGGGTTCTAGCCCGAGAGCTTTGGGAGAGGAACCTTAGACCATTGAAAAAGGTTACGAAGTACGCATGTATCATATATTACTATTACTAGGCCTACTAGCGGACCCGTGTGAGAACTCTCGCATGTGTATAAACCACCCGCCTGGCTTTATGTTATGCGGGCTTCTATAAATATAATTATTTGTTTAAACGCACCTTTTAAACAAATTGTGGATTGTGTGCGCCCCATGTGTACATACTACCCGCCCGGCTCGAGTGCTATGCGGGCTGTACGCGATACAGTTCTCGCAGGGGCTATCGTCTTGTTTATTTGTTTAAAAGCGCTTTATATACAAATAAATATATTTCCGTTGACTTTTCAGGAAATGCAGGATTTTTCCTGTACTATTGAGACCATTTGGAAGATGTTGGTACAAACCACACCTTCTAACTCCCTCTTGTTTAGGAGCTTGAGTTTTGTGAAACATACACCTTAGCGTATTATATACTAAGATTATTGCTATTATTATTTATAATGTTATTAACATCGTCATTATCATCATCTAAAAGTTCTATTTACAACATCCTAGGTTTAATAAACTGTGTAACTTAGTGCTCATTAATTACGAGGGCTATTCCAAAACTAAAGTCCGTTTTTTTTAAATTAACCGAACATTTTATTTTGAAACCACATTTATTTTTATGTTTTACATACCTTCCTCTATTTTTCTACTTAGTTGCCTCGTTATTTAGGCACTTGTCATAGCTTAAAACTAAGTTCTCAAATCCTTCTGCATAAAAGTTTGCCGCCTGCTCTGACAACCAAGAATTCACACTTGAGGAAAATCCATTGATAGAGTGGTTATCATGAATCTTCGGTCCTAGTGAATTTTTGTGTCAAATGCAGTCACCGAGTCATCTGTGATCACAGACCTGAGCGTTCTTCGTCATGAACCATTTTCACGGCCACTTTTGAACTCGCGTACCCATTTTCTCACTTTACCTCCCGTCATTGCATTATCACCATACACCTCACAAAGCTGACGATGAATGTCTGCAGCCAACTTGTTTCTTGCACTCAAAAAACGTATCACAGATCGTACCTCACACGCGGCGGGCGAATCAATAATCTTGACCATTGTAAAGATGCACAGTTCAGCGTACAGGTTAGCTACACTGCTGCAAAGGACGCCTGCTTGTTCGAAAAGGATGCCGGGAGGTAGCACGCACGCTTGTAGCAGCGTGCGCACTATCTACGGGCTTAAATAAAAAAAGGACCTTAGTTTTGGAATAGCCCTCGTAAATTTGTTTAATGGTTAGTATTTCTAATTACGTCATCCAGTCGATGGCGCACACTACGGCGCGGATGGTAAACACTCGGTGATAAAGTGGTCAAGTGGTAGAGCTGAGGAGAGTGCAAACTATTCTAACAAATGGGGGTGTTATGTGAAACATGTCCTGAGAGACCACATCTTATCGGTATACACTCCAGTATCCTATTTTTGGTGCAATTCTATTATCAGAGCATACATTGCAATATTGCAGGACATATACTGTAAAGCCCAGTAAGTAGTCCCACATGAGGTTGAGTGCTCTTCACCATCTCACAGGAGGTTAGGCGATACTGACCCGTAGAATTTATTTCACAAAGAGGAAGAAATCTTCTACCATATTTATTTCTGAAGAAAGAAGTTTTATGGGTTTGTATCACTCAAATTCTCAAGAGTTGTAGCAGTTAGTTGCCTTAGTGCATTTCTCTAAGACGCTCCACACCTGTGTTACCCAGACTTGTGTCCTGACTTACCGGGTATGGCATTTCTCTAAGATGCTCCACACCTGTGGTACCCAGACTTGTGTCTTGACAAAACGGGTATGGCATTTCTCTACGATGCTCCACGCCTATGGTACCCTGACTTAGGGCATTTCTCCTATATGATTCATACCTGTGGTACCCAGACATGTGACCTGACAAAACGGGTATAGCATTTCTTTACGATGCTCCACGCCTATGGTACCCTGACTTAGAGCTTTTCTCCCATATGCTCCATACCTGTGCGACTTTCAGTTATCTTTATCGAGGGGGACAGTCTTCGGTCACTTCCCAAAGATTTTCTGGTCGGTTAGAACAGGTCTATCTCAATACATTTAGTGCATCTCATTTTCGAGTACCCTGTCTGACAAAAAGTTATACTCTACTTCACCACGCATGCTACTGCAAGTGCTTGATATAAGATCTTACAAAGTCACATCAGCTCTGCATGTCTATTTGTATACACCAGCCTGGGTACAGCACACAATTATGACTTTTCCAGCGCTGAGGTGCATCTACGGTATCGACCAACTGGCACAGTCTCTTTTAAGATACTGTGTGTTTCCTGTAAATGTTTGGCTATGGCTAAGTTTTGTATTCCATTGACCAAAACCTTCGGTTTCACTGATGAGTGAGGAGTTCAATTTTAAGTTTGACACAACAAGGTCAACATTATATTGTTTGAATTTGTGAAGATGCACAACAGGCTGATAATTTTTACGCCAAAGTCATCTGGCTCTCATCAATAAAAGGTACGTTCTCTATCCTGTCACATTTCACGTTTTCCAGGTGTAGTGGTGTGAATTCCTCATCTTTGTTAACAAAGATCTCATTGAAGTTGTGTTTCTTGTGCCAAGAATTACTAACTTCCCAACCCGCATGCTTAAAAGGTCAGCAATACCTCGTCCAACTTCGCTTTGGGATACCGGTAGCATAATCCGCTAGATGACTGTCATTGGATTATTTAATCTGTGTATTGTCACTTTCTGCCTCCGTTCTATCTTCTTCAGAGCTATTCTGGACCGCTTCATGATTCCAACCGAGTTTTTCAACAATGGTATTGCCCAGAAGCTAAGGGCAATTGACTTCTTGCTTGCAATCATAAATGGTTTAAAGATCATATTTAGACGACTGATAAATTTCTTCTGCACGCTGTGATTGATACAACGAATCTGAAGATTTCCCATGCAGTTGTATGCTTTGGCTTCATCTAAGTACTCGATAAGCTCATCAAGCCCAAATCGAAGCCCTCTGCTTTATCGTTCCTTCCTCGTTCAAAAGCAACTGTTTTAACATTTTCGAGCCCGAATTATGTCCCCTTGTCTAGGTCTAAATTCTGAGTACATATTTTCGATTCATCCCTACACAATGTATGGCAAAATCGTTTGCTTCACTTCGTCTGCGTGGATCTAAAACCTTATTCCACTTCTGTTTAACTGCCAACTTAGAAGGTTCAAGCACAGACAGAACCAACGTTGACACAATGAATCTCCCTGAAATATTATGTGATCGATTCAAATTAAGTGGAACGTGATTACTTGGGAATCGGGCTTTCAGGTGAAATTTATAATTCTACCTGTACCAAAAGTGGTTTCAGAATCATCTTTAGACTGCTGATAAACTTCTTCTGAACACTGGATGTACTTTAATATGTGTGTGATGAATAGATCACTAAAAAAAGCCATTTGATACGTTTGATTATCGAGTGGCCGCAATTATAACTTACAGAGATTGCAGGCTCTCTTTGCCAAATTTCACATAGGCCTATATCGGATCAGTGTCGAATTTATGAACCCATGCGTAACGAATTTGCATAAGTGCCAATAATATTTGCAAAAGGATTAGCTGTGCCAGGTTTCACGGCGTTCGGACGATTACATGTCATTTTAAATATTTGAATACCTGAATTGAAATGTTTGTGCTTATTTTAAGTCAAACAACATTTCAAATGCAGAGATATGAAGTGCTGGTGAAATTTTTCACTTTTTTCCATTTCTAAAGCAGGCACTGACCGAATTTCGAAAGATGTGTTCAGTGTCGGATGGGTTAGTAGCATGTCCTTAACTAGCGTCATTTAATTGCTTCAGCAAATTCAAAATTATAAGGAGAACTCCCTCTCACACTTAATCTATAGACAGACACATGCACACACACACTCTGATAAAAGTGTATCTCTGTATCTCTATTTACCTATATTTCCTATGACGAAAACAGGCTAAAGATGGATCTAACGTCGCTCACAATTCCTTATGGGTATATTTTTAGTCCCATTAATATTTTAAAAAAAGCAAGCAAGCTTGTAGTTTAACGTGACCGTTAATCGCGAGACCATGAGCCACGGGACCTCCTTTTTACGTGGAATCCGAACCACAGGACATGACATTTCACTTCGAAAATCTCACATGCATTGACCGGGAATCGAACCATTAATATTTTATTGCCGTAATGGTGGTGATGATTGTTGTTTTAAGAGGGAGAAATATCTAGGCCATATGACCCACGAAATGGTGTAAATCCGGGCTAGAAATGATACGGATCTTCCAAAGGAAAATTAGCATTCTTAGCTGTCACCGTGGAGGTCCGGGTTCGATCTCCAGATCTGCCAAGAAATTTAATTCGGGTCTGAGAGCTGGGACGGGGTACACTCAGCCTCTTGAGGAAGGTTCAATTCCCACTTCAGCCATTCTGGGAGTGGTTTTCAAGGTGACTTACTTCCACTCCAGGCAAATGTCGGGATGATTCCCAAATTAAGGCCACGACTGTCTTCTTCCCAATCCTCATCTGAAATACAAATACACACACTAATACAGCCATCACAATCACACAAGTTGTCAGACAAATCCCAACACACACCCAAGTACACAGCGCTTCATGACCACGATTTCGCAAAGCCCCTAAATGAATCATCAACAACAACAACTACCCCAGGCAATTGCCGGGGTGGTTTCTAACTTAAGGCCACAAATGCCACCTTCACAATACTCACCTAAATTACAAATTACAAGTTATCAGACAAATTCTCCACACACTAAAGTGCATGTAGGGACAGATGATCTTCTAGTTCTGCCCTTTAAAACAGCAATTACTAACTAACTAAAGTGCATGTGGCTAAAATAACACGATGTCCAAGTGCCTAAAATGAAACAACTCTTAACTCCAAAGTTCATGAACTCAGGATATCCAATAATCTAGGAAGTCTGTAATATAGCAACACCACTGTATGCATACAATAATGTTCATGAGCTAGAATTCACTGTTGCATCTAAAAATTTGAAACTGTGCTTAAGGAATGCTCTTTTAGGCATACTTAATTTTTATTTTCAGGGCCTAAGTCACTTTGAAAATATACTCTTCAACTATAAATCTATCATTTGTGACCACTGCACTATTTTCCATCCTGTCACTCGGTTTCTATTTGCCAAACCGCTATATATAAGCTACTGTTTAAGAGCATAATGAAAAGTTCACAAGTCATTAGGGTCCATTAAATATCACATCAGAGTTACAAAGCAGTAAAGTGCACTTTATTGGCGGTTTCCCTCAAAGTAAGTTGATTAGAACTGTAATTAGGTCGGCGCTAATTTCAAGAATACCAAAACAGTTCGACTCAATTTACCGACATTGCTACACAAGTAGGCTAATGTGGAAAACAACGATAAAACGTGGGAAAGGAGGAATAATCCAATTATATCAAACTATAGATGTTAAATACGCAAATAAATAGATACTAATAGGTCATATCACCATGAGTCGGTATTCTCATTAATAATAATAATACTGTAATAATAATAATAATAATAATAATAATAATAATCTGTCTGTTAGATAGTCAGCCCGAAGGCTGGTTGGATCCTCAAAAAGCACCGCCGTTACGTTATGTGAGTAGATACCCACAAAAACCCAAGGCAGCGCTATTTTGAGGTGTTCTAGGCAAGATGAGGAGTGAGGTAGTTTGCCATTGCTTTCCTCACTGAGTCAGAACAGTAGTCCTAACCCTATGAGTAAAACATTTCACAGCATTCACAGGCACTGACTGTGCCCCGAATGCCATTACTAAGCACCACCCATACCTCGGTAGCTTCCATATTATCACAGCCATGAGTGAGACTGAGACATCGGTGAAAAGCCACCTTTTACTCTAGCCTGTGCCAACAGACAAATGCAAATGTAGGCTACTGCATTCATCAAGGGATGGTAAACAGGCCTCTGTTAATAATAATGTATTATTATTAATTAATAAAATATTAGGGACCATTAAAACACATCAGAGTTGTTGTTGTTTGAGTCTTCAGTCTTTTGACTGGTTTGATGCAGCGCTCCATGCCTCTCTGTCCCGAGCTAATCGTTTCATCTCTACATAGCTACCACACCCTACATCTGAGGCAATCTGTTTAACATATTCTAACCTCGGTCTACCCCTACAGTTCTTGCCCTCGACCCTTCCTTCCATAACTAAGCTTGTTATTCCTGGGTGTCTTAGTATGTGTCCTACCAACCTATCTCTTCTCTTCATTAGCAGTCGCCAGAAACATCTCTCCTCTCCCAATAGTCTTAATACATCTTCGTTTGTAACCCTATCTACCCATCTGATCTTCATCATTCTCCTGTAACACCACATTTCAAATGCTTCAATTCTCCTCTTTTCTGCTGCACCAATAGTCCAAGTTTCACTTCCACAGAGTGCCACGCTCCAGACAAAAGCCTTCAAAAATGACTTCCTTATACCTAAATCTATATTCGATGTCAACAGATTCTTTTTCTGTAGAAATGCTTTCCTTCCCTGAGCTAACCTACTTTTTATATCCTCTTTGCTTCGTCCATCACTGGTTATTTTGCTTCCTAAGTAACAGAAGTCTCCAACTTCCTTTAGTTTTTCGCCTGCCAATTTGATGTCCATAGAGGTTTCTGATTTATTTCGGCTGCATTCCAATATTTTTGTTTTACATTTATTAATTTTCATCATGAATTCTTTCCTCAAGACGGAGTCCATACCATTCAAAAACTCATTCAAATCATCAGCCGTGTCGGCCAAGATGACTATGCCATCGGCAAATCTCAGAGTTGAAATTATTTCTCCTTGAATCTTCACTCCCACATTAAAGTTTCCTCCAATTTCTTTCATTGCTTGCTCAATGTAAAGATTGAAAAGTATGGGTGATAAGTTGCAGCCTTGCCTTACACCTTTCTGAATACCAGCTTCTCTCTCATGTCCTTCAGCTCGAATGACTGCTGTCTGGTTTCTGTATAGATTGTAGATCACCCTCATATCCCTGTACTTTATTCCAATCGTTTTCAAAATGTCAAACAATTTAGACCAATCAACGTTATCAAATGCCTTTTCTAAGTCTACAAATGCCATGAACGTTCTCTTATCTTTCCTTATTCTACCATCCAAAATCAGCCTAAGACTTTGTACAACTTCCCTTGTTCCTACATTTCGCCTGAAACCAAACTGGTCTTCACCCAACTCCATTTCTATCTGGCTTTCCATCCTCTTGTAAATTATTCTAGACAGGATCGTTGAAGCATGAGTAATCAAGCTGATTGTACGGTAATCTTCACATCTGTTAGCTCCCACTTTCTTCGGTATAGGGATGATAACATTCTTCTTTAAATCAGAGGGTACCTCACCTGTCTCATAAATCCTACACACCAAGTGATATAACATGATCAGACCTTCATCTCCTAAGCAGCGTAGCAACTCAATCGGTATCATCTATGTCTGGTGCTTTGTTCCTGCTTAAGCCTTCCAATGCTCTGTCAAATTCTGATCTCAATATTAAATCTCCTTTTGCACCCTCATCAATTTCCTCCTCCCTTTCCATTAAATGATTCTCAATCTCCTTTCCCTTATACAAACACTCTTCCTTATACCTAAATCTATATTCGATGTCAACAGATTCCTTTTCTGTAGAAATGCTTTCCTTCCCAGAGCTAACCATCTCTCAACCTTATCTTCCCTATCTGTTAGAGGCTTTCCATTTGTGTCCTTAATATTACAGCACTTGGTCTTCTTTTCCCCAAAAGTATTCTTAATCCTTCGATAAGCTGTGCCTACTTTTCCTAAATTCAGACAATTTTCTATGCCTGCACATTTCTCTTTCAACCATTCTTCTTTCGCTTCCTTGCACTTATTGTTAACCTCATTTCTCAGACGTCTGTATTCTGCTCTCCCCTTTTCATCTCTTACATTCTTGTGTTTCCGCCTTTCGTCCGTCAATTCTAGTATATCCTGAGTGATCCACGGTTTTCTACCTATTCTTTCTTTCCTGCCAATGTTTTCTTCTGCGGATTTTGTTATTTCATTCTTCAAAAGTGCCCATTCGTCTGCAATTGAAGTTTGTTTAGGGTTTTTCATTAGTCCTTCCTTTATACTCTCCTTGAATCTTTCTTTTACATCCTTCTCTTTCAGTCTGTCTATTGCCCACCTTTTTGGCTTTTGACTTTTCTTCAGTTTCTTCAACTTTAATCTGCATTTCATAACAACCAGATTGTGGTCAGAGTTTATGTCAGCACCGGGATATGTTTTACAATCCAAAATCTGGTTTCGAAACCTCTGCTTGACCATAATGAAGTCTATTTGGTTACGGCCTGTATCTCCTGGTCTCATCCATGTGTATATGCATCTATTGTGGTTATTGGATAAGGTGTTAGTTATGACCAACTCATGCTCGGTGCAGAATTCCGTCAGCCTGCTTCCTCGATCATTCCTTTCACCTAATCCGAAATCTCTTACTATCATCCCTTCTCTTTTTTTCCTACCACAGCATTCCAATCTCCCATTACTGTAACATTTTCATCACCCTTGATATACCTCAGAATTTCATCTATTTCTTCGTAGACCTTTTCAACATCTTCATCATCAGCTTGACTGGTAGGCATATAGACTTGTACCACTGAGGTGCACGTAGGTTTTGTATTGATTTTTGATACAATAATCCGTTCACTATATTGCTCATAATATTCCACCCGTCGTCCAAGTTTCCTACTCAATATGAGACCAACCCCTGCTTGGCCATTGTTTGGTTTAGTGCTAATGACCCAATAGTCTCCTGACCAAAAGTCCTGTTCTTCCTGCCAGAGCATTTCACTAATCCCAACCAAATCCAACCTCAACCTAACCATTTCCCTTCGTAAGTTTTCTAACCTTCCAGTTCCCAGCAGACGTCTAACATTCCACGCTCCGATCCGTAGAATGTCAGATTTCCTCTTTGTCACTTCTGTGATATTAACCCCCTCTCGAGTAGTCCCCACCCGGAGATCCGAACGGGGGACTAGTTTACCTCCGGATTGGAATTTTACAAGGGAGGAGGCCATCATCACATAATTATGCATAGAGAGGTGCATATCCTCGGGAAGAGCATTACGGCTGTAGTTTCCCGTTGCTTTCAGCCGTGCAGCAGAACGCAGTGTAGCCATTAGTTGGCTTATATTATCCATATCTTAACCGTCTATAAGACAAGTAAAGAATTGATATATTCTGAAAGACTGCTACTCCCTTTCAGAATAAGTAATATAGCAATTCTACTTACGAAAATACTAACCTTCTACTAACAATTAAATACCAAAATTCTACTAACGAAAAAATACTTAAGTTCCACCAATAACAAAATACTATCATTAAAACAGTCTGTCACCAGGCACACTCACATGCATCCTCACACATCACAGTCTAATGAAACAATGAAACTATATCTAATAAACAATGCAACTGCCACCAGACACACTCACACACCACAGTCTAATGGAACAATGAACTATATCTAATAAACAAACTAACTACATACTTACAACTATAACCAACCACACACCCACATTCCAGAAGAGGGAACGGTAAACAGAAATAAGAGTAAGGGAAACAAAAGACAGGGGGAAAGGAAATACCCTCAACCCTCAAAGAATGAGAATTAAGGGACCCGGAAGAATGGAGAGCCAGAAAAGACAGAAAGTAAAGGTAAAGAGGAGAGGGACCGCCCCAAAGGCAATGGAAGAAGAAAACTATTAGTAAGGTTATTGTTATTTGTAAAAATTAACATTTTATCACATCTAATGTACAAAGGGATTTTTAAGTGCTGCCAATACATTGAAAGGCTGATGACGATGCCAATGCAAATAGGCATCGAAACATGTACCGATGTAGTTTAAGTGACAGAATTTTAATAAGTTGTATTGACGAGGCGGAAACAAGGAAATCTTTTGATTATTCCAGGGCTGTGACACAAAAGAAAAATACTTCTTTCAATAATAATAATAATAATAATAATAATAATAACCCATCAGAGAAAGAAGTCTTCGTGTCACGCATTAATTAAATGGAAATGGCATACAACCTGACTAAAGACATCTACAACAAGGGATCGATATCCTTAAACGCCAAAATTAGACATTACAGCACTGTTAATCGACCAGAGGCTCTGAATGCGGCAGAGACTCGAATAATGAACAAGAAAGGATTAATGTAAAAACTAGAGGCTAAAGAAAGGAAGATTTTGAGGAAAATCCTTGGTCCCATCAAAGAAAATAGCGAGTACAGAAGGCGTCACAACCACGAATTATACAAGCACGTGGAGAAGATCAGTGACACGATTCGAAAAAGAAGGATTGCCTTTTATAGCCACGTGACACGAATGAGCCCAGGCAGGATATCAAAACAGATATTGACGTACTTTCAAGATAAGAAAACCAAAGGGGCATGGTTCATCGAAGTTGAGAAAGACCTACGTGAAATGGACATTTTCCCCTAAAGAAATCCAGGAGTGTGTTCCACTTCAGGAAAAACTACGTATGCACACAGGTTTCCAGGAAAAGCCGAAGCTGAAGACAGGGAAGGCGTGGTCCCAAGAGAGAAAAGAACAACATCGGAGACGAATGCGGGAACACTGGGAGGTCAAAGTCCGTTTTATTATTTACAATAATAAGTACAGTATTTCCCACGTTTCCTCTATGTTTTCCACAATACTTGTGTAGCAATGTCGGTGAATTGGGTCCAACTGTTCTGGTGTTACTGAAATTAACGCCGACCTAATTACAATTCTAATCAACTTGCTTATTTACGAGGCACGTCCAGAAAGTAAGTTCCGTTTGGTTATAAAATTAAATTGTGTACAGATACAGAATTTTTTTTTATTGCACAACATTCTACACCTCTTAAACTACTTTTCCACATAACTGCCGAACTTTTGCAGGCATTTGTCATAGCGTGGCACACGTTTTTGGATACCTTCTTCATAGAAGTTTGCCGCCTGTGTCTTCAACCAGTTGGCAACATCTTCTTTCAGCTCGTCGTCATTGTTGAAGTGTTGACCGCCAAGGAAAGACTTGAGATGTGTGAACAGATGAAAGTCGCTAGGAGCGAGGTCAGGGCTGTACGGAGGGTGGTCAAACACGTCCCAGCCAAATCCCTGTAGGAGGGTTTTCGTCACATTTGCAGTGTGTGGTCGTGCGTTGTCGTGAAGAAAAACAACACCTTTTGACAGCAACCCTCGGCGCTTCTTCTGTATTGCGCGGCGCTATTTCCTAAGTGTCTCGCAGTAAGCATCTGCGTTGATTGTTTGACCACGCGGTAAGAAATCAATGAGTAAGATGCCTTTCCAGTCCCAGAACACTGTGCACATCATTTCCCGAGGTGTCAAGATTTGTTTCGGCTTAACCTTTGCTGGGGATGAGGTGTGTCTCCATTCCATTGATTGCCGCTTACTTTCAGGGGTGTCGTAAGAAACCCAAGTTTCATCTCCTGTGACTATCTGTGTCAGAAATTCTTCGCCGCATTCATTGTAACGGGTCAAAAACTGAAGTGCACTACCCATCCGTTTTGTTTTGTGTTGCTCCGTAAGAATCTTTGGTACCCAACGTCGGCAAAGTTTACGAAAGTTCAGTTTTTCGGTAACAATTTCATGAATTAGTGATCGTGAGATTTGGGGAAATTCCATAGCGCGAGCACTAATTGTAAACCTGCGGTTTTCCCGGATCTTGTCATCAATCGCGTGAACCAGTTCTTCTGTAACCAAAGATGGACGCCCACTTCGTTCTTCATCGTGCACTTCACTACGTCCTTCATTGAACTGTCGGACCCATCTTCTCACCATTGAATCACTCATCGCATTTTGTCCATACACTTCACAAATTTGCCGATACATTTCAATTGGTTTCACTTTCCTAGCATTCAGAAAACGAATCACAGATCTGAGTTCACAAGCGGCGGGATTTTCAATCAACACCGACAATGTACGAGTTAACATGCATAACAACGCGTACGTGGCTGACAGCGCTCTCCAAATGGCGCACGTTTCTTCTCCTTGATACAGGACGACTACCACGCATATGCGGAACTGCGCTGCAGCGGAACGTACAACTAGTTGAAGACACAGGCGGCACACGTCTATGAAGAAGGTATACAAAAACTCGTGCCACGCTACGACAAATGCCTGCAACATTTCGGCAGTTATGTGGAAAAGTAGTTTAAGGGTTGTAGAATTTTGTGCAATAAATAATTTTTCTGTATCTGTACACAATTCAATGTTATTACCAAACGGAACTTACTTTCTGGACGTACTTCGTATGATTATTATTATTATTATTGCTATATACTGTAGACTATATAATTATTATTATTATTATTATATTACATGAGAAAATATAGCAGAGATCAAAAATGTTCAAAAAACATTTTAACGATTTTGCCTCTTTAAATTATTTCAATAAAATATTATTATAATATTAATTATTATTATTATTATTATTATTATTATTATTATTATTAGGTCATGGGATTAACGTCCCTTTCAACTAATGTAGCGTTAGAAATAGTAGTGTGCTGGAAATATTCTATGGAGCAAATTCGCTCACTGTAGGTTTTTGCTATTACACACATTTAACGCATTTCAACACGCAATCTTGAGTTTCGAAGGTAAATGCGAAATCTGAAAGAAGCGAATGCTATCAGGGAGTAGGTGGACATGTCTGTCTAATCTCCACGTTTTGATATTTCAATTGTTCACATATTTCTGATAGAAAACGCATTGACTGAGTTAAAAGGGGTCCTGGGAGGGCAAGGGATTATTTCAAGCTGAAGAAAAGTTAGTCTTAGTCATTAAAATCTCATACAAGTAACACACAAGCAATAACCATCAAAAGTGCGAAATGGGTGAAAATCGTGAAGTAACTTAAGCACCGACTGAGATGAATTAGTTTAACACACTAACCATTACGCCCCTGCCAAGGGGACATTGTAGACCTGAAAAGTCAACTACTATTGTTTATGTCATTCTAAAGTATGAAACGCAAACGACGTGTAAACACTGGTGGCCTAATATAACCTAATCCAGCCTTCTCATACGTAAGAAAATATATCACATATCAAAAATGCTCAAAATTACATTTTAACGATCGTGATTCTTTGAAATATTGCAATAAAAAATCGTTCTGAAGATAAGAGAGATACAAAGGTTCTAGTTTTCACCCCTTATTGTTACTTAAAATATAATTTTAGCCTGGTATTATTCTTGTCATTCACTAATGTAGTTTTGCCGTAATGCTGTACCAGATAAATGTTCAACCGAAACCGTATTTGTTTACTATACAACTTATCCAAGAAGAGAAACTGAATATTGGCGTGGACTAAAAATCAAAATTTAGAGACAGAGAGATAATTTTGTTTCCGTAGATGAATGTATGGCCTTTGATGGCAAATATTTTCTGTTTATCGCATAATAAAAATAAATAAAAAAATCATAAACCCTGGCACTACAGCCCATGCAGGGCCTAGGCCTACCAAGCGACCGCTGCCCAGCCATTAAGCCTGCAGATCTTGAGATGACGCGTGGTCAGCGCATCGGGTCCCCTCGGCCGTTAATCTTGGTTTTCGTGACCGGGGCGCTGCCTCACTGTCAGACAGCTACTCAATTGCCCTCACGAGGCTGAGTACACCCCGTTCCAGCCCCCACGTCAATTTCTAAAATCCCTAACGGAGCCGGGAATCGAACCCGGGGCCTCCGGTTGAGAGGCAGTCACGCTACCCCAACACCACGGGGCCGGCTCATAATAAAAATACAAAGCATAATTTCTGAGTGATCTGTTGTTCAGCATTTAAGAGTAGTAAATTAGCTCTCGCAGTAAAGAGGCTCAGGAGAGCTTCATAAAAAGGGACGTAGCGCGCAGTTCGCTACTCCTGCGGGGGTCCTGGCACGGACACCAAGAGCGCACTCATGAGCCAGCTTGGTCTCCCTAAGCGAAACCCCACACAAGACACGGCATAGGCTAAACCTAGAAGAATTGCTGAGTTTTGAGAGTAATTATTGTTTACATTCTACATTGACGTAGAGCCTGTTGGTAGTAAACTATATGCACAGAACTTCGCCTTGGTATTTGTTAAATCCTCCCCGAGAAGACATTAGAGGAGTTACCCTGTCAGAGCGGCCGCTTGCAGCCTGGAAACCTGATCGCTCATTTTGATAAGAGCCTCAATGTAATTACATGCCTTTATGAAACCATTATTATCCTTTAGGGTGTTTAACATCGTATAACTATTTCGCTTATTGAATTACTGCTCTAGTCATTACCTAATGGAAGCACGAGATAGGCCTACTGCATTTCCTTCACTCTGTCATGCTAGGTCATTCATCATATTTTAAGAGTCCGTCTTGTTACGCAGTGGCTACCACCGTTAAGGCCCGAGTTCCATTCCGGCTTTACCAAAAAAGAAAAAAACTCTGGTCTGAGGGTTGGGACGGGGTAGACTCAGCCTCGTGAGGCAAAGCTGAGAAGAGGTGGGTTCGATTGCTACCTCAGTCATGCTGGAAGTGGTTTTCCGTGATATCCAGGCAAACGTCGGGATGGTATCTAACTTGGGGTCACGGTCGATTTCTACCCCAATATTACCTCAATACGAATACACACACTAGTACAGACATAGGTTATCAGACAAATTCTACACAAACACCAGTACACAGGGCTACATGACCATGATGTCGCAAAATCCCTAAAGAATCAACAACAACAACAATATCGTATAAGCATGTACACTCGACTGCAACGTGATCAACATTTTTTGATGTGTAACATCTTTCCGCTCGGTTGCTGGATAGTTTTGTGGGAGTGATTTTGAAAATTGGGGACGGAAGTGGATCGGAACAATCGAGCTGGCAGTGGTGGATCAAACGGAAGTATGCACTGCCCGCTCGATCGATCAAACGGAAGTGTACTAGCTGGCAGTGGTGGACAACGGAAGTATGCACTGCCGCTCGATCGATCAAACGGAAGTGTACTAGCTGGCAGTGGTGGACAACGGAAGTATGCACTGCCCGCTCGATCGATCGAATGGAAGTGTGCCCTAGCTGGCAGTGGTGGATCGAACGGAAGTATAAGACGCACTGCCAACTCGATCGATCGATCCAGCTGGCACGTGTAAGAGAAACAATCAGCGCGCGGTGTCGAAAATTGATACCATGACGCACTCTCGGCCATGTGGAATGTATATTACATACTGAACGGAAAACGCTCATGCGAACTCTGGTGTCAAGTGATTTAAACAAATGACATGGTACATGTTCGAAGTCTTCGTATCAGTATTTAAATGGTAAAATGCCTTAATATCAAACTTTGTAAGTAGTCGGCATTGCATTGGCATCAGGCATTTTAAACTCAATATCACTCAGGAACATTATCGAAACAAGCAAAATGTAAATGAAACTTAATTCCGTAATGCAGTATTATTGGAACGTGGAAATAAGTCACCATCTTGAGCACAATATTTGCGTAGTCGAAATAGCCGTGGGGTTAGTGCTTATGACTGTGAATCTGTAATTCTTTTCTGGATTAGGGCATAACCCAGCTCTTTTGGGTACATTCGTGTTGACCGCCTGAAAAGCACCAAACTTTTGTTTACTAAGGCAATACTGAAAAATCGCTTCAAACCCCACAAAGAAATAAGACCCATCACAATTTGGGCGCAATAGTGTTGACCGGCTGAAATGCATTTAAATTCAATTTGCTAAAGCAACAATGAAAATCACGTTGAAGATATATTTTTGCAGTCCCAGCCTTCTTCTGTCTAAATTATTTTTCAGTGCATCTTTAGAACTTGATATTCGTTGACAATTTATTAGCCATTCATTAGTACTAGAGGGCCTGTGCCAGAAATATCTCATGTGAGGGTTGGGAAGGAGACGGCCGTGGTCGTTTAGTTGGTAATCATCCCGACATTCCCCACGAGTAGAAGTGGAAAACCGCTGGAAATCATTTCTTGGATGGCTGAGATGGGAATCGGACCCACCTCTTCTCAGTTTTGCCCCACGAGGCTGGGTGTGCCCCGTTCCAACCCTTAGATCAGAATTTAATTTATTGGCAGAGCCGCGAATAGACTAACAGACAGACAGGCATCATTAGATGTTTGTACAGGTCATCCATATATCGTGTCTCCTTAGCTGAGACAGGATCCCACTCGGTAGATAGGCCTACAATCTTCGTTCCAAGACCTTGAATAAACCAGATATCGTTGTAGATAGCTTCCCCATTCCACCGCACAAAAGAAGCGGCAGGTTATCGGCCAAGCGAAACTCCGCCTCAGTTGCGCAGGCACAATACAGGTATATGGATGACCCAGTATATTAGTATGGATTTTATCCTATCGATTAACATACTCGTCCAGCTGTTTTTACTTCCGCGGGTGAGTTTAGTTCCGATTACGGAGTTTCCCGGACAATACTGTACGGAACTAAGGAGCCGGTGGCCCAAGAAAACGTACACGGGTGGTACCACAGTACTTTGTATGTTTACTAGGTATAACTAGAACTGGGAAACTGAAGATTGTGGCCTTCATCGGTCCCAGTTAGCCGAGCGGTCAACAATTCAGACTGTCTCCCGGAGGCCTGAGGTTCAAATCCAAGCGGGATTGGTGTTATCAAGTATGGCTCATCAATGAGCTGGAGATGGTACAAAGGAAGGCTGGCCGATTTCTGCTAAACGATTTTATTCCTAGCAGTATTGTACCTCGAATGATAGAAAATCTAGGATGGGAATCTCTGGAAGATAGAATGACGAAATCCAGACTATACGCTATGTTTAACACTTACATTAATCAGCCAGCATCGGGAGAACCAAGCAATCGTCTGGGAAATCCCACCTACCAGAGCAGAGCAGATCATGCACACTAAGTTAAGGGCCGACTGAAGCGTACAAATTATGGGAAATATTATTTCATTAATCGTGATGTTGATAATTGAAACCCATTGCCTGCCACAGTATTAGCGCATTTCCCCAAACATATTGATGTATTTAAGAGAAGAACAAAACTTTGGTTAACTACCCCAATGTAATTAGTAGACTATAGTTTCCAAATCGCGACTTGTGTACATTAATTGTGTTTAAACAAAAGTTTGGAGCTTTTCAGTCGGTCAACACGAATTTACCCAAAAGAATTGGGTTATACCCTAATCCTGAACAAAATTAAATGAGATTAATAAATACATGTAATTTTTTTCAGGATTGGGGTATAACCCAACTCTTTTGGGTAAATTCGTGTTGACCGACTGAAAAGCACCAAACTTTTGTTTACTAAGGCAACACTGAAAAAACGGCTTCAAACTCCATAATGTAAAGTGTGTGTTTGATATTATTGTTTATAATTTTCTGTAATTGTACCATTTGCCGCCGGGGAATTACCCCCATTTGCAAATAAAATGAATGAATGAATGAACTAGGAACCATCCCAGAATTCCCCCAGACCTAAAGCAGGGAGCCCACAAAAGCACTTCTAGGACGACTGAGAGTGAAAATAGAACCCATCCCTCTTTTCAATTGACGTTACGAGGTTGAAGGCATCGCATTTTAACTCACATGCCAAGGTATAATGCCTCCCGGACAGATCCTGTATGTGAACCATCACAATCTGGATTGGGAGCTGTAAGCTTACTCAAGGACCGCGCGTACCACTTACCTGGATATTTTGAACTGCACCATTAGAATGTATGTATATGAGTATGTAAGTAGCCCGGACACAAATAATTAGTAACCCCCTCCAGAGAACGTTCAGTAGTCCCTTCATGTCGATATAGATGGCCTTTCACAAGTACCACATGGCCACATAATCCTTCAGCGCGAACAATTCCTGTGCAATATTTTAATGCGGCAGATTATTGCTTTCCGCACATTGAAACTGCGATCCTCACATGGAATTATCATTTAGACTTTTAATACGAATGAACTGAATGGCACAGAAAGTCATCGATCATGAGAGAGCTGCCACGTCAAACATCGCGTTCTCATTATCAGGCATGGATCTGTAATTTAAGTATAGAGCCGGATCAACAAAGATAACTTGATCAATGTTGCTGTACCTTTTAATATTACTTAATTGCAAATCCCATTGCATGAATATTTCAGTGAATATGACATAGATACATAGCCTACAGTATGTATGTCTACCCCTTATTATTCCCGTTTTTCCAACGGGGTCGAGGATGAGATGCGATGGAAGTCTTAGTGGCGATGGTTTTTACGGCCGGATGCCCTTCCTGACGCCAACCTCATGAGAGGAGTTAATGAGAGATGAAATGAATGATGGTGAATGAAACTGGGCAAGGATGTGGAAGGAAGCGGCCGTGGCCTGTCAGAAGGTACCGTCCCAGCATTTGCCTGGTGTTGAAAATGGGAAACCACGGAAAACCATTTCAAGGACAGCCGACGGTGGGGCTCGAACCCACGCGTCTACCGAGTCAGCAGAGAGCTTGGCCCCTTGACCTAACGCAGCGCTTTAGCCCGCGTAGCCACTACTGTCGGTATACATAGCCTACAGTATATGCATTTATCAAAGGAAGGAAGCTTGAAGTTCAACGTGACTGTTGATCTCGCGATCATGAGCCACGATACCTCCATTTTACGTAGAATCCGAACCACAGGACATAGCATTTCACTTCGAAAATCTCACATGCATTGACTGGGAATCAAACCAGGTCCGCCTAGGTTAGAGGCAGACAGCTTCACCGCTGAGCCACCACTCCCCTGTATATACATATATAAATGCACATACAAACATTTGTTGTATCTGTGGGCTGGAACGGGATACACTCAGCCTCGTGAGGTAAAACTGAGAAGAGGTGGGTTATATTCCCACCCCAGCCATCTTGGAAATAGACTTCCGTGGTTTCCCACCTCTATTCCAAGCAAATGCCGGGATGGTTCCTAACTTCAGAGCACGGCCGCCTCCTTCCGAATCCTCACCTAAATGCAAATACACACACACATACAGACATCACAATTACACAGGTTATCAGACAAAGTTTCACACGCATCCACATACATGGAGCAGCATGACCACAATGCCCAAGCCCCCCAAATAAAGCTACAACGACAACAACACTTGTAGTTAATTCATTTTATGGGCTTGGGACATCCTGGGCATCAGCCCCCTGTAGTGTTGAACTTGTTCTGATAAGCAGTATTGATGTGATGACTGTATTAGTGTGTGTAACACTATTAGGAACAGGGATTGAGGTAGGTGCCTCGGGACTTGAAGGAAGGTACTATCCCGGCATTTGCTTGGGGAGTGTGGAAAAACTCGAGGAAAACCACACTCAGGATAGCCAATGTCTGCGCCGGGATTCGAAACTACGATCTCCGGACCTCTTGCAGCTGCCCTCGCGTCCGTGGTGCGCGATTTAACAAACACAGCTACGTCGCGAGACCAAGTACATAGGCCATACATGCACAAACATACATGTACATACATATTGTAGGCCTACATAACATACGGTATATTCCGACAGCGGTAGCTACGGTCGCTGACGTGCCTCACTAGACCATGGGACCAAGCTACCTGCGGACTCAGTAAACGTTAGTTTGAGCCCCGCCGTCGGCTGTCCTTGAAATGGATTTCCGTGCTTTCCAATTTACAACTCCAGGCAAATGCGTGGACGGTACCTTCTGACAGGCCACGGTCGCCTCCTTCCACTTCCTTGCCCAGTTTCATTCATATTCATTCATTTCATCTCGCATTACTTCCTCTCATGAGGTTGGTGTCAGGAAGGGCATCCGTTCGTAAGAATCATCCGCCACATAGACTTTCATCGCATCTCATCCCCGATCCCGTTGGAAACAGGAATAATAAGGACTGTACATAACTTCATATAGTCCACCCCTTATTATTCTCATTTATATGGGGTCAGGAATGAGATGAGTTTTCTATTAGGCGGATGGTTTTTATGACCGCATGCCCTTCCAAATCAGGAGAGATGAGATGAATGAAACTGAGTAAGGTGTTGGAATGAAGTGGTTGCGGTCTATTAGATGGTACCGCACCAGCATTCGTTAGCCTATGTATGTGTTTGTGTGTGTGCCCCCCTCAACTGAAAATCTAAACGGTTGGAGCGATTTCAATGAAACTCGAGAAGTTCATAGAACTATTTGGTCCTACCCCGACCGTGCCCTTCAAATTTTATTACGTCTCACCAATCCAAAATGCCAGCCGTGCGAAATATTTCACCGGCATTCTATTTCTCTTAAACTATTACTGATATCACCCTGAAATTTTGTACGGTGGTAAAGGGCACTACTAAAAGTGCGGCGCCTATTTAATTTTCGAAAACCTGTTAGGTACAGAACGAACTTTGTGACCATGCGAAGTTGAAACATTTAAATAGACTTTTCTTAAGATTAAATCATCCGAACGCAGTCAATCTCGGTACAGCAAATGTTTATACACATTGAAATGCACTGGCATATAATTTTCTTCAATTGTTTACATAACCTCAAGATGGCGGCTGTGCAAAACTTTAAAATTAAATTCTAATTTCTTGTGTCCTAATCAAGCGATCGAAGTCAACGTTTGAATAATGAGCCTTCGCAATAATTGTCATCTACTAGTAAATTACTCTATGGCCCACATATATAAAAATTCAACATGGTGACCATCTGAAATCCTTAGACGGTTCTCTATATCTACTTATCCATGACAGCATTCAAACTGAAATTTTGTAAGTTGATAAAGGCTATGAACATAAGTTCACCTAAGGGACTTTCAATAACCTGGTGAACACAAATTCAACATGGCGGCGACGTGGAATTCAAATATTTAAAGAGATGTTTGTCGCGATTTAACTATTCGAGTGCAGTGAAACTAGGTACGGTAAATACATATACACATTTTAATTTACTAATATTTAATTTATTTCAACTGTTTTATAACCACAAGATGGCGGCTGTGCGAAATTTTAAAATCTCGTTTTTATTTCTTGTGTCCTATTCATGCGATTGAAGTTTGAATGATACACCTACGTAATAATCTTCATGTAATACTTCATAACTCTATTAGGGACATATATAAAAATCCAACATGGCAACCATCCGAATTATTTAAACTGTTCTCAATATCTACGAATCTATTACAGCAATCAAACTGAAATGTTGTATGTTGATAGAGGCAATTAACATAAGTAGGATATATGAAAATAGGCTATTTAGTTCTTCTCGGAACTACTTGTTGAAACTAGGAAGCAAAGGGAAACGATATCGAGTGTTCGAACCCATTCGTCTTCCGAGTTCGGACATACCGTAGCCTTACACCTTGGCACACGTACGCGCAGGTACATACACAATTGAACACGGGAAGCATTTACAATACGTTAACTCTCGTGACTTCTCGAGTTTTACCGTCAACAGGCATATTCTAGTTCCCTGAATTATTATTTTATCACTCACATTTGCCACACATAATGTACAGAACTCATTATAGATGTTGGCACACGACAAAGAGTAACACGTAATAATTGCTCTCCTATTCTCCGCTCACCAAAATGATATAATGAGTACATTAGAAAACAATTACACATTTCACAATTAAGTTTCTTTGTAATGCACAAGCGGAATACTACTTTACCTTCACAAAAGGCAAGAACCTTGGTGCAATATTATGTTCCATTTAGGGTTTGTGAGACGTTATGGCTGCACACTCATTATTTACTCATATTTTGATGTAAAAGCAACTTAGAGCTAATTTATGTTTGCTCCTACTGTGCTTACTTGTTCGATATTATTATTATCAACTCTACATAGTAAAAAAAAACTAAGTCCTCGATTCTTGGATGTCACGGGTAATCTCGAGAACCACTGGATGAATTTTATTGCAGTTTTCACCATTCTTTAAAGGACCTCGGGGATGGTTTCTGTTGAAAAACATTTATTTATGACCAAAGGAAGCCGAGCAATAACGATTTCAGTGAATCGAGTCGAAGAAAAACCTGCCGTCCGTGCGCCTTTTAAGCTTATCTATTATATCTACTGTATTATACACACATCAAAAAAAGTTTTGCATCACCTCGGTTCCAAGAGTTCCGGAACCGTTAAATACAAAGGGAATAGAGATCAACACAAACAACATTTCAGCTCGTTTTATTGCTCATGAGACCCACACATTGCATGTTGTACCATCATACAGCTAGACTTTCAGCATTTGTGGTCCAGATTGCAGTACACACCACTACCTCTAATACCCAGTAGCACGTCCTCTTGCATTGATGCATGCCTGTATTCGCCGTGGCATACTATCCACAAGTTCATCAAGACACTGTTGGTCCAAATTGTCCCACTCCTCAACGACAATTCGGCGTAAATCTCTCAGAGTGGTTGGTGGGTCAAGACGTCCATAAACAGCCCTTTTCAACATATCCCAGGCATGTTCGATAGGGTTCATGTCTGGCGAACATGCTGGCCACTGTAGTCGAGCGATTTCGTTATCTTGAAGGAACGCATTCACAAGATGTGCACGATGAGGTCGAGAATTGTCGTCCATGAAGACAAATGCCTCTCCAATATTCTGCCGATATGGTTGCACTATGGGTCGGAGGATGTCATTCAGGTATCGTAAAGCCGTTTCGGAGCCTTCCATGACCACCAGTGGCGTACGTCGGCCCCACATAATGCCACCCCAAAACATCAGGGAACCACCACCTTGCTGCACTCGCTGGACAGTGTGTCTAAGACGTTCAGCCTGACCAGGGTGCCTCCAAACACGTCTCCGACGATTGTCTGGTTGAAGGCATATGCGACACTCATCGGTGAAGAGAACGTGATGCCAATTCCGTGGGGTCCATTCAGCATGTTGTTGGGCCCATCTGTACCGCGCTGCATGGTGTCGGGGTTGCAAAGCTGGACCTCGCCATGGACGTCGGGAGTGAAGTTGCGCATCATGCAGCCTATTGCGCACAGTTTGAGTTGAAACACGACGTCCTGTGGCTGAACGAAACGCATTATTCAACATGGTGGCATTGCTGTCAGGGTTCCTCCGAGCGGCAATCCGTAAGTAGCGGTCATCCACTACAGTAGTAGCCCTTGGGCGGCCTGAGCGAGGCCTGTCATCGACAGTTCCTGTATCTCTGTACCTCCTCCATGTCCGAACAACATCGCTTTGGTTCACTCTGAGACGCCTGGAAACTTCCCTTGTTGAGAGCCCTTCTTGACACAAAGTAACAATGCGGACGCGATCGAACTGCGGTATTGACCTTCTAGGCATGGTAGAACTACAGACAACATGAGCAGCGTACCTTCGTCCTGGTGGAATGACTGGAACTGATCGGCTGTCGTACCCCCTCCGTCTAATAGGCCCTGCTCATGCATGGTTGTTTACATCTTTGAGCAGTTTTAGTGACATCTATGAACAGTCAAAGGGACTGTATCTTGGATACAATATACACAGTCAACGTCTATATGCCGGAGATCTGGGAACCGAGGTGATGCAAAACTTTTTTTGATGTGTGTACTATGAGCGTAAGAAGTATTCAGCATTAAATGTTCTACAAAAAAGTCCATGACAGCATATCTCTATCTTTAATATATCACCCACCATAAGTGTGTTTACGATTTTATTTTTTCCAACAATCTCAATTCAGTGAAAATTTAAACTACTAGCTTCGGAGCGAGTTTACGAGCTAGCGAGCGTGCCTATCACCCCAGATTCAGCCAGCATCAAACTGTCGAGTAATGTCGAGTTAAGACTTCTGAGAAGAGTAAATGGGTTTGGAGTTTCGCTGTTCACCTCGGGCTTTCTGAATAGCGCCTGGGACCTGCCGTCCGTGCGCCTTTTTAGCTTATGCTGGGTATACCGTTTAAGATACCGGGCGAAGCTGGTGGCGGGTTGCTAGTATATATATAATACGCCAAGGTGTATGTTTCACAAATCTCTACCTCTTAAACCAGAGGGAGATAGATGAACGGTTTCTGCCAAAATCTTCCAATCGTCTCAATAGTAGAGGAAAAATGTTGCATTTAGTGAAAAGTCAACGGAAGTATATTATTTGTTTCTAATGTGCGTTTAAACAAATAAACAAGACGATAGCCCCTACCAGAACTGCGTAGCTTCCAGTCCGCTAAACAGTAAAGTCGGGCGGGTGTTAGGCCTATGTACACATGAGGCGCTCAGAAGTAATCTACTGTATAATAATGTTATTGATTTTACGTCCCTTTTAACTACTGAGACTTTTAGTGACGCCACCGGGGTGCTGGAATTGTGCCCCGATGGGGATCTTTAATGTGCCAGTAAATCAAATGACATGCCTCTCTCACATTTTCATACCTTCAAATGCCAACTGCCTCCCCAGGATTCAATCCTGCAACCTTGGGAACAGCAGGCTAGATCAATACCGCTGCGCCACGCAGACAGTCTCACATGTAACCATCGTAACAAATGAACATTCAGAAGAAAGACAATTACCCACAGCAGTGAGAAATCGTACTCAAATTTGTTTAAAAAGTGCGATTAACTAATAAACAAGACGATAGCCCCAGCCAGTTCTGTGTCGCGTTGATCCCGCATATCAATAAAGCCGCCCGTGGTTGACGAGAGCGCTACCGCGCAATCTCATGCCTCGCTGGGATCGTGAGAGCGTGGGTTCGAATCCCACCTTGGCCGTCCTGAAAATAGTTTTCATGATTTCCCATTTTCAGTACCAGGCAAATGCCAGGACGGTTCCTTTCAACAGGTCCACGGCCGATTTCCTTCCAATATTCCTTCCCTGACCCGTCCTGAAAAGAAAATGAATGGCCATTGGCTGCGTTAATGGAATTTATAAAGCAGGGCGGGTGATTTATACACATGCTAGAGTTCTCGCATTGGCCCCCTAGTTTTAATAATAATAATTAGCGGCCCCATGCGCATAATGGGTTGTGTGCGTCCCTTGTGTACAGACTACCCGCCCAGCCCTAGTGATAAGCGGACTGTAGGCGACAGAGTTCTCGCAGGGGCTAGCGTCTTGTTTATTTGCTCAAAAGCACTTTGTAACAAGAGTTTAGTGCCTTGCAGTCGGTCAACACGAATGTACCCAAAAGAGCTGGGTTATGCCTTAATCCTGAAATAAATTACATGAGATTAATAAATACATGTAATTTATTTCAGGATTAAGGCATAACCCAGCTCTTTTGGGTACATTCGTGTTGACCGACACTAAACTCTTGTTTACTAAGGCAACACTGAAAAAATGGCTTCAAACCCCACAAAGCACTTTATAAACAAATAAATATATTTCTGATTACTTTTCAAGAAATGCAAGATTTTTCCTGTACTATGGAGACGATTTGGAAAATTTTGGTACAAACCACACCTTCTAACTCCTTCTAGTTTAGGAGCTAGAGTTTTGTGAAACATACACCTTAGCCTGAGCGTATTACTGTATATAATAAAATAATTATTATAATAATTAGACTATATAATTATAATAATTATAATAATAATAATTATTATTATTATTATCATAACGCCCCTATTTATATTCATGGACAATTACTTTTGTAAAAAAATCTCTCAGCAGTGGGATTCTCAAACCTACAATGGTTTGTTCTCTGAACCATCCTGCAAAGATGTCCTTGTTTGCAATAGCGTGTTTAACCTGATTATACACTTGTTCTAGCCTATTCTTGGAAATGCCCGAACATCGATCATTGAATTTAATTCCATAAAGTTAACAATACTCTGTTTGTTTCTACACCCCATCCAAATTATTGTCCCTTCTTTGCCTCTCGTGATCTCCTTAATCAAATCTCGTGTCACCTAAACTCAGTAATTCACTCCCTTACTCTGTAAACATTGATTAACTAATCGGATTAAATCTTACTTGAAGCTTACACTCTGCACGTGTTTCAAAACTAAACTCAGAGACCTCTACTGAAATAAAAAAGTAACTAATAGCCTACATTTCCCAATAGTTTGTGACCTGTAGTCATACAGTTATTTGGGAAATGCAGTATAAGTTCAACTTCCGTGAAGATGATTTGTTTCCAAGGAGGAAATTCGAAGTTATCTTCGCTTCTTTACTGGGGATGTGGTGGCGCAGTGGTCAAACTGTTTCCCTCTCACCCGGTCCGGGTTCGATTCCCAGTCAATGCATGTGGCATTTTTGAAGTGAAATGCCACGTCCTGTGGTTCGGATTCCACGTAAAAAGGAGGTCCCGTGGTTCATGCTCTCGAGATTAACGGTCACGTTAACCTACGATCTTCCTTCATTCCTTCTTAACTACAATTACGTTATTGAAGAAGGGAATGAGGAAAATTTTTGACCTCTCAAAATATGAGGATATCGGGGGAAAAGAAAGGGCCACGAAAGGCAGAAAAATGAAAGAAACCTTAGGTCTAGGTTAGCCTAATACGGTTGGGGCTGGAAGAGAAGGAGAGTTGACCAAGGGAGGTCAACAGTTAATATGAAAGGGAGGAGCCCGGCCCAAGAAGTACAATTTTTATGAACATCTCCACGTTCATAATGCCGTTTCATATTACCCATAGGCGTTGCCGAACTCACCCAAAAATTTTCCTCGTTTGGACTGCGTAGCTGTTCGTTCAGCATTGATAGTGGCCTTCCTGAGTGTTATTTCCCCGAGTAAATCCTCATTATCTTCGACCAAATACCAGGATGGTACCGTAACTTCTTTCAAGTCCTAGAGTACTTACTCCAAACTTGACCCCAATTGTTCCTCAAACTACAACAGTCACCACAATAATACAGACTATGGCATACATTCAATGGACATACTAACACACCAGGCTGATGAATAAGGTGTTCGTATTCCCGACATAAAAATAAATTCAAATTTACTTTGGAACATGTTCATAGATTCAATATTTACGAAGAAACTGTTGCATCTTCCATGACAATCGTCACGACGTCTTTCACAGAACCTAGTGAGTAATATGTTGCTGTTGCTCTCACTTTATTTGGGGGCTTGGACATCATGGTCATTTATCCCCCGTGTACTTGAGTGTATGTGGATTTTTGTGTGATAACCTGTGTTATTGTGATGGTTGTAATTAGTGTTTTAGCGGCCGATAACCCGGATGTTAGACCCCCTTAACAAAACGATTATCACCCTCAACATCAAGAAGTATGTGCATTTGTAATTCAGATAAGGATTGGTTAGGAGGCGGCTGTGATCTTAAGTTGGAACCATCCTGGCATTCGCCTGAAGTAGAAGTGGGAAATCACGGAAATCCACTTCCATGTTAGCTGAAGTGGAAGTCGACTTCACCGCTTCTCAATTTTGCCTCACGAGGCTGAGTGAAACCCGTTCCTGCCGTCAACCAGAATTACATTTCTTGTCAGAACCGGGTAGTAAGTTATAGAAAACGCCCAAATACTGCACGCTCCACGCGTATATTTGCCAATTTCAGTGCTGAAGGAAACAAGCTTCTAGTTTTACGTGGCCGTTAATCTCGCGATCATGAGCTACGGGACCTCCTTTTTACTTGAAATCTGAACCACTCCGAAAATTTTATATGGATTGACCAGGAATCGAACCCGGCCTACCTCGGTGAGAGGCAAAGAGCTTGACTGCTAATTTTCAGTGTTGAAAACACGACAAGAAATATTATATTAAAAAAACTTAACGAGCCTTGCAGTAGTCGCATATGATGTGTAACATAAGACATAGAAGAAACCTGCCGTGAAATTGTTGATACACCGGTATTTTATACTATTATTGGCACAAATATTAATCTATTGTAAAAGGGAGTGTTTTACAGATATTGTAGTTTATAATACGGAACTCATTTTATTAGATGATTTGTAGCTTCCACCGGCACTAGCCTAAATAAAGAATACGATATGGATCAACTAGATTAATAGACGCGACACCGCTCATAACCTTAAATTCCTTATAATTAGGCCAACTTGCGAGAAATGCAATGTGCACAGCAGTAGATCACGAAAGGCCTGCCCAGTTCCCGGACCTCTTGATTTACAGACCAACACGTAATTTCATATGGATTCTGTTAAAATGAGTCATATTGATATGATTAGCAGCAGAGTATCAAGAAGGCAGTGCGAGAACAATCAAGAAGGCAGTGCGAGAGTAGACATATCAAGTAGGCAGTGAAGAAAAAAAAGAGAGTCTTGGAATTGTTATGTATTATTAGTGTGTAAATAAAAAAGATTTTTGTGTGTTGATGAATGTCCAGGAGGGATACGATCCAGCTGGCAGTGCGTCTTACACACTTCCGTCCGATCCACTTCCGTCCCATTTTTCAAAATCACTCCCACAAAAATATCCAGCAACCGAGTGGAAAGATGTTACACATCAATAATTATATTTGAATTGCAGCCAATGCCCATTGCGGGGTATTTCAATTGAACGCCCGTAGGCTCCCCATTAAGTTCAATTTCAAGTAGTTCCAACTTTGGGTACCAGAGATGCCACCTAGCGGCAAACGTTGGAACTTGATAGAGCGTTTCTAGCCAAATAACCTACATATTTAACTACACACTACCAATTGTAGTGGTAGGTTCTTTTACATGTCAAAAATGTATGACATGGGCACGCCGGCTTCACTTCCCCTCCAAAGGAAGGCATACTGAAGGAGATTAACGATCTCAAAAATGCGACGACTTCGGCCGGGTTTGGATTCGGGATCTTGTTACCGACCACGCCACCGAAGCAGTCAATATTATATTGAACATGACCCATGAGGTTTTCACTTTTGCAATGCATATTACCAGCATGTGAAGTTTGAACAGAATTGAAGTGGAACACTTCGAAGACTTCCCCTGTGAGTATGTTCTCCGATAATTCAATTAATCTTGCTGTGTAGAATGCGCCTTTACTCTGTGCAAGCCTCAGCTGCCTTTTATATCGTGACAGTGTAGCCACCAGAGGGAATCCAAACGAATTAAGCCTACTAGAGGTGAGAAATGTCGATTCCTGAAGAGAAGGATTAACTGTGAATGAAGTTCTCACAACTCGAACATCAACCGAATCTATCAAGTTGAGTAGTCACACACTTCGCCACACAAAGGCTGTGGAAAGTGAAGAAGCAATAATCGCGCCGCGATAGGGAAGTAATGGAAATGAAACAAACTGGGAACTCCAATCATTGCATTCATTAAACAAGCAATGAAGTCACCCTTAACTTTCAAGCTGTTTTAATTATTGTTAAAGCCTACGTGAATAGCTCCCCAGTACCTCTCATTACGTGTCATGGTTTGAATCTAGTGTGTGGCACATTACACAGGTTATAGGATACAGAGTAAAGCGATTCGTCTCAACTCCATAAACCAAATACCATGATGATATCCTTTCCGAGCTGGAGGTATTATCCCCATTCACAGCAAAATGACCGCATACACAAATAGGCTACAGGAAACTACAGTAACACGCACGTTCATAGCTCAGAAATAATGACTTAGTTTCGAAGTAGTTGAACTACGTGCTTATATGGAATAATTGCTGAAATGTATGTATGTCAACCCTTCAATATTTCCTGTCACCGCGGAGGCCCGGGTTCGAATCCTGGCTCTGCCAAGAAATTTAATTCTGTTCTGAGGGCTGGAACAAGGTCCACTCAGCCTCGTGGGGCAAAACTAAGAAAAGGTGGGTTTGATTCCCACCTCAACCATCCTAGAATTGGTTTCCGAGGTTTCCCACTTCTACTCCAGGCGAATGCCAGGATTGTTGCTAACTGAAGGTCACGGCCGCCTCCTTCCCAATTCTCCTCTGAATTACAACTACACTAATACAGCCATCTCAATGACACAGGTTATCTGACAAATTCCACACATCCAGGTACAAGGGGCTACATGACCACGATGTCACAAAGTCCCTAAATAATTCAACAACAACCTTAATATTTTCCTCTCTATGAGAGTTGGGTATGATATGCGATGAATTTCTATACGGTGTATGGTTTTTACAACCAGATGCCCTTCCTGAGTCTCATGAGAGGAGTAAATGAGAAATGAAATGAATCAAGATGAAAGGATCTGAGCGAGTTGGAAGAAAGCCACTGTTGCCGATTAGAAAATACCTTCCCAGCATTTTCATGGTGGGGGTGGGTGTGGGGAAAGAAAACGAAATGAATCAAAACGTGCGCTGTCAAGCACCGGGATTCAAACCACTCATGTCCGGACTTTCTGCAGTTCTCCATCACACTCGTGGTGCGCGATTAAACGCACACGTCTACGCCACGGGATAATCTTGTTTAAGTAGACAAACTCTTTCTATTTCGAGTATTGATTTGTCCATAATATCGTATTCCCCTCACACTCATCCCCCATTGCGCCATTACGCCATTGCGTCATTGCGTCATTCGGGGTCATAGGTAATTCGAAATCCAAGCCGAATTTATTTGCCAAGATATTACTCTCTATCTCCCGCTGTGACTATTCCGCCAATGCCACGTGCAGTACATGTGTCTCGAAATGCGTACAGTCTAACGGTATTTCTATAAGTAGTATTCTAATGTTAGACACTTCCACAGCAATATTTCCATTCATACTAATTGCACAACTTAAGGAATAATGGTTGTTTGTTGTAGTAAGAATGAACAAGTAGTTTCGTGAAGAACTAAAGCCTATTTTGATATATCCTACATATTATGTTAATTGTACTAGGCCTATCAACATACAAAATTTCAGTTTGATTGCTGTAATAGATTCGTAGATATTGAGGACCGTCTAATATAACGGATGGACGCCATTAGGATTTTTATATAAGTAGGTTAGGACACAAGAAGTAAAAAGAGATTTTAAAATTTCGCACAGCTGCCATCTTGTGATTATAAAAACAATTGAAATAAATTAGATACCAGTGGATTAACATTTGTATAAGCATTTACCATACCAAGTTTCACTGCACTCGGATGGTTAAATCGCGAGAAACGTCCATTTAAATATTTATACTTCGCGTCGCCACCATGTTGGATTTGTGCTCACCAGGTTATTGAATGTCCTAGAGGTGAACTTATATTCATAGCCTCTATGAACATTAAAAAAAAATGCTGTAAAAGATTCGTTGATATTGAGAACCGTCTAGATATTTCGGATGGTCACCATTTGTGATAGTTATATGTATAGGCCATAGAGTTATGTAGGCCTACCTTTAAAAGAAAATTATTGCGTGGGTTCATTATTCAAACTTTCACTTCAATCAGTAATAGGTTTGGAGATATTGAATGCTGGTGAAATATTTCGCACAGCCGCCATGTTGGATTGGTGAGATGTAATACAATTTGAAGGGCACGGTCGGGGTCGGCCGAAATGGTGCTATGACCTTACCGAGTTTCATTGAAATCGCTGCAGACGTTTAGAATTTATTACAGGGGGACCCACACACATCAAACAGACACACACACATCACACAGACACATACACACACGCGCGCGCGCGCGCGGTCAAAAGGTGATTTCATAAGCCTATTTTTGCATAAAATGAAAATAGGCTAAAGATAACCACAAAGTTATTTCGATTTTAAATTATTGTACTTTATCGAAAACTGTAAAAAATCTTCGAAATAATAACGTTGGAAATGTTGTCATTTCATTTTTTTTATATAAATAAAGTAATTCCACCTTGTTAGTTGCCATTGGCTGCATTACTAAAATGATTAAGTTTAATGAAGGACAGCTTACTTTGGAAATGATTCCCACACGGCTTTCAGTTCCTACACTTGCTTCTAGCTTTGTGTATACACAATGTACTGCTTTGGGTTCAATGTGTCTGTGTTCAGCAAGCTTTGTATTGTGTCTGTTGTGAGCTTCTTCACCGCACTTGCATGTCTGGAATCACATGCAGGATAATGTATTCGAGTGCAAGGCTGACAATACTTGTCTTGCAAAATATTTAGTGAAGGGTGTTTGTGAATGTGTCCTAATGTGTGATGGTCCTTACTTGATCCGGGCCAACCGCTCTCCAGTTCCGATCGGTCTCGCACGCAAGGAAGAAGAAGGGAAATGCCGATTTCAGAACTGCTCATTATCGACATTCTCGTTTGGCCAGCACAGGCTGCTTATAAGGTTTAGTAGCGTGTTGCAGCACAATTTACAAGGAAACAGTTCATTCCGTTGCCTTAATCAGCTCTTATTGTCTCAAGTTAATGATAACGATTTCAAATTCATTTGCACAGCCATGTCTGTACTCATTATTTTGTTTATATTAAAAATCCTACTTGAAGATCCATGCCAGACTTCAATCTGATAGGTTCTTCTTTAGCGAGAACAATAATGTGGTTTTATATTTGTCGAGGGTAAGACTGTGGAATGGTTTACATTCCGGGGTAACAGAGAGCTTTGACTTGATACTTACCGTGGTTTGGGTGAGCCTGGGGTCTTCCTTTAAATCGACGCCACCGACAACGCCGAGAATAAGGAAATCCGGTATTGTCGAGACTTGAGATTCTCACTAAGTGGAGGGGGTTGACCTTGAGTGCCCTTGGTGGGAGACAGTACCTATCATACAGAAGCTTGCGATACCTAGCGGAACTGGAGCTGATTGGCCCGGCCCTATTACATACATGTACTGTACAGTAATTAGCATGCTGGAATAAGACCAATGTGTTTGTATATGACCATTCCCTTGCAGTGTTTATATAGATTTGCTACGTTTGCACTGATGAGACTCAGGAGCAGGATGTTTATTTCTATGTGTTAGTAAGTATTGTAAATATTCTTGAAGAAACTATACTTCTTTCATAAACATTTTACACATTCTCATACTATGGTAATAGATCCAATCGTTGTTCTACAAACACAATTTTACCCCTCTTTATAGACAAAGGAGATCATAGGGCTACTTTCTGCATCAGTTTGAAGGGTTTGGTAAATTTTAACTGTAATTTATTGTGATGGTGTCGCAATAAAAATGCTGTGATTTGATATTTTAATCGTTTTCAGTTATACATTTCGACAGTTGATATAATTTAAATCCTTACAAACGGTGAAGTGACTCCACGTGTAATAACGTTATAATAATTCTGAAAATCATTTGAATTTCTCTGCACAAAAACAGGCCTCACAAAAATACTCATACTTGATTAATGTTGATGATAAATATTACAGTTTTGAGCAATTTGTTTTGACAACCGTGCCCATAATATTATTTTATGATATATCTTTGCTTTGTAGAAATTATCTCTTGTTATAATGCATAGCCAGCGTAGGGTACACGATAATATTGTAAAATGCACGAATGGTAGAATATTGCGGCAGAGTTTTGGGAACATGAAGTGACCAGCAAGCTGGCTGTGAGCTGTGTCGAGATGGAGTTGCCCTTACATCACCTGTCTGAAAGCTCCCTCACAGCTGCTAACACAAGCACTCCAATCCAATTACTAGTGAATGCACCGCTAGGGCGTATACTATCATTATATTGTGTGTTGCATTCCATGATTCACATCCATAAAAGGGATTTTGGCAGTTCATTGATGAAAAAAGTAGCACATTTAGCATACCGCATTCAATTTTACAGAGATGGCTATTTGATTGGGCAACCCGTTCGTTACTTAGGGTGTCTAAAATAATATCCTATCTACACGATACCAGGTGAATCAGCTGACCCTGATATTATTGTTTTAGGCAGCCCAACTAGCATTGTTATCAGGCAAGTCAATATTTCACTCGATGTGACTACAGACCAACATGAGGGGAAAATAATAGTGTTCAGTATCGTTTGCGGGATATGCTTGCAGTGCATCAGTACCATATGGGATGCAAGCAGAGAAATGTCAACCTTCCTGACAACACACGTTAGTTCAGCTTCATAAAACAATATTATTAGGGGAAGCTGATTCACCCGGTATCTTAACTTGACACGTTGGAAACAAATATTCCTTGCTCTGGAGCAGCGTGGCTCTAATTAGACAATGATATAGGATACGAACGGCATGTGTCCCTTCTTTATCTACCACTTGGCAGGCTAACCTACCGCATATAATAATAATAATTAAAATAATAATATTAATAGTAACCAAGTCGGGCTGTGAGAGGCGCATCATTTATTTATGAGACGATAATCATATGACTTCATTCATTATCTGTTACCAAGTACAGCACAGCATTTGCTTTGAGTGTGAGGCCTGCTCTTCTCGAAGAACACAATTTGTACTTAAGATCAGATCACATTGTCCAGGTTATTTCCTGCGAGGTCCTGTTTTGCAGCTTCTTGTTGGAAATATTAACGTTATGGCAAAAATAATTAAATGTTTCAATTTAGCTGCTTTATCTATAATGAACTAAATTTCGTACAGGATAGTTATCAAACGCAGTAATATTATCACTTGGATGCTTTCAATACCTAAGGAAGTATTCCAATTAGCTAGACGATCAGATTCGAGTTGAACCGGTGTCAGTTTAACTTTCAAATGGCATGGAACATCTAATAGATTCATATTTAGGATGGAAGGTACATGTAATACAATCCCTTCGGAGGGGATTCTACAAAATGAAAGTAGCAAATTCATTTGATGACATTTTCTGCGATAAATCATTTTAATTTCGATAATAATTTGCCAACGTCAAATTATTGGAATGATCTTTCATATATTTAGTTTGGGACAGAACTGCGGGTATGTTGCATTCTGGGTCTTGTCTTGCTTGGACGTAAAACTATTTTAAGTTTTTTTTTACTGGGGAAATATGACCATAAATATTTGTGCAATATTTTAATTTTAAGACTTGCATTGATAATGACTCAAGATAAAATTGCTCAAACGACGTTAGGTGTTCATTTCTACAGTCTTCATCCGTTTATTCTGACTCACTAAGAGAGCAGAATACTCCAATCAGCAGACACAAACAAAATGGTTCCGAACTTAACGCTGCTTTATTGTATCATTTATCGTTTATAATTGTATGTCAACGAAACGCTGTTTATGTTATGAATACTCCCGGCGAGAAGGACTTGAGGATCTTTAACTGCGAATCCATTCTCAGAGTGACCTTTCCCCACGTTTTCATTCCTTTGCCTTAACCGCACTTTAAGAGGTTCTCTTGTCACAAATCCTGAATACTCTGTCTTACAAATATGCACTCAAACGCAATCATCAGACGATCATACACTCGTATTCCATGTAGCTGTATGAAGTAATTTGCCCATTTTCCCTGTGGCATTTTCAATACTAAACAGTAGCACAAAGTAGTTTTGTAGATATTTGCTTTGGTAGGGGATTAAATCCTCGTTGCAGCACTACAACATGTTGAAAATACAGTTAAAATAATAAATTGCCAAACGATTTAGTTGCCCTGAAGCCACCTAGTCCAAAAGATCCCCATGCTACACGAAGCACAGATAAATAGGCTAATTGTATAGCTCTTGGTAAAATAAAGAAAGAAAGGTATATAATCAAATTACTTAATAATATTAATATTCCAGCTGCGCTACACATATCAGTGGATTAACAATGGTTGCAAGCAGCCACTGAACCGAACTCTGCAGCATTTGAAACAATCAAACAGTTTTTGGATTGTAGTGATAGCCCCTGTATGAACAAGCAGACGGTATGTCGAAGAAACCTATTTTACAATGTGCAATTTCATCGAGCTGCAATAGACCACTGAAGTTATGGGCTGGGCCTACAAAATGCACATTTGTTTTTTATTTTATTGATTTTATTGATTTAACAATTTAGCCCCATTTATCTACAGCAATCTGTAGTACTGCACGGCGGATACAAACCCCTGTCAAAATTCACATCAAACCACATAAACTGTGTATTTCTTTCTTCCTTCGTAATGTCTGTGTATACTTCACGCTTGATGTAACAATTGTGTAATATTTAGTCATGAAGCACACTGTTAAAGTTCTGAAATGTGTAGATTTTTCTCCCCAGGATGTAACCCTGTGTACTGTAAAAGTAGTGCGATGTATTTTGGTGTCAAGTGTTGTGAGAAGTCCAGCATATGGTGTGGTGTTATCTGTGATTGGAACTTCTGTACCTTCGACTCTCTTCACCAAGTCCATCCGTCTCCTCAGTGTCTTATTTGTATAAGGTAAGTCACCGTTTTCTGTTGTTGGTGTTGTGCTTACCTCAATATTGAATGTAACCGCACGTTCTGTATTCACAATCAGCATGTAAGCTGCACTTTCTTCTACCATTCACAGTGAACATATGTAATTTATAAAATAAGTACTGTGTGTCAGATAAGAAATGTCCTACATCACAATTTTACAATTAGGATTGAGCATATAATATAACTATTATTTAGCTAGCAGTGTTTGTGTGAAATAGTGGTATTATAATAGATTAGATAACTACGTAATGCATGTAATGATTGAAAAAATAACACAGCGAAATGAAAAATAGCAGGTAATTTGGATCGCAAGATAATAAAATTGAATAATTAAATAGTCTTTGCCTAGTACATAGTAAAGCAACAGTTAGCCCTAATTGAAAAATAACTACTGTATAGGTAAATTATCTTGTACAGTCACAGAGGCTTGTGTAAAAGTGAGCAAAAATATGTCATCCACAAAATCTAGGCCCGGGATATCTTGATCATCCAAACAAAGATTGGACCGTTGCTCAATGCCGTAAGATTCAAAAATAACTTTAATTAATATCAAAAAGAGCTCTGGAAATAATTTACATCCAGGTTTAAATCCCAGATTATAGTTTATATGATGATCAAAATTGACAAACAACCGTACTGATTGTTTCGAGCGATGAAGCCATTAAACAATAAAAACATTTCACCAATTTAACTAAATAAGTGTAAGAGCCAAATAATCAAAAAGTATATACAATTCTGACACATTGATCGACGGTCACTTGGCGTAGGGGTGGCGTACTTTCCTCTCAAATGGAGGCACTCTCATAACAACAATTAACTGCCTTTTAGATATTACAATATATTATTGTCCCATGGCCATAAAATGTTGCTAGCCAAGTTTCCTTCCATAATATCCGCCTAGGTCATCATAACCTTGTATCCATACAACAAAGACATTACAGTTTAAAGGCGTTAAGTTGAGAGATAGATCAGTGACCGGGGAGACCCATTGTATCATGCTTGTCGACGTACGCCTGTGATTCTTACTCAGAGTAGCATAACTGGTCTAGTCTGCTGAGGCTACATCCCCTGGCCAGTGGTTACAGGCTTCACCATCACTCTGTGTGAGGGCTTTACGCTATAATGGTCTTCAAAAAAGAAGGTGTTTTATCATGGGTTGTCTGTCTAGCTCAATATGATCCAGATTTCCCAACTGCTGAGTTGTAAGCTATTGCGAGTTACGGATTGGATAGTTCTCGGCAGACACCTCAAGGATCACCAGCTTCCATTTGAAATGCCTTATAGTGGATTATAACTCCCGCCCTCATCAATTCAGGGGAGAGAGTGGTGGACCCGACGTACTGTTAACCAACCTACCCTTCAGGAACTCACTACAGCTCCTATTCAATATTAAGGCAGTTTCCCCAGGACTAGTTGGAATCTCGCTGATTACAATCATGCCTCAGGAGACGATGAGGCTATACACGGTATTGAACTGCCTCAGTTGAGTTCAAACACCCACTTTAGCAACACAGAAACTGGCACAAAACAATTGTCTGTGAGATAGTTCTTACGGATTACTCTCTTTCACATGTAGCGTTAATCACGAATCATTAAACCCAACCGCACATATATTTACTTCCCATTCTTCTTCTCCTTTGGTTGTTTGGGCCACCTACGGACCACGGTGCTTGTGCTTTAGCTGTTGTCTGCACTTCTGGTGATTTTGATTTTACTTTAAATGAATATCTATTCCGAAGCCAATTTAATTACTGCTCAATTCTATTTCAGTAAATGGTGACAGGTGCTAAAATAGAGTAGTTAAGTACATTTTAATGGAAAACGGCTGGTTATCGGCACAAGGACCATCGTAACACTCGGAAAATATTATGCCACTTGTTACACAGGCATGTGATCTATATCTAGGCCTAAGAGAGGGGTACATTATTGCCCCACCAGGAATCCATCGCAAACTCTTCAAGTGAGAGCACAGCACCTTGCAGTGTCAAGCAATACCTTCTAGTACGTATTTGAGCAACAATCCATTAATCACCATAGGTATTCTGAACAATTTTGTTTATATAACAGCTCATTTAACTGATGAAACGATATTCACAGCATATTTTGGAGTGTACGTTTTAGGCAAGGTAATAAAGGTAAATGTCAACCAGTCCTGGAGGATTTCCACAGAATCATTAAAAAGGTTCACTACCGGCACTTTTTTGACAATTCTTTCATTAAGAAGTTCTAGGAATTCAACATGAATTTCCCCTAGACCCACAGACGTCTTGTCTCTTAGTAGTTATTTTGCGTGATTTACTTCCCAGTTCAAAATCTTAGGTCGTCCGGAATATTAAGATCTTGGAATAATGATCGGTTGATTGTCTTTCAAAAGGTCTACAACTCGTTTCCCACAATCATTTAACTTGCCAGGTTGTTTCCCTCGTCAACAGTTACCTATTTCATAGCTTTATGCATGTTGCAGGTGTCATTGTGGGAATATACTAAACAATTACCGGTACTTCACGAGAAGACTCTTTCTAAGGAGACATTGAACCACGATTGATTCACATACAACAATACATTATTGACTTCAACTATGGTTGTTCAAAGAATAACGAACACATGAATACCAACATATACATAATCGATAAATGTCAGTTCAAGATAGTCCAGTCTTTTTGTTACATTTTCTCCCACCTTTGTTAATGGTAGCCAGCCCAACATTAACTTACAAAACACAATCACAGGCTTAGTTTCACAGGCTTGCGAACAGTCCTTCCGAATCTCGTCTCCACCTAGTTCTTAGAAATCTTCCTTTCAATGTTGATTTCATCCTGAGGCTGCTCCGTGACTTCCTCTCGAAGCCTCTTGCCGATGATTCACCCTGCTCACTAAGTTCCAGTTCCAATGGATAGATCCTCTGCACAGATCTCAGCAGCAAACCACTTGAGGTCTTTACTCGGACCAGCCTAGTTTTATTTGTTCCTTTCAGTAGTTCGACAACCGGGTGAGTTAGCCGTGGTCGTTCCGGCACGACTGCTGGCAGTCGCTCACATCCGGGAGGTGAGGAGGTTCGAATCCCCCGCCGGCAACCTTGAAGATGGTCTGCTGTGGTTTCCCATCTTCCTTGCAGGCAAATGCCGGGGTTGGTCCCTAACTATAGGCCACAGCCGCTACCTTCCAACTCCTCGTCCTTACATTCAAACTTTCCTCCCCAGACAACACTCCACACGCGACGGTACGTGTAGCTCACCCAATGGGTGTCCGCTTAGAAGTAGCTACAAATTGGCGAGCCGATCATGTCCTCGGACATTCCCGGCACTAAAAGCCATACGCTTAAAAAGAAGTAGTTCGACAACTCTAGCCAAAGGCCAGTCTAGACGTTTTGAGTTGTCATTTCCCACCTGCACTATTTCACCAACAGAAATTTGTCTACATGGATGTTTGTTGGCTAAAAACTTCAATTGCCCCAAATATTCTGAACGAAATCTACTTCGGAGGTCTTCTCTTAGTTTTTGTCTGTAACGGAGTCTCTAATTTAGATCAGTGGATTCAACCGAGTCAAAATCTGGAACTCCTATCTCTTCATCTTCCTGCAAAAACATACCGGGAGTTAGCGGCGTCAAATCTGTGGGATTATTAGATACGTATGTGAGGGGTCTAACATTGCTAACAGCCTCACAGTCACACAAAATCGTTTGCAACTCCTCACAGTTCACTGATGTTAGGCCAAGAACACGGCGTTGTAGTTTCTTCAATGTTCCAATAAGTCACTCCCACCAACCACCCAGCATGATGCCGTCGTAGGGTAAAACTTAATTTAATTATCCTGGCATTATTGTACTGACTAATGGTATCCCAATCCAGCTTCTTACAGGCACTATCAGCACCTGAAAAATTGGTACCATTGTCGCTGTATACTAAAGATGGTCGACCTCTTCTGCTGGTGAATCTCCGAAAACTCTGAATAAAGCTGTCAGTGGAGAGCTAAGATACAAGCTCCAAAGGCACTGCTCGATAGACTCCACATGTGTACAAACACACCCATGCCTTCTCCCTGCTGCCAATCTCCTTTTTCAGATACAGCGGGCCAGCAAAATCTACGCCAGTAACTTCAAATATCTTAGCATTTCGTACTCGATCTTCAGGAAGATGTGGTGGATTTACTTCTGTATGTTTTGCTGTTTGCTTCTTGCAATGAAGGCATATATCCAGGACAGATCGAACAGTTCGTCTTCCACCAAGAATCCAAAATCTCTCTCTAAGAATAGTCATCATCATCTGTGTGCCTGCATGACACGATTCTTTGTGCAAGTAAAAAATTTCATTTAGATCCTTCATGTGTCAGATTTCCGTAATTAGGCGTAGAATTCCATTACTGTCAGCAAATGTCATCAACTAGGTAATTTTGGGTCATTCACTCCCGCCAATACTTATCACTGAACTAAATTCACCACTTTAACCTCTGCAGCGATTATTTCTTCGGTAGTCAAGTTACCATGGAATCTGTCTTCTTCTTTTATTCGACAGTTCTTCACAAAACGACATATCCAAACGTACACTTTTCTTGAAAGTAGAAGCACGGGCATAAAACCAATCAAATTCAACCGAAGCTGCGAGCATGGAGGAAACAACACCATTCTTTTTACCACTAGTTATCTCTTTTTCATCAAACTTAACATCTTCGCAGGACCATGAGTCTGTTGATTCTCGTAGCCAGTCAGGTCCTTCCTACCATTTTGATTCTAACAATTTCTTATCAGTAATGCTACGGGATGGGAGGTCTGCAGGATTCATAGTGCCGGGAACATATCGCCATTCTTGTCCTTCTCTTTGAATCCAGGCTAAAACAGTTGTTGCGTAACTCTAAAAATCGTCTTAACACCAGGGATGTTGTAATCATGAACAATATTAGAGTACATTGTAGAACCCATTGTTGCAACCAACAATTCCAACCTCGGGATTGTCATTTCCTTGTTGGACCTTCTGATTGTAGAGACTCTTGCTTTAGTGAGAATAAGCTGGGTACGAATATGATTCGGTTGTTCCACAGGTAAGTAGGCCACAGCAGCATAAGCAAGTTGGCTTGCGTCACAAACAATATGAACCGTCCAGTTTTCTTGACAGTCTGTCCCAGGTAGCCACCTAGGAATTTTGATTTCTCCTTAGTACAGCAATTCCCTCACCGAGGCCAAGAACTGAGATTTTATATCATCATGTACTTCCTGATTCCAACTTATGCCTGATTCCCAGGTTTGCTGTAAAAGTAGTTTAGGAAGTAAAGTGACACTGCAAGCTATTCCAATAGGATCGAATATCTGACGAGCTGCCGAGAGAATAACCTTCTAGGTTAATTCTCAAAGTATCTTCAGATTTATCCCAAAGCAGTCCTAAAACATTGACAGAATTTCCGGGGATTAAAAGGGAGTTGGTGTACTCCCACCCTCGAAGCTCGAACTTTCTTTCTCCCATGATGGAAGTTGCTTCATCAATGAACTGCTGCATTTGTTTCACATCATGTACACTTGTCAAACAGTTGTCAACTTAAAAACTACGAGATAGCAATTCTATCAAATCTTGAGAATATGATGATTTACGCACCTTGCACTGACTCGGGACAGTCTCTATGTGGTACTTGATCACTGCTTCTAGTAGGATTGAACTACATGGCACTCCAAAAACCACTCGACAATGCTGAAAAATCTTAAGGTCAATCCACAAGAATCTCAAAAATGGTCGGTCCCTTTAGAGAGACTGATCTGTAAGAATGCACGGTGAATAGCAGCCATCACTCCAATTTCTTTCAACCGCAAGCGAGCCAATACAGAAGGAAGTAGTTCAATAAGATTTGGTCCCTTTTTCAATGCAATTTCAATGCACATGACGATGTGGTAAATAATGGCAAGGAGAACTCATTGTTTCAGTTGTTACCTCCTCTATTACACCTTCTTGTAACCACTCATACAAAACAGACTGATATTCATGATAATTACCTTCAGACTGTAATCTTTTAATTGTAGATACAACTCTTTTCACAGCCATATTATAGTTGCTAGGAAGTGGAGGATGATTTTCTACCCATGGCAGGCAGCACTGAAATCTATCATCTTCATCGATGGTTACTGTATCAAAGAACTGATGATGAACAGTCTCTTGCAATTGTAGCTTACGTCTCTTCTCAGCAGGGTCCAGTATGCCAAGTGTATCCAAAGTCCAAAAATCTGTAATGGTTGCTTTCTTGGTCAGCATGCTTGACACTACAATGGCTAGACTCTCATTACTGGGCAAGATACCTGGAACTTTCCCTGACAGTGTCCAACCAAATATTGCCTCCATCGCTACTAGTCCCAAACTAAGTTGAATTCTTCTACCAGTCCAAGGTTTAGCAGCATAATCAGCTCCGACCGAAATTTCAATATCTGCTGAAGAGCCAACATCACTTAATTCAATGTCATGCAAAACAAGTTCCTGTATCCAAGGGCCATCAATAACAGAAGAAATATGTCCACAAATCTCCTGTTGATCAAGTACATAAAAATGACTTCAATTTAGAAAGGTAAAGTGTGAATACGTTATGTTGCACCACTCCAGTTGTTGTTCCTCCAGAAAGTGCATGCTGAATTAATTCCTGAGAGCGTGGAACATACCCCATTTCAGAAGCAGTACTAGCCAATATATATGAACGGTGGGATGCTGAATCAATCAAAAGTCTCGCCTTAGGTAATCGATCATTTTTGCACTTCACACAGACTACCAGCGTTTGCATCAGGACATTGCAATGATTTCCTACTACTGCAAGGGCCTCGTCTTTACAAGCGTTACCCGGTAACTTATTTTGGCTAACTGGTTGAGGAACATCAGCCCATTTTCTATGTCGCTCTGTCTATATCGCTTCACACATTAATGCAAAATGCCCCTTTCCACAGACGATACACTTGTGACGATTCCCTCATTTATTAGCAGGGTGACCAACTTGCAGACAGCAGAAACAGGCCCTACTTTTCTTTACCACTTGTTTTCTTTCTAGTAAAGACATGTCCTGAGCTTTAATACAGTCCTAAGGATTGTGACTAGAAGAGCAAAATACACATTCCTTACTATCTTTAGAGGCGGTGAACAACCCTGCGGCATTAGGGGTTTCATTTGAGACAGATGTGGGTTGATTCCTTCCACCTTTTGCTTCATGCTTTGTGTCTTTTACTTCTAGATTTATCTGCATCTCTAAGAAATAAACCTGACATTGCCATATAAATTCTTTGTTCACTGCCTGGCTGCGTGTCTCAGCGGCAACGTTCTCGCTTGCTGTCCCCAAGGTTGCAGGATCGTATCCTGGCGCAGTCAGCTGGCATTTGAGGGTGCGCAAATGCGAAGGAGCCATGTCAATAGATTTACTGGCACGTTATAGATCCCCTCGGAGCAAAATTCCGGCACCCCGGCGTCTCTAAAAGCAGGAGTAGTTAAAAGGGACGTAAAGCCAATAACATTATTATTATTCTTTGTTCACTTTCGACCTCATATCTTAAAAATTCCACGAGTTGTGTTAGCCAAGCCTTTCCCATGTCCCCACTGGGTGCATTGGCCTCTAGTGCATGTGAAGCTAGAGATCCTTGCAATGCTCTTAAAAGTTCTTCTGGCAAACAAGATTCCATAATCGGAAAAAGCATTGCTTCACACATATCAGTGATAACCTTTAAAGATTCGAGAGTTCTTAAATAACCTTCAAGCCGATCATACAATGAGCATAAAGTCATACCAAAAGAAGGATTACTAGCTTGCAGTACGAGCCTAAGTAATTCTCTAACACATACGCCAACTAGTACATCCTCTCTACCAAAACGAGACTTTAAAGCTTCCACGGCCTTGAGGTAGTTTTCAGAAGTAGCAGGATAACTACTGATGATTTCTCTGGCACGAGAACCTTCAGTAGTGGCTTGAAGAAGATACCGATACTTATCCGAGGGATCTAAACTGATACCTTCATCAATTTTACCAAACTGGGCCCAAAATTTTAGCCATTCTTTTGGATTACCACTGAATTTCGTAAGTTCGAGCAATGGAAGCTTATACTTTCACTGAACAAATGAAACAACACTTGAAGGACTTTCAGTGATAACATTCTGCTGTTATTTCTCTTTCAACAATGTAGCAATATTAATCTGCAGATTGTTAAATGTACTTGAAATATCATCAGTGACACTACCCTCTTTCTCTAGGTTATCCTCATCTTCATCAGCTTCCAGCATTAAATCGAATATCTGGTTGTCCAACACTCGTAGGTCTTCCCGCTTTTCCCAAAGTAAATTAAATTCTGCTGCAATAGCAACTGGATCAAGTTCTACACTTTTCTGGGTAACGTTCTCGCTTGCTGGGCCCAAGGTTGCAGGTTCGTATCCTGGCGCAGTCAGCTGGCATTTGAGGGTGCGCAAATGCGAGGGAGCCGTGTCAGTAGATTTACTGGCACGTTAAAGATCCCCTTCGGGGCAAAATTCCGGCAACCCGGCGTCTCTAAAAGCCAGAGTAGTTAAAAGGGACGTAAAACCAATAACATTATTATTATTATCTACACTTTATAAGCCGTCGACGATCTTCTTGAAAATTCGCGTTTAAGCACGCCGGCAAACCGCTCGAACTTTAATTAACTTATCCATTGCTATCCTATATATAAATTTCCTCCTGTCACCGTTCGCCAAATGTGGGAATATACTAAACAATTACTTCACGAGAAGACTCTTTCTAAGGGGACATTGAACCACGATTTATTCACATACATCATTACATTATTGACTTCGACCATGGTTGTTCAAAGAATAACGAACACATGAATACCAACATATTATACTTAATCGATAAATGTCAGTTCGAGATATTTTCGTCTTTTTCTCACAGTCGTGATTTTGAACAAAGCTATGTTGAATTGTTATATATGTAGGCCAAAGAGTTGCATACCATTAGATGAAGATTATTGCGTAGGTAAATTATTGAAACATTCACTTCGATCGCATGATTAGGACACAAAAATAAAAACTTAATTTTAAAATTTCGCACAGCCACCATCTTGAGGTTATGAAAACAATTGAATTAAATTAGATGCCAGTGTATTAAATCTTATATATACACTTATCGTACCTAGATTTACTGAGATTTGCTGATTAAATCTCGAGAAAATGGCATTTAAATATTTGAAATTTGCTTGACCGCCATGTTGGTTTTGTACTCAACATGTTTTGAGCGTCACATATCTGAACTTGCCGTAGTATTCTCTATCACCATGCAACATTTCAGGGTGATATCAGTAATAGGTACGGTGCTATAGAATGCCGGTGAAATATTTCGCACAACCACCATCTGGCTTGTATAAGAACAACTGAATTGAATTAGATTCCAGTAGATCAAATATTGTTAAGTCATATAGGGTGTGATGTTTCACTGCGCCAGGTTAATCAAATCTCGAGGAATTGCCATTTAAATATTTTAACATCACTTATCTGAACGTACCCTAGTGTTCTCTATCACTATACACAATTTCAGGGTGATATCTGGAAAGGTAGTTTTGGAGATATAGAATGCCGGGTAAATATTTCTCGCGGCCGCCATGTTGTATTGGTGAAACATATTAAAATTTGAAGGGTACGGTCGGGGTCCGACAAATAACACTATGTTATTTCTGTGTTTCATTAAAATCGCTCGAGCCGTTTAGATTTTACTAGGGACACACACACACACGGACAAAAGGTGATTTCATAAGCCTAATTTTTATATGATGAAAATAGGCTAAAATGCATGTACTATTTCACTAATATTTCCTTAATAGTTTGATGCCGGCTTGCTTCGTAACACCATTCACGCTGCGTGAATCAACTCGCTTTTCATACAATTCAAACGTATGAGGAATTCAATGTTTAGGCCGTGTAACAAAAGTCGAGGTTCATAATATACCACATCGGTATCATTTCTCACTGAGTTTATTGAACACGTAATTTCAATACAGGCGAAATATAATCTTGATCCACTGGTAGAATTTGCAGCATCGTCTCACAAAGCCCATTTCAATTTGCCCGCGAAACGATCTTATTCGGCTAAATTCAGCAACTGATAAAATGAAACCGGCGAGAGTAATCGACTATTTTATTTAAATTATTTATCAGTATGACTAATCCTCTAACACGTATATACCCGGTTCACGCTAGATACAGAGAGCGTTTGCTTCGCGTCAATAATCTCGAAACTTATTTGGGCACATTAACATATATTTTCAATAGCCCAATGAGTAAGTCTTCGTGTCAATGAGGATAGTTTGCTTGCCTTTGTTTTTGAAGAGCCCCGCGTTTTATTCCTAGCCAATTCATGGGATCTTAACTGCTTACCGGTAATTACCATGGGTGTTTGTGACGTCATCATTCATTGCAAGCTGATCAGGGCACTTAAATCCTCCATGGGGAACAACTCAAAACACCTTTGCTACGTCTTTCCGTGAGCCTCCCGTCATTCATATAACAGGGCAAAATAATACGATACTACTGAAGATCGTAGTCACTACTTGTGACACCGTTTTTACTACGTTTAAATCATCGGCATAAAATATGCAAGCAGTATAAATTAATCGTACAGAAAAAATCATTGATGAATACCATAACAATGGTGCAATGGCCACAAGAGCTTGGGGATGTTCCAAACCAATGCCATACGATCACGCAAAGAGGTACTGTCTCCTCCCGTTGAGACAAGAGTTAAACAGTAAACGAGAGATTTCTCGTGCATTAACTTTATTAAGGAGAATTGACTTTAGTAATTTTATTGAGAGTCCCGTCAACGTCAGTAATTATAACTTGCCATTGTTCCAACTTATCCAGTTCTGTGGATTCAATTCAATGCATGAGAGGTAGAAGACCGCTAGGAAATAACTCCATTTAATTATTGGCCTGATGGTTTCTTATATCACACGGCGATATAAGTCATCTACAAAATAATGCTCATTTCCTTACATTCACCCTTTATAACCTATTTTCATTTATTAAAAAAATAGGCTTATGAAATCACCATTTGTCCGTGTGGGTGTGTATGTACGTCCCTTATAAAATCTAACGGTCGAAGCGATTTCAATGAAACTCGGTAAGGATATACTATTACCTTGCCCGACCTTAATCGTGCCTTTAAAATTTGAATCAACCCAAAATGGCGGCCACGCGAAATATTTCACTGGCATCCTATATCACCGCAACATTAACAGATATCACCCTGACATCTTGCACGGTGATAAAGGGTACTACAAGACGTTCACCTATGTGACTTTCAAAAATCTGTTAAATAAAAACCAACATGGCAGCCAAACGAAGTTAAAACATTAAAATGGAATTTTCTCGCGATTTACTCATCATAGCGCAGTGAAACATATAGAACAGTTCAACATGGCGATCATCCGAAGTATTTAGATGGTTCTCAATATCTGCGAATCATTTGCAGCAATCAAACTGAAATGTTGTATGTTGATAGAGACTATTAACCTAAGTTCACATTTGGACCTTTCAATAACCTAATGAACACAAATCCAATATAGCCGCGAGGCGAAATTAAAATATTTATACCTATACGGATTTTTCACGTGGCTTGATCATTCGAGAGCAGTGACACAGCCAGCACGATAAATCTTCATACAACGCTTAATACATTGACGTCTATTTTATTTCAAATTCCACAAGAACTTCAAATTAGCGTCTGTACTAAATTTTTAGTCGCCTCCGTAGCGTAGCGGTCAGCATGGTTAGCTGCCGCCCCGGAGGTCCTGGGTTCGATTCCCGGCTCTGCCACGAAATTTGAAAAATGGTACGAGGACTGGAACGGGGTCTACTCAGCCTCGGGTGGCCCTAATGAGTAGAGGGGGTTCGATTCCCCCTCAGCCATCCTCGAAGTGGTTTTCCGTGGTTTCCCACTTCGTCTTCGGGCAAAATGCCGGGATGGTACCTTCTTCAAGGCCACGGCCGCCTCCTTCCCTCTTCCTTGCCTATCCATCCTAACCATCCCTTACCTTCCCTCATGAGGCCCCTGTTCGCTTTGCAGGTGAGGCCGCCTGGGCGAGGTGCCAATCACAACTCACCTGTTGTATCCACTCCGATTAGATGTTCCCAGCTATAGGGGACTGCCCGTAGAGGCGGTAGTGGTGAGTTCCCTCGCTGAGTCCGTGGGTTCCACCAACCTGGAGGGTAAACGTCTAAGAAAAAGAAAAGAAGAAGAAACTAAATTTTTAAAATCACATTTATATTTCTCGTGTCCTAAACAAGCGATAGAAATGTAGGATGGTATAATGAGGCACGATTATAATATTCATCTACTGGCATATAATGCAATAGCATATAGGCTACAGAGTGGTTCACCAACCCCTTATTATTTAGTTTCATGAAACCCAACAAACATTGAATTTCTCCCGATGGTCGATAAGACCCTGCGCTTTGACTGTGACACAGCAATGTAATTGAGTCATGGGTCTAGCAAAAAAAACGACCGTAAACATTTCCCCGCCAAATACTAAGGCCTATTCAACTAACATCTGACTTATTGCTCTTTGATATAACACACATACACGTAATACAATCGAATAAATAGCTTACGCCGCGTGATCTATAATAGTAGAAAGTTAAATCCACACCATAAACCATGATTGAAGAAGTTGACATGGACTTGAACGTTTGAGGTGGGACGGCCACAGTAACAAGTGCCCGTGCAGCGCGCAGTGTTTACCATGTAGTGGTGGCTGAATCGGTTAAAGCCTGGCCGTACATGGTGGGCGAGAACGGGTAGGCTTGCTTTTTTGAACGACAGCCCGTGATATATTTTAGTGGGGATGTAACTATATTGCAACATTTATTCACTTACGATGTATTCCTGTTAAGAGTACGTTCAATTTTGCCGATTTATAAAGAGAATACGATCGAATTGGTAGGTTATGCCACGTGACCTGTAATGGCAGAAAGTTAAAGAACTGTCATGGATAATAACATAACATATCGAAGTGTCGCTTCGGAGGTCCAGATCCGATTCCCGGCTCTTCCAAGAAATTCAATACTGGTCTGTGGGCTGAAATGGGGTACACTCAGCCTCGTGAAGCAAATCTGAGAAGAGGTGAGTTCTATTTCCACCTCAGCCACCCTGGAAGTTTTTTTCTGTGGTTTCCCACTTCTACTCCGGCCAAATGCCTGGACGGTTTCTTTCTTAAGGCCACGGTCGCCACCTTCCCAATCCTTAATTGAAAATACACACATTATTACAAGCCCGCAATAACTCAGGTTATCAGACAAATTCTACACACACACCCAAGTACACGGGGATAAATGACCGCGATGTTCCAGCCCCTCAAATGAAACAACAGTGACAACGTATCGAAGGAGATTCTGATCGCCAGTGCTCGCATCGAAGTATACGTATTCCTTAGAATTTCCCTTGGCATTATTTTGTTATTAAATTTTAACAAAAAGTATTAGCATATTATATTTAGTGAGAAAAGTCATGTTAACAGTCTAATGAACTCAATACAGTAGGCTACGGTATTTCTCATAAGTGGATCAATTAATACTTTTTTATATTTGTCAAGCTTAAAATGAGGATTATATTATTTCCCGCGGTTACAGAGGGCTTTGACTTGACACAGCGTAAGAATGAGGAATGGTTTACAACCCGAGACGTTACAGAGGGCTTTGACTTGACATGTGCGGCGGCCTGAGTGAGTCTGAGTTTTCCTTTAAGACAAGGTGGTCAACATTTCGAACACTTGCTACCCTGAATATACAGGGCACCTTGCTTTCGTTCTACAGACCTTCGATTCCCGGCCAATGCATGTGAGATTTTCGAAGTGAAATGCCATGTCCTGTGGTTCGGATTCCACGTAAAAAGGAGGTCCCGTGGCTCATGATCTCAAGATTAACGGTCACGTTAAACTACGAGCTTCCTTTTCGTTCTACAGACCAATATGTCGTCGTCCAATGTGGCTACGTACCATCGGATAAGTACGGTCCATTTCAGGACCAAATAAAAATCACTCGTTGGAACAGGTAGATATGCGTCCATAATACTTCCACAATAAACGACATTAAGTAAAAACATTGCACTAGTTCGAGGTTCGAACTTACTACTACGCTACTTGGGTGACGCTACTCCAGCAATTCTTGATATAGCTACCTTAGCTACCGAGAACCATGGTGTATTGCTGGCACGTACTGAATCTATTCGTAGACACTTCCTGTCTAAACGTAAGGGGATGTTATTCGGATCTGTGGTCGTTTTAATCATGCATTATATTTCAGATCATTGAAATAACACGGCCACTATCGTTTTCTACTATATTCGCGAGCATGTACTCAACGGTAAAGTTGTACTAAGGTCGTAAAGGAGCGGGTACTAATGTTTTTAGAATAACTATGATATACGCGTTAGTTGGGTGCCTTTCTCCAAAAAATATAAGGGGCTGGTGAACCACTCTGTATATGAAACAATCCAACAAGGCGTCCATACGATACATTTCACTAGTTCTCAATACTTCCGAAACTATTTGAGCATTCAAACTGAAATTTGTGACTTTTCCTAATCCTGAAAAATACAAGACATCATGGCAGCGAAGTGATTTACAAATATTGCAAATACCTAACTTTCCTGGCGATCTAATACCCCAAGTGCAATACAACTCGGCACCGTGAATATTTATTCAAAGATTAGCATAGAGACATTTAATGATGTTCAAGTCTTAAAAAAAATGGCCTCAATTCGAAATGTTAAACCCTTGTAATTAGTATTTCTCGTATCTTGTTCAGGCGTTTGCTAAGATGATTTGTATGCTGAGATATGATAACAATCCTTATCTAACGGCACTAAATTCTGTAGATTACTTTTCGTAAATCATAGAAGTCGTGCATATGACGTTTCTAAAAATTAATTCCTGGTTACAGAGAGATGCCATATCGTGGGAGCAGTCTTCATCACAGATATTGAAAGCTATATATTCTAGCACATAACTTATCATTGTAGTGGCGTTGGTGAAGACATAGATCGTGAACCGAAAGCTATTTAGTATATCGCATAGAAAATCCTTGTAATAGGCAGGAGAATTTTAATGGAAAAGACCAGTGGGATATATGAAAATATGCTATTTAGTTCTTCAGGGAACTACTTGTTCATTCATCCAGTTTTCTTTTGTCTTCTGTTTCTTTCTATTAATTTGATACTGGATTTGACGATACAGGGATTTGCTATTCTTCCTATGTTCTTCCAACAGGTCAAGGATGTAAAGAGGCATACACTTCTGTTTATTTTCAATGGGACACCACTATACCGAGGGATATGTGGTCAGTTAAAAGCAACAATCGCGTTTATTTAAAACAGTCCTAACAATTAAAACTAAAGAATCCCATTATGTAACATCAATCATTTAGTATTTCCATTTTGTAACATTGTTCTGTATTCAACTTGGCAATTAGGAAAAAGACTTTAAAATCGTTTAACATAAGCAATACCCATCCTAAATAGTCCATGGCTGACCTTAAAATAGTATCCATAACTGACAGGAAATCCATATTCTGTAAAGAACATTATAATTTGGTACTAAGCGTTGATATTATTTCTTAAATCTTCACTTAACAGTATGAGATGTTTAAGAGTGGTCTAACCAAATTTCACAAATAATCAACAATAAAATATACCACAGAAAAAGATGGTGTGCATCAAAATGACGATTTCCTTCAAAGCTTTACAAGTATTGTGGGAGAGATGACTCACATGTTCTAATCCTTAAAACAATCACCACCATTACATGCAATGAAGGGTCCCTAAAGAAGAAGTGTTCTTGACAATGAGACTATGCGTCTCATGATGTCAATGGTTGTTGTATATTCAAAATTCCGATATTCGTAATCATGTTCAATAAATGCATAGCTCTCTTGCAGTAACAATAAATTATAAGTGATTTTAGTATATTAAAATAAAAAATTACTCCATTCAGAATGTAATGCTTGCCGGTCCCGTGGTGTTGGGGTAGCGCGCCTGCCTCTCACCCTGAGGCCCCGGGTTCGATCCCCGGCTCCGTCAGGGATTTTAAAACTGACGTGAGGGTTGGGACGGGGTGCACTCAGCCTCGTGAGGACAATTGAGTAGCTGTCTGACAGTGAGACAGCGCCCCGATCACGAATACCAAGATTAGCGGCCGAGGGGACCCGACGCGCTGATCACGCGTCACCCTAATATCTGCAGGCCAAATGGCTGGGCAGCGGTCGCTTGGTCGGCCTTAGCCCGTCATGGGCTGGATAGTGCCAGGGGTTGACTTTTGAGAATGTAATGCTTATAAGTAGAAAATACAGAAATAGGGTAATGATGCAATTAATTCCGTTTCTTGTAATTGGTTAATTCCCAACTCTACCTTTAGTAACAAACTAACTAAACTAGCCAATAATAACAATAACCCCTGGCACTACAGCCCGTGAGGGCTTAGGCCTACCAAGCGACCGCTGCCCAGTCATTTGGCCTGCAGATATTGGGGTGACGCGTGATCAGCGCATCGGGTCCCCTCGGCCGTTAATCTTGGTTATCGTGATCGGGGCGCTGCCTCACTGGCAGACAGCTACTCAATTGTCCTCACGAGGCTGAGTGCACCCCGTTCCAGCCCTCACGTCAGTTTCTAAAATCCCTGATGGAGCCGGGAATCGAACCCGGGGCCTCCGGGTGAAGGGCAGGTGCGCTACCCCAACACCACGGGGCGTGCCAAACAAGCCAATACGACGGCTTAAGTTGCAATCCAACAACCCCAATTAGCACTTAATGGCTGCCATTTTCATCAAGTGTATAATCGTTATAATGCACTGTTTCCAGCTGAACGAGCATACGAAATTGAAGGATTAAGTTGAAATCACTCAGGAATTACCTTAGAATACTATTTGATTTGAGTTAAGCGCATCTAATTGTGGCCATGTTTTAAATTAATCTACACAAATGATAATATCCATATTAGTGCTGATTGTACAAACAAAGCATCGTCCATTTACAGCAGAATTAACCAACTTATGGTAATACACACATCAAAAAAAGTTTTGCATCACCTCGGTTCCAAGAGTTCCGGAACCGTTAAATACAAAGGGAATAGAGATCAACACAAACGACATTTCAGCTCGTTTTATTGCTCATGAGACCCACACATTGCATGTTGTACCATCATACAGCTAGACTTTCAGCATTTGTGGTCCAGATTGCAGTACACACCACTACCTCTAATACCCAGTAGCACGTCCTCTTGCATTGATGCATGCCTGTATTCGCCGTGGCATACTATCCACAAGTTCATCAAGACACTGTTGGTCCAAATTGTCCCACTCCTCAACGACAATTCGGCGTAAATCTCTCAGAGTGGTTGGTGGGTCAAGACGTCCATAAACAGCCCTTTTCAACATATCCCAGGCATGTTCGATAGGGTTCATGTCTGGCGAACATGCTGGCCACTGTAGTCGAGCGATGTCGTTATCTTGAAGGAACGCATTCACAAGATGTGCACGATGAGGTCGAGAATTGTCGTCCATGAAGACAAATGCCTCTCCAATATTCTGCCGATATGGTTGCACTATGGGTCGGAGGATGTCATTCAGGTATCGTAAAGCCGTTTCGGAGCCTTCCATGACCACCAGTGGCGTACGTCGACCCCACATAATGCCACCCCAAAACATCAGGGAACCACCACCTTGCTGCACTCGCTGGACAGTGTGTCTAAGACGTTCAGCCTGACCAGGATGCCTCCAAACACGTCTCCGACGATTGTCTGGTTGAAGGCATATGCGACACTCATCGTTGAAGAGAACGTGATGCCAATTCCGTGGGGTCCATTCAGCATGTTGTTGGGCCCATCTGTACCGCACTGCATGGTGTCGGGGTTGCAAAGCTGGACCTCGCCATGGACGTCGGGAGTGAAGTTGCGCATCATGCAGCCTATTGCGCACAGTTTGAGTTGAAACACGACGTCCTGTGGCTGATCGAAACGCATTATTCAACATGGTGGCATTGCTGTCAGGGTTCCTCCGAGCGGCAATCCGTAAGTAGCGGTCATCCACTACAGTAGTAGCCCTTGGGCGGCCTGAGCGAGGCCTGTCATCGACAGTTCCTGTATCTCTGTACCTCCTCCATGTCCGAACAACATCGCTTTGGTTCACTCTGAGACGCCTGGAAACTTCCCTTGTTGAGAGCCCTTCTTGACACAAAGTAACAATGCGGACGCGATCGAACTGCGGTATTGACCTTCTAGGCATGGTAGAACTACAGACAACATGAGCAGCGTACCTTCGTCCTGGTGGAATGACTGGAACTGATCGGCTGTCCTACCCCCTCCGTCTAATAGGCCCTGCTCATGCATGGTTGTTTACATCTTTGAGCAGTTTTAGTGACATCTATGAACAGTCAAAGGGACTGTATCTTGGATACAATATACACAGTCAACGTCTATATGCCGGAGATCTGGGAACCGAGGTGATGCAAAACTTTTTTTGATGTGTGTATAATGAACGAAGGTTACGGTTAGCCTATCAGATATGATTTTTTTTTTCGTGTGGTCTCTGCCTTGCATCAAATGTATCAGTGGGCAATTATTTGCATGTTGTATAAAACTACAGTTACACTATTTCACGGGGGAGAGGGTGAAGCAAATCTTCACAATTTCGCTGGGAATAGTAACGTTTAATGTAAGTGTGGCTTCATTCAGAGGCTAGGGACATCTTGGTCAGCAGTCCAAGTACTTGCGTGTGATTGGAATTCGTCCAATTACCTGTGTTACTGTAACGACCGTAGCACGCTGGCTAACGCGCAGCATTAGGTCATGGGGCCAAGCTCTCTGCTGACTCGGTAGACGCGTGGGTTCGAGCCCCACCGTCGGCCGATCTTGAATTGGTTTTCCGTGGTTTCCCATTTTCAACACCAGGCAAATGCTGGGACGGTACCTTCTGACAGGCCACGGCCGCTTCCTTCCACATCCTTGCCCAGTTTCATTCACCATCATTCATTTCATCTCTCATTCACTCCTCTCGTGAGGTTGGCGTCAGGAAGGGCATCCGGCCGTAAAAACCATCGCCACAAAGACTTCCATCGCATCTCATCCCCGACCTCGTTGGAAAACGGGAATAATAAGGGGTAGACATACACTGTAACCACCGTAGCAGCATGTACAACTCTGATAATTTGGCGCAGTGTTGAGATAGGTATTCTTGAACACGAAATAAGGTACCATTCTGGGATTTCCCAAGAGTGAGTGCAAAATAACTCAAGGAAAAACTACACTACTGCCTGGGCAGGTATTTGATCCTTAGTTATCCAAATGTTATCTACCCAGTCATGACGTAGAACGATCCTAACCATGGCTTTCCAGCTCAATTGCCCGTGATGGAGCCGAACGATTGCCTGGTACGGGGAAATGGAACGGGAGTTGACACGGGCAGTGTTACGAATAGTTGTTGCCGGGAAGTCACGAACATTAGTGTAAATGGTCTCCAAAGAGTCGTTAAATGCAATTTCGCTGGTACAAAGATTACTTACAATGTCATGTAGTTGGTTGTGGTTTTTACGAACAAACATCTGGGATAAACACTACCCAGTCCAGTTGTAAAGCGACTACTTATGCTACAAATGCAGAAAGTGGAGAACACATAGAACATGCCAGTACGGGGTTGTTTAGGAGTGGGGAAGAACGTCGAGAACTTCCCATTCGAAAATCATGAGTTCATTAGATCATTGGTAACTTCATACACTGAATAGAAGACGATATAAAGCTTTGGCATCTGACTCGTTTCCGGCTAGTAGCCTCACGTTTTTCGCAACGTACTGATTGTACAATGAAAGCATCGTCCATTTACAGGAAAGTATTTACATTTGTTTGTGCTTCGATGACCAAAATACATACGAGGCACGTCCAGAAAGTAAGTTCCGTTTGGTAATAAAATTGAATTGTGTACAGATACAGAAAAAATATTTATTGCACAACATTCTACGCCTCTTAAACTACTTTTCCACATAACTGCCGAACTTTTGCAGGCATTTGTCATAGCGTGGCACAAGTTTTTGGATACCTTCTTCATAGAAGTTTGCCGCCGACCGTAAACGAGAGTGAAGACTCCCCTGTAAGATATCCTACCGTTTGGCAACCACTGTTAGGCAAATTGTGTGCTTACCAGGAGAACTGCGTATGTTTAGGAGTTCTCCTGACCACATACGCAATTTGCCTAACAGTGGTGGCCAAACGGTAGGATATCTTACAGGGGAGTCCTCACTCTTATTTACGGTCGGCGGCAAGCTTCTATGCAGAAGGTATCCAAAAACTTGTGCCACGCTATGACAAATGCCTGCAAAAGTTCGGTAGTTATGTGGAAAAGTAGTTTAAGGGGTGTAGAATGTTGTGCAATAAATATTTTTTCTGTATCTGTACACAATTCAATTTTATTACCAAACGGAACTTACTTTCTGGACGTGCCTCGTATATAAGGTTTGTTGTTGTTGTTGCTTATTTTAGAGACTGCGACATCGCGGTCATATTGCCCCATGTATTTTTGGGTGTGTGTGGAATTTGTGTGATAACCTGTGTTATTGCGATGGCTGTACTAGTGTGTGTATTTATAAATTGAGGATAAGGTTGGGAAGGAGGCGGCCGTGGTATTAAGTTGAGAACCATCCCAGCATTTGCCTGGAGTAGAAGTGGGGGGAAACCACTCCCAGAATGGCTGAGGTGGGAATCGAACCATTCTCTTCTCAGTTTTGACTCACGAGGCTGAGTGTACCCCGAACCCACATATAAAAGCTCTTAAACGTTCACACAATTTAAAGATGACGGTGAGTAAAAATAAAAGACTTCAGTCACACTTGAAATGTCGTCCAATAACCGGTAAAAGGTCAGGCCTCATAGCTAAAAGCTTATCATGCTTGTCTTTGACCGGAAATTCGATTTTTGGCTTGGTCGTGAGGACTGTAATATTCTCTGGTTATTCCTCGTACCTTGAGGATAGGATACCTACATCATTATTTCATTTTCATCAAAACGCGCAATTTGTCCACGGAAGCGTAATCGAAAGTCCTGCACCAGTCCCCTGAATACATTAGACCCGTATCACAATGTCCCTCCACTTCAGTATCTCCTGACTGTTAATCATCCCCTTTTCACCTAATAACTAAAACAGAAACTTATTCGCACTAGAGATTAATCCCTAATAGACCGAAACCGAACGCTAAAACCTACCTTACAATAATGTAGCCCACGGCTGACATTTGGGCCATCCCTAGTCTGAATATGAACGCGAGACTTGGAGCAACTTTGGCGATTGTGCACGCTGTGTTGCCATATCCTCTCCAACCTATCGCCACTTCCAGTGTATACCAACTTGTGCTGACCCAAGTCTCACGTTCACATTCAGACGCGTACAATTTCACCCCCCATAAGGATGATCCACAAAAATATGAGGATTAATTCTCATCACAGATGTTTTCCCTGTGATCTGAAAAACATGTATGCAACGTTTCACCATGATTGGCAGATTCACGTTAACAGTATCCTCTTGCTATTCCCGACCTACCCTTCGACGCCCCTCGCAGGGTGATTTCTTATCCCTTGCCTGATTTGTTCTTCTTTACGTTCATTTGTTTTCTTAATCAATTACAATTAAGGTTCCAGTTCATTGGTTAGTTGATCATCTACTTTTGACTTTCTCACAAGTAAAAGCGCTCACCTAACAACTAAAAGAAATTTATTTGTACCAGAGAGTAATTCCTAACGCACCGAATTCGAACGGTACAACCTACCTCACAAATGTAACCCTCAGCTAATTAAATACTACTAGTGAAAACGTATTGAGACTACTGACCAAAAGGTCCTCCTCCGATAAATTGTATTCTGTTATGAGGGCTGGATCAAGGTATAATCAGTCACGTGACAATAACTGAGAATAGGTACGACCGATTCCCATTTCAACCATCGTGGCAGTGGTTTTCCATACTTTCCTATTTCTTATCCTGTTTGACCATGGCCGCCTCCTTTCTAATCTTAACCCCAATTACAAATACACATATTAACACAGAAATCATTATAACACAGGTTATCAGACAGCTTTAACATACACCAACTATACGGGGCTTACAACAGCGATGTCAGTATCCCCCTGTGAAGGAACAGCAACAACGGTTGCCAATAATATTCCTCCGGGTGCAACCTGTAATAATGTGTTATGTTAGAACCTATCCTCTGAATCCGGAATGCAGGAATTCAAGTTCGAGTCCCGCTAGCTGTCTCATCTTCTACTCGTTCGCTTTTAAGAGACGTTTATTCTCTCAAATCATTTCTATGAATTTAAAATACAAATACCTAGTCCAAGCAATTGCTACCAGGAGCGTGAGAATTGCCTTACAAAACTTTTGTTTCTGCCCACATGGCGTTCTATATCTTCAGCCATTACATCGTGAGTTGACAGTAAGAATCCTCCACGTACAATGGGTTAGCACATCTGCCCATAATTCAGGATATTTAGATTGAAGTCCCGATTGTGCTTCAAAGTTTAAGAAGTAAGTTTGGAACGTGTTCACTGAAGACACACAAGAAGATCATTGGTAGAGATCTCCTTTTGTAGCGATAAACACTTGATTAATTAGTCCTTATGGTTTGAAATCTAGGTACAACGTCTTTGTTTCTAGAAGGCGGATGATAATGACCAACACAATCACCTAAAGTACCCTGACAGAATTAAAGTAATGACTTTTAAATACTTGATTAAAATAAACTCGGGTATTACAGCGTCTTATCATAAGGACAGTTTCCTGTTCTAGTCACAACGCATTTACTTTGCTACGCCATGAAATAAATATATCTCAAATAACTGGAGCAAAATGGCCTCGCTGTTCCGCCCCTTAAAACAGTAATAATGAACTAGCTAATTAATTAACTTAAATGAATATATAGTTTGGAAATAATAGTCAAAATATTATTTTAAATTTTCTAGGTTATTTTTACAAAGCAAACTTTCCTATTAGAAGTTAACAGTCAATGAATAACATTTCTCTAAATCATTTTACGAGATACCATGCCTGATGCGTTCAGTGGGCCATATACTCTAGGCTCAACCTTGAATTAAACGATCTCCGCATAGTCGGTGATATTGATAAAGGGGTGATCTAATATTAAATTCGAAAGTTGAGGAACTTGAAAGAGAAATATGCGTGTATGTCACCGAACACCATGTAAGAAGCATAAATTTTAATACCCATTTGAAGCTATAACAAAATAGTCCCGTACTAAAATATTCCTCCTATTGTCAGTCATCACAGAGGTATTATCTACCTCAGAAAACTCCCATTGACTAAGTTTTCATGTGATCGACTCATTCACTCACAAGTTAGATTAGTTCGTCATTCCAAGATAAATTGGCATGTTAGATTTTTTAGTTCTTCAATTAGATCATAGATTATCAGGATTTGCTGTGAGGCACTCATTAACTTGCATCATATTTCAATGGCATTGAGTGAAGAGATTACAATTTTACATATTTCGTGTATCTTCAATATTATTTCTTGAAAATCACTTAAGATGGACACATGACTCAAAATTGAACTTCTGGTATCCATTTATCATAACATGTTTCGATGACAGCTCAATAATGTAAACTTGGATTTTAGAAGTTCACACACTTTAAAAAAAAATGGATACTGCACAAGTGGACTATGTATAGTACCTAAACATTTAGCTCATACTGCCCGCCCATTACACCAATAATACCATGGGACTGTGCAATATTTAACTCTACGTAAAGCAGATGTGCAACGCGACGATTTACTCACAATGCCAGTTCATTAAAACAAGTTTCGCTTCAATTAACGAGTCCGAACCATTTATTTTCAAAAAGAAGAACCCTAGCCAGCTACACACTACTCTACGTACCTAACATCTGTAGGTAGCCTATAAGTTCGTGTTCACGGAATTATGAATATGTCAGGAATTGAACTTGCGAGATTTATACGTGCAAAATACATGGCCTATGGAATCCATAATTCATCAAATTATTATCAAATCAGCCTACATGATTCATATTACCTGCTCATTATACCAAATTTTGGTGAATTCAGTTCATTACATTATGCTAGTTGTTCATGATATAAAATGTTCACCTCTTCATGGCGCAGTGCTGAGTATACTTGGCTGTCATCCCTGAGTTCCAGGTTATATTCTCGACACTGCCAAGAAATTAAATTCTGGATTGAGGACTGGAACGCGTTCACTCAGCCTTCTGAGGTAAATCTGAGATGAGGTGGATTCGATTCCTCCTCAGCCATCCTGAAAGTGGTTTTCTTTGGTTTCTCACTTCTATTTCAGGCAAATACCGGGAGGGTACCTATTTATAGGGCACGGCCGCTTCCTACCCCAATTACAAATACACACACTAGCACAGACATCATAGTGGCACATGTTATCAAACAAATTCTACACAAATCCAAGTACAGAGGGCTAGATGACCATGATGTCACAAAGCCCCTAAAGGAATCAACAACAACTGATTTTCAATTCCATTGCTTTAATATTTTTCACAATATTAAATAGTGGTGAAATATTTCGTGGCACCGTCATGTTAGATTGGTGTGCGTTATAAAACTAACAATGGTAGGGTTCAAAATACTGGAGTAGGATTAACGCACTACCATGTTTTATTGAAACTCATCCAACGGATCTAGTGTATTAAGGGGGATCATACCAGATACACGCGCGTGCATTTAAGTCGATCTCATTTGTATTCTATTCATATGATGAAAACGGACTAAAATTGCCTAATAGCTACTTTTCACTAAGAACTTTCATCCGGCCCCGTGGAGTTGGGCTAGCGCGCCTGCCTCTCACCCGGAGGCCCCGGGTTCGATTCCCGGCTCCGTCAGGGATTTTAGAAACTGATGTGAGGGCTATAACGGGGTGCACTCAGCCTCAAGAGGTCAATTGAGTAGCTGTCTGACAGTGAGGCAGCGCCCCGGTCACGAAAACCAAGATTAACGGCAGAGGGTACCCAATGCGCTGACCACGCGTCACCCCAATATCTGCAGGCAGCGGTCGTTTGGTAGGCCTGGGCCTTTCATGGGCTGTAGTGCCAGGGGCTATTTATTATATACTAAAAACTTTCAGTAGCTTTGATTCCACTTCTATCTCCTCGACGAGAGATGTTCTTCACAGTGGCTCGTGGGGTAACAGATGTATGAGACACGTTTATGGCCTTCTCGAAGTTCTGGTAATAGTACTTGCAAGTTTCTTCTAAAACTGAAGACTGACAGCAACTTACCACTCTCGAGGATGAGAAGGATACCACACTTCAAATTACCAGCATTCTTTCCATTTCCTTATTGCAGATGAACTTCTCAACCACTGCAACCTATCACCACTGTCAACGTCCAAACTCTCTACTTCGGGCAAGAGTGTAAAGGATCCAGTTTGACACATAGTTTCACAATGCTTTGAAATGCAATGAAGTTCCGCGGTGACTTATTCCACCACTTGTTTCTAGTGCATCGAATACCTGATAGCATTAACCTATTCTTACCAATGACACTGACTGGTTGGGTGGCTCAGGGGTAACGTTCTCGCCTGCTGTGGCCAAGGTTGCAGGGTCGAATCCAGGCGCAGTCAGCTAGCATTTGAGGGTGCGCAAATGCGAGGGAGCAGTGTCAGTAAATTTTTTGGCGCGTTGAAGGTTCCCTTCGGGGCAATATTCTGGCATCCCAGCGTCGCTAAAAGCCGCAGTAGTTAAAAAGGACGTAAAACCAATAGCATCAATACTATTACCAATGACGGCAATGTAATTCAATAACACAATGAAGGCCCTCTGACAAAAGTCACCTATCAGCCGTAGTTAAAAATACTTAGCCGTTCACTGAAATACCTAGCAAAGAAAAAAATAGGGAAGAAAGAAATAAATCTATACAGAAATCACATACCAATGACAGATCAAAGAATCGCAGATATAAACGAAGAAATTGCGCTCCACATGAAAATAGCCATGCGTTACTGAATATTGCACCCGTCCATAGAGCCTTCCTGGACAAGACTCATTCCTCGGGATCACGTTCAGTCCTCTACTTGACTTAATAAAACTGCCCTGGGTAGGAATAAAATCGAGATCAAAGCGCTGATTACCAAATCAACACACATGGGATACTATAAAGTCAACAAAATGTATTACACAACACAAGGTACAATAAATGATGGATAAACACCCATAATTAACACTCTAAATGAAATGGAATAAAATAAAAATAGACGAGCAAAAATGTAAACACCAAGAAAAATCAACAATAAAAACAAGAAGAAAACAGAATCTTTGACTCAATCTTATTTTAAAGTCTAAACATCAAAAATTCAAATGTATGACCACTGAAGGGTGATGTAGTATCTGGTGTGGCGGGGGAGGTTACGATGGACATTCATCATTGATCCAACCTGAAATACTTGCGTAATCGAGGCTGGATCATGGTCAGCTGCCGTTATTTCCAAGGGTGGGCGAATGGACAACAAATTATGTGCCATACCATTCATCCTAATTTGCATAATAAATAGTCCAAGAATGCCCATATCCGTGAGTATACAGTATACTCACGTTACGAGTATAATCATGTGGTCATCCGTGATTCTACTAATATTTTTTCAATGGGATTAAATCAAATAATAGGTCTACAAATTCATTGGGCACGATGTATCACTTTCTAAGTTCTAATCTAGAGCGAATAGAATTTAAAAAACAATAAATCAAGAAACAAAATAAGCACACAAACCGGAAAATCAAATATAAATACTCTCAAAATCACAAAATAGGTACAAGAGCCTCGGCTCAAATGTCACCCCACACATCAAAAACGAGGATGAAATACGCAAATACGAGATTTGAATACCATGGACCCCCCTCAAAAATATAATAAGCTACACTCATTAAAAATGCAACAGTAACGTCGACCTAACTAACATGACCAATGCCTATCCACATCTATCAAGAGCATAAATTCCTAAAATAGCTCGCTGAACCAAATGTAAATATACATGAGTAAAATCAGCTGTTACTGACTCAACACAATACGCTCGAAGGCTGGGCTTTCACAAAAGCCTCGGAATAAATTAATAATCTCTGCACAATGACCAGGAAAACAATAACAAACCTACTGTGTGTAATATACCAGGATGGTGATTAGATTTTTTGATTCTCCCCCTCGTCCACACATGACCGATATCCACGTGTCATGGTGGACCCAATTGTGCCATTGTGTGTTAATATAGTTTCTATAAGCGACGAATGAGCTACGTCACATGGCTCCCAATACAAGTCATTACGCGTAGTGGCTAGCATTCTTGGCTGTCGTCGTGGAGGCCCGGACTCGATTCCCGGGTATGCCAAGGAATTTAATTCTGGTCTGAGGGCTGGAACGGGATACACTCAGCCTCGTGAAGCAAAACTGAAAAGAGGCAGATTCGATTCCTACCTCAGCCATCCTGGAAGTGGCTTTCTGTGGTTTCCCCATTTCAACTCTAGGCAAATGCTGGAGTGGGACCCAACTTGAGGCCACGGCCACTTCCTACCCAGGTCCTACCTCAATTTAAAATACACAAGTACAGACATAACAGTGACACAGGTTATCAGGCAAATTCTACACACACCCAAGTACGCTGGGCTATATGACCACGTTGTCGCAAATCCCCTAAAATAATCGACTACTTTTAATTATATTATAGATATTTTGGGCCATGCACACTGCCTACATGACGACACTGTTCCCAAATTGTTCGAGTTGCTGATGTGATCGAACCCACAACTCGAAAGATTTGCTTCACTCACAGGCTCGACTATGAACGTAGGAGGTTGTACTCATCCTCCAAATTATATTTACGTAAACGTCACACTAAATAAGATTATTTATACTGTTTTCCAACTGCCTTATACCGCACAGTTCGAACACATCTCCCTATTTTGTACGTAGCTCTAATGATAGATTGTTCACGCACTTCCGCAAGCCTACACGAATCCGAACACTGTGAAATCAGTTCCCTCATTTCTAACGGTCCAGTCACTAGTGGGCTACGATCAGTCCTTTTCGCGCTGACACAAAATAATTCAATTTATGACTAAGTTTCTTAACTACTCATCACTCTCGCTGGCTAACACTTGTGATTTCTAACCACAATAGCTCGCAATAAATTTGCGCCCTATATTACAATGTACGCGGTATAATCTGTGCTTTGTCACTTGACTTTATGTGGCGCTTTTCCTGGCACGGGGAATCACAGCCTCCCCGGGCAACGGGTGATCAAAACTGACTGTCTCGCACACCCTATTCTCAGGAGTTCGTTTCACTGCAGGCAGAACGATGTATCTAAGTAAATTTTATAACTGTTCTTAGATCTGTCAGAAAATCATCTTATTTTGTAGAGCAGTGGTTCCCAACCTTTGTCAGCTGACGCCCCCCTTTTCAGATACGGGGGTTCATCCCCCCCCCACCCTTCCCTCCCCCCCCCCTCTCCTCCCTTGACGCGGAGGATATAGACCTAACCTAATAACACTACAGTACATAATGGAATAGGCCTATCTATTACATAATAACTTAATTTTAGCACAGTACAAATAACACACTTTTACAACAAATCCTTAAATTAGTCAAGAAATGTCAGTGAGAGGGTTGACACTGTTTTCTCTTGGTAAGATTCGGTATGTTTGGTTTGATATTTGACAGAGCACAGCGGAGACCACTTGCAACATCAAGCCGACAGCGCTGCTTTGTTTCTATGACACTCAGCGTTGAAAATCCTGACTCGCATAAATATGTCTTTGTAAATGTAAGTTCAAACTGTTCAAAGCTTCAAAGAAATCACAAACATATGCCAACGAGACGATAACATTGGCATAATTTTGCTCCTTACAACACAGCAAATTCCTTATTTCGCCTCCAACCTGGCGGCTCCGCAGAGGTTTGTGCCGACAGTTTCCAATTACCAGTGCTTTTGAACGATTGACTTGGTGCGACAATCACCTGGAGAGATTCGAAAAATGTTAACTTTACAAAATTGTAATATTCGAGTTTACAAAAACTTAAATCGGAAATCACTTCACGCCCCCCCCCCCCCCATGATAAAGCCCCACGACCCCCTTGATAAAGCCCCACGCTCCCTTAGGGGGTCGCGCCCCCCAGGTTGGGAACCCATGTTGTAGAGTGTACTACGCTGATCACAATGGTGTGAGTGAATCTTGAATACGTTCACAGGATTAATTGTAATCTAAACAGCGTCATTAGGGTCTTTTCCCTCTAAGGGGGCTCTCCTGTCACTTGACCCTCTCGGCCAAAAAGGTGTCTTCGTGAGCGGAAGAATATTTAGCACTCTGATCCAGATGGGTAATACTCCAAATAATGACATACATCAGGAACAGGAATACGTGACTTTTATAACTATCCTGATGCACTCTGTAACCAATGTCTTGTTTCAGTTTAATGCAATCACCTTTCTTATTCATTATTATGCCAGACTGGGGCATTTCCTGTGAACCACCTCTCTCGACACTGGGGTCAGCTTACTGGAATTCCTGGGCGAATCTCCGCTCAAGGAAATGCAGTCGCTTGCCTTGACGGGCTCTATTGTGTGTGTAACGTTCACTCCCGACATGCCGGCACCGAAATATTTCGTAACATCTCTTTATTCCGTTGACTCGGTGTGGTCCTGGCTCTGTTAATTTCCAATTTTTTATGAATATTTTCCATTTCATGACTGGTAAGTGCCGAAATATTGCCATACCCTTACTCCTGATTTTTTTCCCACGTGAATCCTTTACTCCTAGGGCTTAAGGGTTCATCATGCATATTGTCTTTTAAATACTGAGTAAAAATTAAACTAAAATTATGTAAAATGCAAGAATACTTATTTGTATAGTTAGAAACAAAGGTAGTGACTCCCTTGTGCTAAATACGTCACCCTTTCATGTATCGATTGTCCTGATATCCGTAATGATTGATCAGCTATAAGCAGAAACCATAGCTTAGGTCACTTTCGCCTAGTATTATCACTCCTTACTGGAAATTTGTTGGCGAAATCGATCCCTGTATTCATCACTCACAACACAATGTTTCGGGTTAAGGACAACATGTGGAAAATCAGCCACCAGATTGAACTGCAAGAATCCGAAATCGTACCTGACATCCTGATAATCAGGCATGACGGCTGGCAGAGCTGGACATCGCTGCCACTTGGAGTAGTCACGTGGTGGGGTGCATATGCTGACTGGAGCATGCGGCTGCTTCCCACCGGTCTTGAGGGGCTGAGACGTCAGGGCTGTCCGTTCCAACATGTACAGTACGGTACTCGCTACTTCCCATTGATTTATATGAGAGATTCGCCACATGATTTCGGAGCCTTGCAGTTCAATCTAGCAGCTGATTTTCCGCACGTTGTCCTCTTATAGTACAAAGATTGCGTCCACAAAGTTTCAAGATAGGTTTCAACCTGTCTTACCTGATACTTCCCTTGTAAGTGGTAACTGACATTAATGCCTCTCTTCTAGAGAATTATTCACGATAGAAGAATCGGGTTAGTTGAATACCTATGGCATCTATTCTTCATTTTTACTTGTTGTTAATTCATTTTAGGGGCTTAGGATACCTTGGTCATCAGGCCTGCGTAGTTGGGTGTGTGTTGAAATTGTTTGATAATCTGGAGGCTATTTATGTGATGACCGTAGCCGTGTGTGTGTGGCTTCATTAGGGAAAGGGATGGGGTAGGTGCCTCGGACTTGACATAAGTTACTAAACCAGCATTTCCCTGGAGAGAGTGTGGAAAACGTGGGAAAAACCACACTCAGGATAGCCGCTGTCAGCGCCGGAATTCGAAACTACGAACTCCGGATTTGTTTCAGCTGCCCTCGCCGTTGTGGTGATATTTTATATAAAGACCCTCTGTTGTCAACGTAATAACTACACGACACACTATGTTACGCCCAGCCCCACCTTGAAATTATAAAATAGAAATAGAAATTACTCTCAATGCTGAAGATCTAAATTAACGAAAATTAATGACAATGTAGGGACCGTATATGTAGCCTAGTATGGCCAAGGTAAAAGAACACACTCTCCGTGCATTCAGGATGGCAGTTGTGCGAACGCTTAGAGCATTAAAGTCGACAACTCCGAATGAAATTGGGTAATTCACACGAATCTCGCCAATGCGTGAATAGGCCTATCATATAAGAGCTCTCACTTCCGTTAATCAAAAGGTTACCACAGTGAATATAGCGCACAGCGGCCATCTTAACATTTCCAAACATTATAACTTTCGGTATCCTAGTGCTATAATAACTAAGTTTAGAAATAAAATAGAACCTTATAAGCCGCATCGTATGCCCAAAGCCAAACCACATTAACTCCATAGATTCAAGATGGAAACTAGGCGAAATATTAAAGTATACTAATTGGTAACACAGGATGTTATTGCACAAATAAGGTGAAACATAGTAGAAAAGGAGAATTAAGAGGCGTCAGTAGGGTTAGTGATAAATTTATTACTGAATATAGCGCGCAGCGGCCATCCTGAAAATTCATAATTTTAAATAAATAACTGTTTATGTTTTAGAACTAATGAAAGTTTCGTATGCGACTCGAAATTATCAAAATGGCATCTGGGCGTAATATTAGAACGTAATAGTTAATAATTAAGAATGTAATGGCGCAATTAAAACGACACTTAGCAAGAAGGAAGTACCATATCAGAAACCTTGCCTAAGTAAGCCATAAGAATATCATATGTAATACAACGCACGGCGACCATCTTGAACATATAGAATACGATAGTGAATAGTTCAAAGTACATTTAAGATACAACAAGTAGTTCCATGAAGAACTATACAGTCTATTTTCATATATCCGATTTATGTTAATCGCCTCTGTCAACATACAAAATTTAATTAAGAATGTAATGGCGCTATTAAAACGACACTTAGCAAGAAGGAAGTACCATTTATCAGAAACCTTGCCTAAGTAAGCCATAAGAATATCATATGTAATACAACGCACGGCGACCATCTTGAACATATAGAATACGATAGTGAATAGTTCAAAGTACATTTAAGATACAACAAGTAGTTCCATGAAGAACTATACAGTCTATTTTCATATATCCGATTTATGTTAATCGCCTCTGTCAACATACAAAATTTAATTAAGAATGTAATGGCGCTATTAAAACGACACTTAGCAAGAAGGAAGTACCATTTATCAGAAACCTTGCCTAAGTAAGCCATAAGAATATCATATGTAATACAACGCACGGCGACCATCTTGAACATATAGAATACGATAGTGAATAGTTCAAAGTACATTTAAGATACAACAAGTAGTTCCATGAAGAACTATACAGTCTATTTTCATATATCCGATTTATGTTAATCGCCTCTGTCAACATACAAAATTTCAGTTTGATTGCTGTACTAGATTCGTAGATATTGAGAACCATCTAAATATTTCGGATGGTCGCCATGTTGGATTTTTATGTATGTAGGACTTACAGTTATGTACTATTACATGAAGATTATTCTGTAGGTGTAGCATTCAAACTTCAATCTCCTGATTAGGACACAAGATATGAAAATCAGATTTTAAAATTTCGCACAGCTGCCATCGTGTGGTTATGAAAGCAATTGAAATAAATACATGCCAGTGAATTAAAATGTTCATAAGCATTTACCGTACCAAGTATTACTACGTTCGGATGGGTAAATCGCGAAAACGTCCATTTCAATATTTATATTTCGCGTCACCGCCATGTTGGATATGTGCTCACCAGGTTATTGAAAGTCCCATAGGTTAACTTATGTTCATAGCCTCCTTCAACACACAAAATTTCAATTCGATTGCTATCATAGATTAATAGATATTGAGAACCATCTAAATATTTCAGATGGTTGCCATGTTGGATTTTAATATATGTAGGCCATAGAGTTATTCACAATTAGATGACGAATATTGTGTAGGTTCATTATTCAAACGCTCACTTCGATCGCATGATTAATACACAAGAAATAAAAACTTAATTTTAAAATTGCACACAGCCGCCATCTTGAGGTTATGTGAACAATTGATCCAAATTAGATGCCAGTGCATTACAATGTTTTATACATTTACCGTACCATATTTCATTGCGCTCAGATGGTTAAATCGCGAGAAAAGTCTATTAAAATGTTTCACATTTGCTTGGCCGTCATGTTCGTTTTGTATTTTACAAGTTCTTAAAAGTCTAATAGCTGAACTTCTAGTGGCACCCTTTATCACCGTACAAAATTTCAGGGTGATATCAGTAATAGTTTCAGAGATATAGAATGCCGGTGAAATATATCGCACAGCCGCCATCTTGAGGTAACGTAGAAAATTGAACTAAATTAAATACCATTGCCTTACAATTTGTTTAAACATTTGCTGTACCAATTGCCATTGCGTTTGTACGGTTCAATCGCGAGAAAAGTCTATTTAAAAGTATAAATTTCGCTTGGCCGCCATGTTCGTTTTGTAGTTAACAGGTTTCTGAAAGTCTCATAGATGACCTTTCAGTAGTGCTCTTTATCACCGTACAAAATTACAGGGTGATAAAAATAATAGTTTCGGAGATATCGAATCCCGGTGAAATACTTCGCACAGCCGCCATGTTGAATTGGTGAGACGTAATAAAATTTGAAGGGAACGATCGGGGTCGCCCAAAATAGTACTACGACCTTACCAAGTTTCATTAAAACCGCTCCAGTCGTTTATAGGTTATTAGGGGGAGGACGACACACAGACACACATACATACACACACGGACAAAAGGTGATCTCATAAGCCTTTTTTTTTCATAAAATAAAAATAGGTTAAAACGAAAACTAGCAATAATGTAGTACCATGCAAGTTCTTATGACCAAGTCAAAATAATAGCGATTCCATACCTTCATGATGGCGGCTGGGCGTATTCTTAAGACTTGAATATCATTAACACACGATATAACAGCACAATTGACGTGAAATTTAGTGGGAGAGATGTAGCATACAAAAGATCCCGCTACCATTATTCAAAGTAATATTACACAGAATATAGCGGGAGGCGGCCATCTTTAAACTAAAAAATATACACACAAATAAATCTATACATTTTTGGGACACACAATCTCAAATTACCGTAAATGAGCTTTTTATGCCAAAGGCAAAAGAAAACACATGCCACATAAACAAGATAGTGGCTGAGCACACTACAATATTTAAACTTCGAAATAAATAAGTCAGGATCCAATGGCGCAATTAACCCGAAACTTTGTAAGAGGGGAGAAACAGATAAGATTCCTCGCTTGCATAAGTCGTAAGATTATTACACTGCATATAGCACGTAGCGGCCATGTTAAATATGTTAAGTCATTATTATCGACATAATAATAATTATATCTTATGGCCTCGGGTGCTGGGTGCAAGCTTTGTTAATTGACGCCCAGAGGGCAACTTGCATGTCGAATTATATCGCTCCTTGAAGCGCTGTGAAAGTCAAGGAGGTTACATATCTAAGCTCCTTGATACTATAGCGCTTTCTAGTAGAGAAATGAAGAATTTTGTGTTAGCGGAAAATCCCGAAGTTATTTTTCCATTATGAACACCGCCTACTGAATTCAAATGGGTTCTTTAACATGCCAACATCGTATGACATGTGTATCGAGATTTTTGTCGCCTTTCAAAAATCTCTTACCAAAGCCAGGAGCAAACCTGCAAGCTTGGGGTTGGCAGGCCGACACGACAACCACTCACCCACCGTGGCAAGCTTGGCGTTGGTAGTCCGACACGACAACCACTCACCCACCGTGGCAAGCTTGGCGTTGGTAGTCCGACACGACAACCACTCACCCACCATGGCAAGCTTGGCGTTGGTAGTCCGACACGACAACCACTCACCCACCGTGGCAAGCTTGGCGTTGGTAGTCCGACACGACAACCACTCACCCACCGTGGCAAGCTTGGCGTTGGTAGTCCGACACGACAACCACTCACCCACCGTGGCAAGCTTGGCGTTGGTAGTCCGACACGACAACCACTCACCCACCGTGGCAAGCTTGGCGTTGGTAGTCCGACACGACAACCACTCACCCACCGTGGCAAGCTTGGCGTTGGTAGTCCGACACGACAACCACTCACCCACCGTGGCAAGCTTGGCGTTGGTAGTCCGACACGACAACCACTCACCCACCGTGGCAAGCTTGGCGTTGGTAGTCCGACACGACAACCACGCACCCACCGTGGCAAGCTTGGCGTTGGTAGTCCGACACGACAACCACTCACCCACCGTGGCAAGCTTGGCGTTGGTAGTCCGACACGACAACCACTCACCCACCGTGGCAAGCTTGGCGTTGGTAGTCCGACACGACAACCACTCACCCACCGTGGCAAGCTTGGCGTTGGTAGTCCGACACGACAACCACTCACCCACCGTGGCAAGCTTGGCGTTGGTAGTCCGACACGACAACCACTCACCCACCGTGGCAAGCTTGGGGTTGGTAGTCCGACACGACAACCACTCACCCACCGTGGCAAGCTTGGCGTTGGCAGTCCGACACGACAACCACTCACCCACCGTGGCAAGCTTGGCGTTGGTAGTCCGACACGACAACCACTCACCCACCGTGGCAAGCTTGGCGTTGGTAGTCCGACACGACAACCACTCACCCACCGTGGCAAGCTTGGCGTTGGTAGTCCGACACGACAACCACTCACCCACCGTGGCAAGCTTGGCGTTGGTAGTCCGACACGACAACCACTCACCCACCGTGGCAAGCTTGGCGTTGGTAGTCCGACACGACAACCACTCACCCACCGTGGCAAGCTTGGCGTTGGTAGTCCGACACGACAACCACTCACCCACCGTGGCAAGCTTGGCGTTGGTAGTCCGACACGACAACCACTCACCCACCGTGGCAAGCTTGGCGTTGGTAGTCCGACACGACAACCACTCACCCACCGTGGCAAGCTTGGCGTTGGTAGTCCGACACGACAACCACTCACCCACCGTGGCAAGCTTGGCGTTGGTAGTCCGACACGACAACCACTCACCCACCGTGGCAAGCTTGGCGTTGGTAGTCCGACACGACAACCACTCACCCACCGTGGCAAGCTTGGGGTTGGCAGTCCGACACGACAACCACTCACCCACCGTGGCAAGTTTGGCGTTGGTAGTCCGACACGACAACCACTCACCCACCGTGGCAAGCTTGGCGTTGGTAGTCCGACACGACAACCACTCACCCACCGTGGCAAGCTTGGGGTTGGCAGTCCGACACGACAACCACTCACCCACCGTGGCAAGCTTGGCGTTGGTAGTCCGACACGACAACCACTCACCCACCGTGGCAAGCTTGGCGTTGGTAGTCCGACACGACAACCACTCACCCACCGTGGCAAGCTTGGGGTTGGCAGTCCGACACGACAACCACTCACCCACCGTGGCAAGCTTGGCGTTGGTAGTCCGACACGACAACCACTCACCCACCGTGGCAAGCTTGGCGTTGGTAGTCCGACACGACAACCACTCACCCACCGTGGCAAGCTTGGCGTTGGCAGTCCGACACGACAACCACTCACCCACCGTGGCAAGCTTGGCGTTGGTAGTCCGACACGACAACCACTCACCCACCGTGGCAAGCTTGGCGTTGGTAGTCCGACACGACAACCACTCACCCACCGTGGCAAGCTTGGCGTTGGTAGTCCGACACGACAACCACTCACCCACCGTGGCAAGCTTGGCGTTGGTAGTCCGACACGACAACCACTCACCCACCGTGGCAAGCTTGGCGTTGGTAGTCCGACACGACAACCACTCACCCACCGTGGCAAGCTTGGCGTTGGTAGTCCGACACGACAACCACTCACCAACCGTGGCAAGCTTGGCGTTGGTAGTCCGACACGACAACCACTCACCCACCGTGGCAAGCTTGGCGTTGGTAGTCCGACACGACAACCACTCACCCACCGTGGCAAGCTTGGGGTTGGCAGTCCGACACGACAACCACTCACCCACCGTGGCAAGCTTGGCGTTGGTAGTCCGACACGACAACCGCTCACCCACCGTGGCAAGCTTGGCGTTGGTAGTCCGACACGACAACCACTCACCCACCGTGGCAAGCTTGGCGTTGGTAGTCCGACACGACAACCACTCACCCACCGTGGCAAGCTTGGCGTTGGTAGTCCGACACGACAACCACTCACCCACCGTGGCAAGCTTGGGGTTGGCAGTCCGACACGACAACCACTCACCCACCGTGGCAAGCTTGGGGTTGGTAGTCCGACACGACAACCACTCACCCACCGTGGCAAGCTTGGCGTTGGTAGTCCGACACGACAACCACTCACCCACCGTGGCAAGCTTGGCGTTGGTAGTCCGACACGACAACCACTCACCCACCGTGGCAAGCTTGGCGTTGGTAGTCCGACACGACAACCACTCACCCACCGTGGCAAGCTTGGCGTTGGTAGTCCGACACGACAACCACTCACCCACCGTGGCAAGCTTGGCGTTGGTAGTCCGACACGACAACCACTCACCCACCGTGGCAAGCTTGGCGTTGGTAGTCCGACACGACAACCACTCACCCACCGTGGCAAGCTTGGCGTTGGTAGTCCGACACGACAACCACTCACCCACCGTGGCAAGCTTGGGGTTGGCAGTCCGACACGACAACCACTCACCCACCGTGGCAAGCTTGGGGTTGGCAGTCCGACACGACAACCACTCACCCACCGTGGCAAGCTTGGCGTTGGTAGTCCGACACGACAACCACTCACCCACCGTGGCAAGCTTGGCGTTGGTAGTCCGACACGACAACCACTCACCCACCGTGGCAAGCTTGGGGTTGGCAGTCCGACACGACAACCACTCACCCACCGTGGCAAGCTTGGCGTTGGTAGTCCGACACGACAACCACTCACCCACCGTGGCAAGCTTGGCGTTGGTAGTCCGACACGACAACCACTCACCCACCGTGGCAAGCTTGGGGTTGGTAGTCCGACACGACAACCACTCACCCACCGTGGCAAGCTTGGCGTTGGTAGTCCGACACGACAACCACTCACCCACCGTGGCAAGCTTGGGGTTGGCAGTCCGACACGACAACCACTCACCCACCGTGGCAAGCTTGGCGTTGGTAGTCCGACACGACAACCACTCACCCACCGTGGCAAGCTTGGGGTTGGCAGTCCGACACGACAACCACTCACCCACCGTGGCAAGCTTGGGGTTGGCAGTCCGACACGACAACCACTCACCCACCGTGGCAAGCTTGGCGTTGGTAGTCCGACACGACAACCACTCACCCACCGTGGCAAGCTTGGCGTTGGTAGTCCGACACGACAACCACTCACCCACCGTGGCAAGCTTGGCGTTGGTAGTCCGACACGACAACCACTCACCCACCGTGGCAAGCTTGGCGTTGGTAGTCCGACACGACAACCACTCACCCACCGTGGCAAGCTTGGCGTTGGTAGTCCGACACGACAACCACTCACCCACCGTGGCAAGCTTGGCGTTGGTAGTCCGACACGACAACCACTTACCCACCGTGGCAAGCTTGGCGTTGGTAGTCCGACACGACAACCACTCACCCACCGTGGCAAGCTTGGCGTTGGTAGTCCGACACGACAACCACTCACCCACCGTGGCAAGCTTGGCGTTGGTAGTCCGACACGACAACCACTCACCCACCGTGGCAAGCTTGGCGTTGGAAGTCCGACACGACAACCACTCACCCACCGTGGCAAGCTTGGGGTTGGTAGTCCGACACGACAACCACTCACCCACCGTGGCAAGCTTGGCGTTGGTAGTCCGACACGACAACCACTCACCCACCGTGGCAAGCTTGGCGTTGGTAGTCCGACACGACAACCACTCACCCACCGTGGCAAGCTTGGCGTTGGTAGTCCGACACGACAACCACTCACCCACCGTGGCAAGCTTGGCGTTGGTAGTCCGACACGACAACCACTCACCCACCGTGGCAAGCTTGGGGTTGGCAGTCCGACACGACAACCACTCACCCACCGTGGCAAGCTTGGCGTTGGTAGTCCGACACGACAACCACTCACCCACCGTGGCAAGCTTGGCGTTGGTAGTCCGACACGACAACCACTCACCCACCGTGGCAAGCTTGGCGTTGGTAGTCCGACACGACAACCACTCACCCACCGTGGCAAGCTTGGCGTTGGTAGTCCGACACGACAACCACTCACCCACCGTGGCAAGCTTGGGGTTGGCAGTCCGACACGACAACCACTCACCCACCGTGGCAAGCTTGGCGTTGGTAGTCCGACACGACAACCACTCACCCACCGTGGCAAGCTTGGCGTTGGTAGTCCGACACGACAACCACTCACCCACCGTGGCAAGCTTGGCGTTGGTAGTCCGACACGACAACCACTCACCCACCGTGGCAAGCTTGGCGTTGGTAGTCCGACACGACAACCACTCACCCACCGTGGCAAGCTTGGCGTTGGTTGTCCGACACGACAACCACTCACCCACCGTGGCAAGCTTGGCGTTGGTAGTCCGACACGACAACCACTCACCCACCGTGGCAAGCTTGGCGTTGGTAGTCCGACACGACAACCACTCACCCACCGTGGCAAGCTTGGCGTTGGTAGTCCGACACGACAACCACTCACCCACCGTGGCAAGCTTGGCGTTGGTAGTCCGACACGACAACCACTCACCCACCGTGGCAAGCTTGGCGTTGGTAGTCCGACACGACAACCACTCACCCACCGTGGCAAGCTTGGGGTTGGCAGTCCGACACGACAACCACTCACCCACCGTGGCAAGCTTGGCGTTGGTAGTCCGACACGACAACCACTCACCCACCGTGGCAAGCTTGGCGTTGGTAGTCCGACACGACAACCACTCACCCACCGTGGCAAGCTTGGGGTTGGCAGTCCGACACGACAACCACTCACCCACCGTGGCAAGCTTGGCGTTGGTAGTCCGACACGACAACCACTCACCCACCGTGGCAAGCTTGGGGTTGGTAGTCCGACACGACAACCACTCACCCACCGTGGCAAGCTTGGGGTTGGTAGTCCGACACGACAACCACTCAACCACCGTGGCAAGCTTGGGGTTGGCAGTCCGACACGACAACCACTCACCCACCGTGGCAAGCTTGGGGTTGGCAGTCCGACACGACAACCACTCACCCACCGTGGCAAGCTTGGCGTTGGTAGTCCGACACGACAACCACTCACCCACCGTGGCAAGCTTGGGGTTGGTAGTCCGACACGACAACCACTCACCCACCGTGGCAAGCTTGGCGTTGGTAGTCCGACACGACAACCACTCACCCACCGTGGCAAGCTTGGCGTTGGTAGTCCGACACGACAACCACTCACCCACCGTGGCAAGCTTGGGGTTGGTAGTCCGACACGACAACCACTCACCCACCGTGGCAAGCTTGGCGTTGGTAGTCCGACACGACAACCACTCACCCACCGTGGCAAGCTTGGCGTTGGTAGTCCGACACGACAACCACTCACCCACCGTGGCAAGCTTGGCGTTGGTAGTCCGACACGACAACCACTCACCCACCGTGGCAAGCTTGGCGTTGGTAGTCCGACACGACAACCACTCACCCACCGTGGCAAGCTTGGCGTTGGTAGTCCGACACGACAACCACTCACCCACCGTGGCAAGCTTGGGGTTGGCAGTCCGACACGACAACCACTCACCCACCGTGGCAAGCTTGGGGTTGGCAGTCCGACACGACAACCACTCACCCACCGTGGCAAGCTTGGGGTTGGCAGTCCGACACGACAACCACTCACCCACCGTGGCAAGCTTGGCGTTGGTAGTCCGACACGACAACCACTCACCCACCGTGGCAAGCTTGGCGTTGGTAGTCCGACACGACAACCACTCACCCACCGTGGCAAGCTTGGGGTTGGCAGTCCGACACGACAACCACTCACCCACCGTGGCAAGCTTGGCGTTGGTAGTCCGACACGACAACCACTCACCCACCGTGGCAAGCTTGGCGTTGGTAGTCCGACACGACAACCACTCACCCACCGTGGCAAGCTTGGCGTTGGCAGTCCGACACGACAACCACTCACCCACCGTGGCAAGCTTGGGGTTGGCAGTCCGACACGACAACCACTCACCCACCGTGGCAAGCTTGGGGTTGGGAGTCCGACACGACAACCACTCACCCACCGTGGCAAGCTTGGCGTTGGTAGTCCGACACGACAACCACTCACCCACCGTGGCAAGCTTGGCGTTGGTAGTCCGACACGACAACCACTCACCCACCGTGGCAAGCTTGGCGTTGGTAGTCCGACACGACAACCACTCACCCACCGTGGCAAGCTTGGCGTTGGTAGTCCGACACGACAACCACTCACCCACCGTGGCAAGCTTGGCGTTGGTAGTCCGACACGACAACCACTCACCCACCGTGGCAAGCTTGGCGTTGGCAGTCCGACACGACAACCACTCACCCACCGTGGCAAGCTTGGCGTTGGTAGTCCGACACGACAACCACTCACCCACCGTGGCAAGCTTGGGGTTGGGAGTCCGACACGACAACCACTCACCCACCGTGGCAAGCTTGGGGTTGGGAGTCCGACACGACAACCACTCACCCACCGTGGCAAGCTTGGCGTTGGTAGTCCGACACGACAACCACTCACCCACCGTGGCAAGCTTGGCGTTGGTAGTCCGACACGACAACCACTCACCCACCGTGGCAAGCTTGGGGTTGGGAGTCCGACACGACAACCACTCACCCACCGTGGCAAGCTTGGCGTTGGTAGTCCGACACGACAACCACTCACCCACCGTGGCAAGCTATTATTATCGACAATCCACCATTTATTACAGTTACAATGACGAAACGCAGCAAATATGTAGTCTCACTTTGAAACACCCAAAACATGTTGTTGTCGTCGTTATTGTTATCTTTTGTAATATTAGTAGGTAGGGACTTTGGTCATGAGCTCCGTGTACATGGGTGTGTGTTGAATTCGTCTGATAACCTGTACTTTTGTGGTAACTGTACCAGTTTGTTTTGGGCCTACAATTGGGGTAGGTGTGATGAAATTGAAATAAGATACCATCCCGATATTTGCGTGGAGAGAATGTGGAAATCGCGGAGGAAACAATAGTCAGGATGGCTACTATCAGTGACGAGATACGAACCCTTGCTCTCCAGACTTGCTGCAGCTGTCCATCGCAATCGTGGTACATGAATTAACGTGCATGCTTTTGTCGCGGGGTTACCAACTAAAATTAATAATTAGTTCAGTTGTTTACAAATAGGGGCAATTATTCATAAAATTAACCTTGTTGACATATGCCGGTTTCGTAAACAGACGACTCGATAAGGACGCAGTTTTCTACGAGCTTAGAGCGCTGGAGTAACTGTTGTTGTTGTTGTTGTTGTTGTTGTTGTATATGATTCATTCAGGACTTTGTGACCGTGCACATGGCTATGTGTAGAAGTTGTCTGATAACCTGTGACTATGATGTCTGTACCAGTGTGTGTATTTGTAATCGAGGTAGAATTTGGGTAAGAAGCGGCTGTGGCCTTACGTTAGGTACGAACCAGGCATTTGCGTGGAGTAGAAGTGGGAAACCACGGAAAAAACTTCCAGGTTGTCTGAGGTTGGAATCGAACCCGCCTGTCTTCAGCTTTGCCTCACGAGGCGGATTGTACCCCGTTCCAGCCCTCAGACCAGAATTAAATTTCTTGCCAAAGCCGGGAATTGAACTCAGGCATCCGTGGTGACACCCAAGAATACTAACCATTATTCAACAAGGAGGACGCTGCGCTGGTGTAACTGGAAATGTGATCACGTAAGACATAAATAACGTCTAGACTCGAACTTGCATGTTGGTGAAATTAGGAGCTTGGATATCGAGGTCACCTAGCCCATGTACTGTACTTGGATGTGTGTGGAATTTGGATGATAACCTGTATTACTCCAATGGCTGTAATAATGTGTGTATTTGTAATTCAGATGAGGATTGGGACGGAGGCTGCTGTGACCTTAATTTAGGAACCATCTTGGCATTCGCTTGGAGTAGAAGTGAGAAAGAACGGAATACCACTTCTAAGATGGCTGAGATGGGAATCGAACCCGCCTTTTCTCAGTAATGCCTCTCGAGTCTCAATGTACACCGTAGGACGTTTGAGATCTAGACTGAAACATGGCGGCATTTAGGGGGAGTTATAACTTACTCTCCACATCTGGGTACGTAACATCGTACATATTTTTAAGCCACCTCTCCAGTATTTAATGGGTTACCATTAATTTTATTGGGGGCCAAGTAAAAATGAAAATAAAAAGGAGAGAATTTTTCTATACTAAAAGTAACAGACTCCTATTCCAGCAAATCAGTGTGATGTGTTATATTTGCAAGCAATTATTGAAATAAATAAAATCGGATCATTCTGAGTACGCACGTGTATGGGAACGAGGATGAGGAAAGCACTGTAGGAGGTGGAATTCAGTCCAACGGCACTGCAGCCTATACAAGCTGTCCTGTCGTTACGTTCTCAGCATGTTCCCACTCCACGCTCCTATGTAGTCTATGGACCCCAGGCCTCAAACTGCAAACAGAGATGAGCTAACTCGACCTACATTCAGGAACAGTGTTATGGCATAGAATTTTGTGCTGACCTGCCATTGCTCAGTTGGCAAGTAGCCTACATAGGAATATTCATGAAACAAAAGGTCAGTTACGAGAGTGAAAACTCAACTTAAATGCTGTATATCATTCCATAACATGCGAACATAGACGTGTGAACAAACCATGAGGGAATTATAGAACCAAAGTTACGTGGTTCGGTCCCGAGACCACCTTGTCTATCTGGTAACTGCAGGTATTCTGCTATTTATGTGGATTAATGGGAATCCTTACAGGAAAATTTGAATTTGCGTAAGTAAATGGAGGAAGCAGACCGCCAGCTAGATAACTGCCATACTTAAAGTTCGGTTAGCGACTCCTTAATGGCACTCCTGTTTGTCATAATCTGAGTTCTTTTGCCAACTTGAGGCACAATCTTCAGTCATGTTCAACCTTCTATTGTATTCATGGTTACCACAGTCTGAGTAGACTTTCATCTTCAGTGATGTTCAACCTCCTATTCTTGTATTCACGGTTGCCATAGTCTGAGTAGACTTTCATCTTCAGTTATGTTCAACCTCCTATTCTTGTATTCACGGTTACCTCAGTCTGAGTAGACTTTCATCTTCAGTGATGTTCAACCTCCTATTCTTGTATTCACGGTTGCCATAGTCTGAGTAGACTTTTATCTTCAGTTATGTTCAACCGGGTGAGTTAACCGTGGTGGTTACGGCATGACTAATGGCAGTCGCTCACATCCGGGAGGCGAGGAGGTTCGAATCCCCCCGCCGGCAACCTTGAAGATGGTCTTCTGTGGTTTCCCATCTTCCTTCCAGGCAAATGCCGGGGTTGGTCCCTAACTATAGGCCACAGCCGCTACCTTCCAACTCCTCGTCCTTACATTCCAACTTCCCTCTTTCCCTCCCCAACGGTACTTGTAGCTCACCCATTGGGTGTCCGTCTCGAAGCAGCTACAAAACTGGCGAGCCGAACATGTCCTCGGACACTCCCGGCACTAAAAGCCATACGCTAAAAAAAAAAAAAAAAAAAAAAGTTATGTTCAACCTCCTATTCTTGTATTCACGGTTACCTCAGTCTGAGTAGACTTTCATCTTCAGTGATGTTCAACCTTCTATTGTATTCATGGTTACCACAGTCTGAGTAGACTTTCATCTTCAGTGATGTTCAACCTTCTATTGTATTCACGGTTACCACAGTCTGAGTAGACTTTCATCTTCAGTGATGTTCAACCTCCTATTCTTGTATTCACGGTTGCCATAGTCTGAGTAGACTTTCATCTTCAGTTATGTTCAACCTCCTATTCTTGTATTCACGGTTACCTCAGTCTGAGTAGACTTTCATCTTCAGTCATGATCAACCTTCTATTCTTGTATTCGCGGTTGCCACAGTCTGAGTAGACTTTCATCTTCAGTGATGTTCAACCTTCTATTGTATTCACGGTTGCCACAGTCTGAGTAGACTTTCATCTTCAGTGATGTTCAACCTTCTATTCTTGTATTCGCGGTTGCCACAGTCTGAGTAGACTTTCATCTTCAGTGATGTTCAACCTTCTATTGTATTCACGGTTGCCACAGTCTGAGTAGACTTTCATCTTCAGTCATGATCAACCTCCTATTCTTGTATTCACGGTTACCACAGTCTGAGTAGACTTTCATCTTCAGTGATGTTCAACCTCCTATTCTTGTATTCACGGTTGCCATAGTCTGAGTAGACTTTCATCTTCAGTTATGTTCAACCTCCTATTCTTGTATTCACGGTTACCTCAGTCTGAGTAGACTTTCATCTTCAGTGATGTTCAACCTCCTATTCTTGTATTCACGGTTGCCATAGTCTGAGTAGACTTTTATCTTCAGTTATGTTCAACCGGGTGAGTTAGCCGTGGTGGTTACGGCATGACTAATGGCAGTCGCTCACATCCGGGAGGCGAGGAGGTTCGAATCCCCCCGCCGGCAACCTTGAAGATGGTCTTCTGTGGTTTCCCATCTTCCTTCCAGGCAAATGCCGGGGTTGGTCCCTAACTATAGGCCACAGCCGCTACCTTCCAACTCCTCGTCCTTACATTCCAACTTCCCTCTTTCCCTCCCCAACGGTACTTGTAGCTCACCCATTGGGTGTCCGTCTCGAAGCAGCTACAAAACTGGCGAGCCGAACATGTCCTCGGACACTCCCGGCACTAAAAGCCATACGCTAAAAAAAAAAAAAAAAAAAAAGTTATGTTCAACCTCCTATTCTTGTATTCACGGTTACCTCAGTCTGAGTAGACTTTCATCTTCAGTGATGTTCAACCTTCTATTGTATTCATGGTTACCACAGTCTGAGTAGACTTTCATCTTCAGTGATGTTCAACCTTCTATTGTATTCACGGTTACCACAGTCTGAGTAGACTTTCATCTTCAGTGATGTTCAACCTCCTATTCTTGTATTCACGGTTGCCATAGTCTGAGTAGACTTTCATCTTCAGTTATGTTCAACCTCCTATTCTTGTATTCACGGTTACCTCAGTCTGAGTAGACTTTCATCTTCAGTCATGATCAACCTTCTATTCTTGTATTCGCGGTTGCCACAGTCTGAGTAGACTTTCATCTTCAGTGATGTTCAACCTTCTATTGTATTCACGGTTGCCACAGTCTGAGTAGACTTTCATCTTCAGTGATGTTCAACCTTCTATTCTTGTATTCGCGGTTGCCACAGTCTGAGTAGACTTTCATCTTCAGTGATGTTCAACCTTCTATTGTATTCACGGTTGCCACAGTCTGAGTAGACTTTCATCTTCAGTCATGATCAACCTCCTATTCTTGTATTCACGGTTACCACAGTCTGAGTAGACTTTCATCTTCAGTGATGTTCAACCTCCTATTCTTGTATTCACGGTTGCCATAGTCTGAGTAGACTTTCATCTTCAGTTATGTTCAACCTCCTATTCTTGTATTCACGGTTACCTCAGTCTGAGTAGACTTTCATCTTCAGTGATGTTCAACCTCCTATTCTTGTATTCACGGTTGCCATAGTCTGAGTAGACTTTTATCTTCAGTTATGTTCAACCGGGTGAGTTAGCCGTGGTGGTTACGGCATGACTAATGGCAGTCGCTCACATCCGGGAGGCGAGGAGGTTCGAATCCCCCCGCCGGCAACCTTGAAGATGGTCTTCTGTGGTTTCCCATCTTCCTTCCAGGCAAATGCCGGGGTTGGTCCCTAACTATAGGCCACAGCCGCTACCTTCCAACTCCTCGTCCTTACATTCCAACTTCCCTCTTTCCCTCCCCAACGGTACTTGTAGCTCACCCATTGGGTGTCCGTCTCGAAGCAGCTACAAAACTGGCGAGCCGAACATGTCCTCGGACACTCCCGGCACTAAAAGCCATACGCTAAAAAAAAAAAAAAAAAAAGTTATGTTCAACCTCCTATTCTTGTATTCACGGTTACCTCAGTCTGAGTAGACTTTCATCTTCAGTGATGTTCAACCTTCTATTGTATTCATGGTTACCACAGTCTGAGTAGACTTTCATCTTCAGTGATGTTCAACCTTCTATTGTATTCACGGTTACCACAGTCTGAGTAGACTTTCATCTTCAGTGATGTTCAACCTCCTATTCTTGTATTCACGGTTGCCATAGTCTGAGTAGACTTTCATCTTCAGTTATGTTCAACCTCCTATTCTTGTATTCACGGTTACCTCAGTCTGAGTAGACTTTCATCTTCAGTCATGATCAACCTTCTATTCTTGTATTCGCGGTTGCCACAGTCTGAGTAGACTTTCATCTTCAGTGATGTTCAACCTTCTATTGTATTCACGGTTGCCACAGTCTGAGTAGACTTTCATCTTCAGTGATGTTCAACCTTCTATTCTTGTATTCGCGGTTGCCACAGTCTGAGTAGACTTTCATCTTCAGTGATGTTCAACCTTCTATTGTATTCACGGTTGCCACAGTCTGAGTAGACTTTCATCTTCAGTCATGATCAACCTCCTATTCTTGTATTCACGGTTACCACAGTCTGAGTAGACTTTCATCTTCAGTGATGTTCAACCTCCTATTCTTGTATTCACGGTTGCCATAGTCTGAGTAGACTTTCATCTTCAGTTATGTTCAACCTCCTATTCTTGTATTCACGGTTACCTCAGTCTGAGTAGACTTTCATCTTCAGTGATGTTCAACCTCCTATTCTTGTATTCACGGTTGCCATAGTCTGAGTAGACTTTCATCTTCAGTTATGTTCAACCTCCTATTCTTGTATTCACGGTTACCTCAGTCTGAGTAGACTTTCATCTTCAGTGATGTTCAACCTCCTATTCTTGTATTCACGGTTACCTCAGTCTGAGTAGACTTTCATCTTCAGTTATGTTCAACCTCCTATTCTTGTATTCACGGTTGCCATAGTCTGAGTAGACTTTCATCTTCAGTCATGATCAACCTCCTATTCTTGTATTCACGGTTACCACAGTCTGAGTAGACTTTCATCTTCAGTGATGTTCAACCTCCTATTCTTGTATTCACGGTTGCCATAGTCTGAGTAGACTTTCATCTTCAGTTATGTTCAACCTCCTATTCTTGTATTCACGGTTACCTCAGTCTGAGTAGACTTTCATCTTCAGTGATGTTCAACCTCCTATTCTTGTATTCACGGTTACCTCAGTCTGAGTAGACTTTCATCTTCAGTGATGTTCAACCTCCTATTCTTGTATTCATGGTTGCCATAGTCTGAGTAGACTTTCATCTTCAGTCATGTTCAACTTCCTATTCTTGTATTCACGGTTGCCATAGTCTGAGTAGACTTTCATCTTCAGTTATGTTCAACCTCCTATTCTTGTATTCACGGTTACCTCAGTCTGAGTAGACTTTCATCTTCAGTGATGTTCAACCTCCTATTCTTGTATTCACGGTTACCTCAGTCTGAGTAGACTTTCATCTTCAGTCATGATCAACCTTCTATTCTTGTATTCGCGGTTACCACAGTATAAGTTGGCATGGAGAAGCCGAGGTATGCCCGCACTACTCTTATTCTTCCAGTTTAGAGACACCTGACACAGACATCAGTGCCATTAACTCAGAATAAAAGATGATGAATTCATAACATACAGTGCATTACTTATTCTGTCTGCTAACAACGTTGTTGTTGATTCTTTGAGGGGCTTTGCGACATCGTGGCTATGTTGCCCTGTGTACTTGGGTGTGCTTGGAATGTGTATGATAACCTGTGTAATTGAGATGACTGCATTAGTGTGAGTGTAGTTGTAATTCAGATGAGGATTGGAATGGCTGCGGCCATCACTAATTTAGGATCCATTCCGGCATTCACCTGGAGTAGAAATGGTAAACCACAGAAAACCACTTCCAGGAGGGCCGAGGTGGAAATCGAACGCACCTCTCCTCAGTTTTGTTTCACGAGGCCGAGTGTACCCCGTTCCAGCCTTCAAACCAGAAGTAAATTTCTTGGCAGAGCCGGGAATTGAACGCGGGCCTCCGGTTGACACCCAAGAATGCTAGCCTTTACACATCGAGGCGGACCTGGTGTAACTCTAAATGTCGCCACGTAAGACATAAATAACGTCAAGGCTCGACTTTACATATGTTGATTTTGCTACTGGACATCGTGGTCACTTGAATCCTGTCGACGTTATATCAATAGTTCACTATGAGAGATTTCAGTGGCGAGTTAGTTGAAACTACATTGACACGCTCACTAACTTCAATTTGTGAAAAATTAGGTATAGATTTATAAATATGTTGGTTGATCCAATAGCAGTGATTCATTATACCAAGTTTCACAGATTTCGGATCATTCCTTGAAGAATTAGGAAAACGTATATAATAGGTATTGGCATACGTGCTATCTATGATTAATTACGTATAAGCCACAGAAGTATAAACCAGTAAATAAATTATGTAAGTAATTTATTATACAAGAGTTTCACTTCGTTCGCTCGATTAGGATAGAAGAAATTAAAACTTATTTATAAAATTTTGCAAAGCCGCCATATTGAATTCTATTATACACCAATAAATGAACATTTATTAGGCCAAGTCCAACGTGCTTGGAAGATTACGGTCCAAAGGTCCATTCAAATATTTAAATTTTGCTTTGCCGTCATGTTGGATTTGCGCTTATCAGTTTTTTTTTCGAAATCACGTATGTGAACTTACTACACAGTTTCTTTTATTATCAGACACAATTTTAGGTTGAGTGCTGCTGTAGTTTTGGATATATCGATTACTAGCGAAGTATATTGACCGGTCGCCATATTGGATTAGTTAATCTGATAATTTTATTGGAATTCTAAGGGAATGCTCGGAGTGGGACATGGTGGTAGTTTAATTATTATCTCTAGCTTATCGAAGTTTGTTCCACACACGCGGATAAAAGGTGATCTATCATCATTAGTTGCCTTTAAGTCGGTCAATACGAGTGTACCCAATTAGATTGGGCGGGGAATTACATTTTATTTCCTAGTGCCTGTGTTTAAATACATGAATAATTATTTATAAACCTAATAAAACATTTCTCACATAAATGGGGGGATAGATTAAATGACTAGTTTCGTTCATCTAGGATTCAGTGGTTATGTACTGTATATAACATAATGTACAACAGTATTTACATTATTAAGCTGCAGAAGTTTTAATAAATAAAATGTTGTGACGATTCGGACTTAAATACAATATTTTTATTCCGTTAGTCCCCTATTACTCTTCTAGCTTATAGCGTTGCGTTTTTGTTAGTACTTTTATGTGTATGTATGAAACCCTTTTGAATCGCTACCTATTGCCGTATCGAGCTATTGAAGTAATGATAATGATTGTGTGGCCTCCGGAGAGGCCTAATGCAGGTCTTTCTAGTTGACGCCCGTGGGCGACCTGCGCGTCGGAATGAGGATGAAGTGATGATGAAGTCGGCTCATACACCCAGTCCCCGAGCCACGGGAATTAACATCAGGAGATTAAAATCCCTGATGGCTCGGCCGGAAATCGAACCCGAGGCACTTTGGGCCAAAACCTAGCGCGCTAACCATTCAGCCACAGCCGGACGCTATTGAAGTGGGATATAGATCGTAGTTCATTGACATCGTAAAGAAGCGCTTATCACGTAATGCATTCACAACTGTTCCCGGGCGAAGCCGGGCCGGGTTGCTAGTATATATATAAATCAGCTCTACAAATCCCATTAGGTCTATGGCCTCCTGCATTACAAGGGCAGTGCTCAGTTTTTATTATTAAGGTGAGCAGGTCCTAGGGAGCATAATTTGGTCCAGGTATATTTGTGTTATTCCCGTTAATTTAGCGTTGGCCTACATCCAGTTCTTTCACGGTGTGGTTCTCAGTAGGAGAATTGTCATCTCCGTATCATGTATTCGCCTTTCGTTTTAGGGTGCTTGGCTACAGTTTAGAATACACCTTTGCAACTCAGACACATATGTGAAATTCTTCTGAGATGACGGTCTGAATACCGAATGATGTCACTTCTGTCACACGAAAACATATTTTCCACCTGCTGCTGTAATGTGCACTTAAGGCTGGTGGTGTGGGAAATGTTTAGATGTTGGGCGCTATGGTCAGAGCTCTGCATAAATGACCAAATAAAAGAATTAATGATACACCTTATATAGAGCACCTGAGACTCCTCTTCCTCAGACCGTGGTAAGACTCTGTCTTCAACCGAGATAATATTTGATTTGGGTAAGCAGGATGGCTTACAGTTATTTCTATATACGGTACTATGAAGGACAGATTCTGCATGAATTAATATATAGACTTTTATTTGCAAAAAACATGTGACATTGATAAATAATAATAATATAATGAATGCATCTAAATCATGATTGCTGGAGTAGCGTCAACCAAGTCGCATAGTAGTAGGTTCGAACCTCAAACTAGTACAAATTATTTTGCTTAATGTCGTTTATTGTGGATATACTATGGACGCATATCTACCTGTTCCAACGAGTGATTTTTTATTTTGTCCTGAAAAGGACCGCATTTATCCGATGGTACGTAGCCAGATTGGACGACGACATATTAATCCGTAGTACGAAAGAAAGGTATCCTGTATATTCAGTGTTCTAAATGTTTACCACCTTGGTTTAAAGGAAACTCAGACTCACTCAGGCCGCCACACATGTCAAGTCAAAGCCCTCTGTAACGTCTCGGGTTGTAAACAATTCCTCATTCTTACGCTGTGTCAAGTTAAGGTGGTCATATACACTAGGAATATTTTTTAAAAGAATAATCTCTAGCAATTTTAAATTTTTCTATTGTTTTATCATGATCAAACTAAGAGATTTTGATGTTCATTTTACACAAATTTTATGTTAATTGTTTATGAAAAAATTATTTTTTGCTATGTACACAGGGGTACTTAAGTCCTCTATCTCTCACATATTTTAACCAAAATCCATGAACCTTGAACGAAAACAATCTAACTTACATGGGGAATGTTCCCTACCACTCTTGTCTGAATTAGTCACAAGTAAGGGTTTTAAAATTATATTACAATTTAAGTTTATGGAAATTTTGTTTAACAAAATTGTTTAAAAAGTTGTTAAAATTACATTTTTATGAATATCATTTTCTTAGTGGTAGGGAACGTAGATACATGTATTAGCTTTAATTTGAAATAAAAATCAAGCAGATACAATTTCTGTGACAAAAGTTAAAGCACTTTGAATGACTTCAAATGTCGGGAAACGAATTAATGAGTAAATCGCATTTAAAGTTTACTTAGTATGTCTTCACTCACATTCTGTTTTGATCACATCAGAAACCTCCCGGGACATACACAGATCCTTCTTTGAAAGCTGTATGGTCCTCCTTCTTCTTGTTATTTGACGCCCAGAGGGCAGCTTGCATATCGAATCTTGTCGTTCCTTGGAACGCTATGAAAGTCAAGGAAGTTAGATATCTAAACTCCTTGACACTATAGCGCTTTCTAGTAGAGAAAGGAGGAACTTTGTGTTGGCGGAAAATCCCGAGATTGATTTTACCACTATGAACACGGCCTACTGAATTCATTGGTTTCATTAACATGACAGCAACGAATGACATGCATGCCGTGATTTTTTTCGCCTATCAAAATCACTTACCACGGCCAGGAGTGAAACCAGTGGGATAGAGAAAGAGAAAGTCAATTTTTCCACTATGAACACGGCCTACTGAATTCAAATGGGTTCATTAACATGACAACAACGAATCACATGCGTGCCGTGATTTTTGTCGCCTGTCAAAAATCACTTACCACGGCCAGCAGTGAAACCAGTGGGATAGAGAAAGAGAAAGTCAATTTTGCCACTATGTACACGGCCTACTGAATTCAAATGGGTACATTAACATGCCAACAACAAATCACATGCGTGCCGTGATTTTTGTCGCCTATCAAAAATCAATTACCACGGCCAGGAGCGAAACCAGTGGGATAGAGAAAGAGAAAGTCAATTTAGGCTCGAAAGGAATTTTATAGATCTGCTGATACGCCAGATATGACAGCTGTCAGTCAGAACGGTTGCGCCCTCTTACAGTAAATAATTTATTTTGACATGAAAGATTAATGGTATATTTATGAACCATACATTTTCTAAAACTAGAAGAAATTTCCTACAAAATGGATATTAAAAAAAAAACAGAAAAATAGTGTATATGGCCACCTTAAAGTCCTCTGTAACCTCGGGATATAATCTAATCCTCATTCCTACGTTTGACAAATATAAAAAAGTATTAAGTGATCCTCTGTAGCCTCCGTGGCTTAGGCGGTAGCACGCCGGCCTCTCACCGCTGGGTCCGTGGTTCAAATCCCAGTCACTCCATGTGAATTTGTGCTGGACAAAGCGGAGGCAGACAGGTTTTTCTCCGGGTACTCCGGTTTTCCCTGTCACAATTTCATTCCAGTAACACTCTCCACTGGCATTTAATTGCATCTGTCATTCATTTAATCATTGCCCCAGGGGAGTGCGACAGGCTTCGGCAGCTGGCACAGTTCATATCCTCACCGCTAGATAGGGGCTTCACTCATTCCATTCCCTGACCCGGTCGATCGACTGAAAGCAGGCTGTGGATTTTAATTTTCATTAATTGATCCACTCCTGTGATACCGCAATGTATTGAGTTCATTTGACTGTTAACGTGACTTTTCTCACTAAATATATGCTAAGACTTTTTGTTAAAATGTAATAACCAAATAATACCAAGGGGGATTCTAAGGAATACATATACTTCGATGTGAGCACTGGCGATCAGAATCTCCTTCGATATGTTGATGTTGTTTCATTTGAGGGGCTAGAACATCGCGGTTATTTATCCCCGCGTACTTGGGTGTGTGAGTAGAATTTGTCTGATAACCTAAGCTATTGCGGGCTTGTAATAATGAGTGTATTTGCAATTGGGAAGTAAGCAGCCGGGGCCTTAAGATAGAAACCGTCCCGGCATTTGGCCGGAGTAGAAGTAGGATACCACGGAAAACCACTTCCAGGGTGGCTGAAGTGGGAATCGAACCCACCTCTTCTGAGATTCGCTTCACGAGGCTGAGTATACCCAATGTCAGCCCTCAGACCAGTATTGAATTTCTTGGCAGAGCCGGAAATCGAACCCGGACCTCCGGAGCGACACTTCGATATGTTATGTTAAAATCCATGACAGTTTTTTAACTTTCTGACATTACAGGTCACGTGGCATAACCTACCAATTCGATCGTATTCTCTTCATAAATCAGCAAAATTCAACGTACTCTTAACTGGAATACATCGTAAGTGCATAAATGTGTCAATGTAGTAACATCCCCATTAAAATGGAGCACGGGCTGTCGTTCAAAATAGTATACCTATCACTGGATTCGAAGCACAATTCTACCCGTTATCGCCCACCATGTACGGCCAGACTTTAACCGATTCAGCCACCAATACATGAACAACAACGCGTGCTGCACGTGCACTAGTTACTGTGGCCGTCCCACCTCAAACGTTAAAGTACATATCAAGGTCTTCAATCATGGGTTATGGTGTTCATTTAACTTTCTACTATTACAGATAACGAGGCGCATGCTATTAATTCGATCATATTACGTATATGTGTGTTATATCAAGGAGCAATAAGCCACATGCTAGTAGAATGGGCCTTAGTATTTGGCGGGGAAAGTTTATGGTCGTTTTTTCTTTGCTAGTCCCATGCCTCAATTATATTGCTGTCACACAGTCAAAGCGCATGGTAATATCGGCAATCGGGAGAAATGCAATGTTAGTTGGGTTTCGTAAAACTAAATAATAAGGGGCTGGTGAACCACTCTCTATATGTGTATCCTGTATTTTCAATTTAAAATCACTCAACATATCGTGACAGATACACGTCACCACACGATCGCTTTGCCACTGAATGACTTCATTTCACGCATCGTGACTCTGGTTTACAGCTTCTGGAGACGGAATGATTTTCCAGTGCCAAACAGTTATATATGGCTCCAGGTTGTACCAGCATAAATTACTTCACACGATATCGCAGATTTCACTCGCCAGACGAAATGCATCATGACACGACTTCACAAAGTCTCTGGAAATGTTACACCTGCTTCTAACTGAAAGAAAGGACAAAACATTGAAATGCCTCTAAACCAATATATCCCTTTAAACATGTCACACATTCCAGATCACGCGAGCTCTGCCCTCAGCGCGCCGCTCATCTGCATACGTTATCAGCAACTCGCACACTCAGACATGAGTAGACCTGGCTCATTACCGTAACACCTTGAAATTCCAAAGACCGAGACCAGCAGTTCCCTTCCAGACAATGGCCTGATTACACACTACATTCCACACGCTTCAGGCCACTTACCTGCTTCAGTTTAAGGACTGGTCCCGTTACATCTTATGTCACTCAATATATCTACGTAGAGACTCAATGTTATACGTACCATAAAATCATACACCCTTGTCTTCTAGGACATACGCACACATACCAATGCGTTTGGACACTGTATATGGCCCCTGATACAATAAAAAGAGCTTCTTCATCACTTATTCTTAAGTATTTGATTGTTTCGGGACCCTGAACAGGACGCGATCTCCCTCGTTGAAAAAGTCAAATTTAGTTTTCTTTTGTTGGCGAATTCTTTTCTCTGCAGCTTTCGACAAATTCTGTTTTTCCAACTGGAAATAATAATCCACCAGCGGTTGGTTACCCTCAGTTAAACCCATTGCTCTCACTAGTTCATTTTGGGGTTTTATTCCAAAATTAATCTTGTACGGCGTCAACTGCTTGCTCTCATGTTGAACAGAATTCAGCCTGGTCTAAACTTTGGGAAGTTGTCCTACCCAGGGCGAATGTCTATCATGCACCAGAGTTCGTAGTAGCCGAGCAAGTTCTTTCATCGGACGTTCAGAAGGATTTCCTTGCAGATACCTTACTGATGAATGAATGTGTGTGATACCGACTGTCTGCATGCCGGTTATCCAGTGCTTTGCAGTGAACTGCGGCCCACTGTCAGATAAAATCCTGAACGGAATGGCAAACTCAGGTATGTACTTATTAATGATCAGTCGGCTACATGCGAGACCTCTGGCTTTCCTTAACCCATATAGTTTGATGTATTTACTGAATGCATCAATCACTACAAAAACATGTTCGTAGCCAAAATGACCTTTAACGACAGGCCCGAACAGATCGACATACACTAGTTCGCCGGGACCACTGATGAGAATCGCCCGCATTGGCCCAATCAAATAACTTACTGGAAATTTACTTCTTTGACAAAGGTCACACTTAGCGTGAGATCTTCTTACACCCCTTCTCATCTTTTCCCAAATAAAATCATGACTAAGCTCATAGAGCACCTTGTTCGCGCCAAAATGCCATAGTTCCTTGTGCAGGATCCATATAAGTTCCCTCACAAAGTGGTAGGTACACAAATTGCCCAGTAGTCATCCTTACACTTTCTTGCAAGAAGGCCGTCCTGCATCCTATAATGTGAACCGTCCAACTTTTACAACCTCTGGGTCACCAGCTTCTAGCCGAGCTAGGGGCTCACACAACAGAACATCCTCTCACTGTTCCACCAGCATATTCCTTAGAATATCCAGGGACTTCTGGTTGCTGGGATCTAAACAAGCACTCATGAGAATACCTTCCTTCGTCTTAATCATAGAACTTTCCTTACTTAAATTTATGTCACGTGACAGCATGTCAGCCAGAATGTTATCATTCCCCTCTATGTGTTTTACTTCGAAGTCGTACTCTTGTAGTGCCAATATCCACCTACTTACCCAATTTGAATTTAACTTGCATGTTTTTACAATAACTAATGCTTGGTGGTCTGCATATATCTCAAACTTGGCACCTAGGTCATACATCCTGAATTTACTTAAGCTGAAAACAAATCCAAGCAGTTCTAGCTCAGTAATAGTGTATCTTTTCTCCGCAGCTTTAAGTCCACGCGAGCTTTAAGATACGATCCTCAGATCCCCTTCTCCTTCTCTCAGACAGAGCACACCCGCAATACTTATGTGTGACGCATCCATCATGAACATACACTCCCTGTCTCTGAGTGAGTACCGTTGCACCACAGCCTGCCCGAAACCCCGTTTCAGTGCTTTAAATGCCTCGTCATGAGACTCATCCCATCTCCATCTGTTACCTGATTATAATCATTCTCTAAAGGGTTCCACTAAGACTGAGTACTTAACCACAAAACGACGAAAGAAATTACACACCCCACCTTAACTTTTCAACTCCTTAACATTTCTAGGAGCACTAGCATGTAGTATTTTCTTCATACGGCTTACTTCCGGTGTTACACCTTCCCTAGACTCCTTATGGCCCTGAAAGGTCGCCTCTTTTCTGCAGAACGATGACTTAGACAACTTGAGAATGAAACCAGCCTGATCTAACCTCCTGAAAACACAATTCAGGTGAACCATGTGCTCCTCAAATTACCTTGAGCTAATCACCAGGTCGTCTACATATATCGTCACAAAATCACCTGTGTCACTGCCTACAGCAATATTCAGAGCACGTGTGAGAGCTGTTCAACTGCTCTTTAATCCATAACGGACACGCCTAAACTGATAAAGGTTATATTTGTGGCTAAATGCTGTGAAGGGCCTATCTTCCTTCCTAAGAGAGACCTGCCAGAAGCTAGGGCTAAGGTCCACACGCGTGAAATATTGTTTACCCTCAAAGCTCTGCATCAGCTCTTCAATGGACATAGATTTCAGCTGATGAAGAGAAATGTGTGCATTCATCAAGCATGCATCTAAACAAGTCCTAATATTTCCATCTGCTTTCGGGACTGTAATTAAAGAATTAACATAGGGGCTATTAAAAGATTCTATAATTCCTTCTTCCAGCATATGATTGATTTGGCACGCCACTGTCTGCTGATAACGAAATGGCACAGGGTATCTATGTGCGGTTAAGACTGAGTAATCATGAACGTTCAAACTATGCTCATAGCAATTGATCTCACCAATTCTATCCTCACAAACACGCTTATTCTCCCCCAAATCATAATAGAGCAGAGCACCTTGATCTTCCTCAACATATCCCTGAAATGCAGCTTCACCTAGTGATTCTTCAATACTATCATTCCTCATGAGACTGCCTACAAAAATTCATGACACAGGCCCGACAACATCTGACACCTGTTCTTCCTCCTCGACATCTCTTGCCGATAATACCCTAAATAGCACACCAACACTATTGGATACCTTGCACCTTGTACCTGGGTCTTTGAAGGATATAATCACTTCCTCAACACCCCACTTCAATTTCACACAACCTTCATCATAACACAAATTTACGGAAATCCTAGTCAGCCAATCTGATCTAAGGATAACCTCATAGACTAAATTAGGGATTACCAGCACACCTGATTCTCTACATGATTGTTAATATTAATTTCCACATGTATCTGCTTTGAAATAATGTGGGATTTCTTCCCCAAAGCTGTAATAACAAATGTTGACTCAATTGGCATTTCCCCAAACTGCACACCAGCCTCCTTCATGCGATTATAAAATGTAGCACTAACACAAGATCTAACACAGCCGATGTCCAGTCAAGTTGTCACTCACGCCCGTGACACGAGCAACTTCACAACAGGACTCTTTATAACTACCTAAGGAACCTTTGGTGCCCCCTCAAGTTCACTCATTTAGTCGCCCCTTACGATTAGGTCATAAGTGTCATGTAACTGGGTACTTACGGGGAAAGTAACAGACTGTAATTCTGACCTTACATTGCAGTCTGTACTCGTTTAAATCTCTGATACCGTCACTTGCTTCGTCATTTCTCCCACTGCTGGCCGGGCCAGTGTTAGTAGGACCTCTTTCCTCCCGGTGGTTACTATTGTTAAACACCGGATTACCTCAGTTATAACCTCGGTTAGCCTGGTTGAAATTGGAATAATTGTAGCCACCTGACTTTTGACTAAATTGTGGACCATTACTTTGTTCTTGGTTACCCCTTTTGTTGTTAGAGTTGGAACCTTGAAAATTATTGTTCCAATTCTGGTATTGTTGGTTTGGAATATTTCCACGGTTTTGGAAACTCTGATTTCCGCCACCCCTGTTTTTGGATATTCTGGCTGCCACCATTGCTTCTACCTGGCAAACCCTGTTTCTGGCATTCTGATTACTCGAATAACTGGAGTGCTGCTTTTCTCCATTAACTCTACCTAGTGTATCAAAAGTGCCTAGCAGCTCCTCCAATTTCTGAATACTACCCACTTTCTGTATGCAAGCGGCTTCCTTTAATCTGTAGGGAAAATGCCTCAGGAGCAATCTGAACACATCCCCCTCCCGTAACAATACATCTAAGTATTTGCATATCAGTACCTGGCCTAGAAAATACTCCGTATTACTTTGACTTCCCCTCATATTATACTTTCCACACGCCACTTCTTCTCGGTGTTGGTATTGTATGGACTCATTCCAATACATTTCAAAAAACTTCACCACAAAGTCTTCTAAGCTTTCTAACGTGTCCTTATATACCGCATACCAACTTTTCGTCTCCCCCACAAATGCCTACTCAAGAATATCTAACACCTGTCCCCATTCCATGATTCCTTCCTCCAACCTTCTTTGAATTTACTCGCTACCGCTCCTAGAAATTCCATGGGGCACCCCTGTTGGTTGCTAATTTTGGCCAGTTCCATTTCCTTGTAATTTTAGCTGCCTGGAAAACCTGTTCTCTCCTGCGCGGCCTCCTGTCTTATCTTAGCCCTTATTCTCGCTTCCAACTCACCAATCTTCTTTTCCGCCTTCCTCTCAATATTCTCAGCTATCTCTATAATACATCTTTCTCTCTCTTCTACTGTTTCCATTAACAAACCTTGCTTCTCCCTAATTTCCTGAATGCTTTCTAAATTTAGTGGGTTGCAATCCTCTACATTATTACTTAAATCTTTGTGGACTTTAACAATTTCGGCCCCCAGATGTTCGTTAATCTGCCTAGTCTCCATGTGCACTAACTCTTAAAAATTATCTGCCTCAGTGCTAATCCTATCTTCTATTTTTTCCCGGTCAATGCATGTGAGATTTTCGAAGTTAAATGGCATGTCCTGTGGTTCGGATTCCACGTAAAAAGGAGGTCCCGTGGCTCATAATCACAAGATTCAAGGTCACGTAAAACTACAATCTTCTTCCTTATCTTCTATTTTGCCTTCCCCGATCTATCTTCTACATCTGATATAATTTCTATCCATTTCACACTCAGCTGATCCCTGATTTCCCCTCTCACTCCTTCAATGCTATCTTTCACTTTCTCATACTCCCTGCTCAGTTCCTCATTCATTCTGGATGCGCTATCATGTTTCATATTTATTTCCTCAATTTTATTGTTAGTTTCCAAGTTATTCCTATCCTATTTGCTGCTCATCTCTTGATTATTAATTTCAATTTTATTACTTAACTCTTGATTATTAGTTTCAAATTTTCTGGCTTAACTCTTGATTGCTAGTTTCAATTTTATTCCTTAACTCCTGATTGTTAGTTTCAATTTTATTAGTTAACTTTTGGTTGTTCAAATCTATTTTATTGTTGGTGGCTTCAATTTTATTGCTTAAATCTTGATTATTACTTTTAAGTTCATTCTTAATCTGCATTAACAACATTATAATGCTTTCGTTCATTTCCTGAGACCTCTCCTTAGCATTACTAGTATCCGGAATAACCACCGCTCTTCCCTCTACACTCTCATCCTCCTCTGCCAACCGACTACGCTCATCCTCAACGTTCGCCTCCGTCATAACACCGCCTAACTCATGACCACTTCTGAGCATCATCTTTTCTTTATCAGCCATACTGATACACACAACAACACAGAAAAAAACATTTACACAGAAACAGTACAGTTTACCCTCCGCAAATACTATCTGGTGTTCGGCCACACTTTGATGGCGATAAATGTAAAGTGCACTTAAGGCTGGTGGTGTGATAAATGATTAGATGTTGGGCGTCATGGTCATAACTCTGCAAAAATGACCAAATAAACGAATTATTGATACATCTTACATGAAGCCCCTGAGACTCCTCTTCCTCAGACCGTGGTAGGCCTGTGTCTCAACCGAGATAATAATTGTTTTGGGTAAACAGGCTGGCTTACAACTATTTCTATATATTATAAGAGATAGACTCTGCATGAACTAATATATAGGCTTTAATTCGTAAAAAACACGTGAGATTAATAAATAATAATGATATAAGGAATACATCTACTGAATTTAGTGTTAGCGTGGCAAAAACGAAATTCAGGGGAGAAATTATATTAAAGTTATTTCCAATGCTTGATTCTAAATGCCTTGAAATGTGAAAATTTAGACTTTGCGTAGCACTCCGTCATTCGGCTCTCCGGTGTTGATCTTCGGTCGTTCTATATGTCCAGCGTGGCAATGTAACAATGAATGACCTCATGCCAGTACACCTTCCAGACGGAGTATTGATGAATTAAGTTGTTAAATAAAATAAGTAACAGTAACGAGTGGTGTCATCAGTTAAATTGGCTAGTGATGGGAATTTATTTCCTATAGTCACTCTTATGAAGTTGGTGCGGACATAACCAACTCCATTGATGCGGATAGACAAAGTTAGTCTATCATACCTGACCAATGTCTATCTTAACGAGTGCTCTCATAGAGAACCCCGTAACGATGTGTTACGCATCATGCGATGTGCTCCATCTTCCCGCGTGGTCGTGACGTCACACCTCTTCAAACCTCGTGGCACGTACATCTTGCTACGTCACGGCTCCCCTTTCCACAATGCTCGCTTTGTCTGTAAATCCATTGTCTCTGTCCCAGACATGATTCTGAGAATTCTTGCTAAGTTTTCCTCGGTCTCGACTCTATTGGGTCCCACCCCTTCCGTGATTGACAGTCTCAGTAATCCTGCTCGGCGCCAATGTCTCACACTACTTTACGAAATATATGTGCAAGAAACCTCAAATTTCCTCGATCGCCAAGTAAACGCAAAGAATACTTCTTAATAAATATAATACAAAATTAACTAAAAATATATGGTAATGGAGCAGCTTGAATAATTGTAATAACTGACATATTCATCCAGCTCACTAACCAATGATAAAACGCGATGATGATGATAATAATAATAATAATAATAATAATAATAATAATAATAATAATAATCAAAATAGATTATATTAATAATAATAATAATAATAATAATAATAATAATAATAATAATAACATGTCAAATACAGTGGCAAATTGGTTGCCGATTAAGTGATATCTACTCGCGGACTTAAATATGCACCATATGTGCGTCAGTGGCGTAGTTTCCCGATTTAAATATCACACTGGGTGTGTGGGATAATGTATTAACTTACCGCTTTTGCGACACATATGGTTAATCCTCTTGGGGTGAATGATCTATTTTCTAGAGAGGAGATTGTAGCATGTAGCTATTTCCTTAGTCTCATCTGTGTTCATTAATCGACCTGATGTATTAGGATTCTTTCTAATGAACACTCTATCTAGATGCGTAACTGAAAGTTAATTAATGATGTGAGGTTTCTTAGATCTTTCCACTCTTGTCTCACCTTTGCTGCTCTTGTCCCTTGCTTTCCTCCTCATCTGGCAAATATGTCCGCCCATCGAGATCTTCGCCTTCCCACGTTTCGTCTTCCTATTCTCGGATCCCACATCGTAATTTTGTAAATCCATCTAGTCTCGCTACATGTCCTCCCCATTTCCATTTGAGCTGGTCTGCTGTCATAGCATCTTTCAGGTCGGTTCTCTTTATAATTTCTACGTTCCGTAGTCTCTCAATGAGACACCGCGTATCTTTATTTCCATTTTACACTGACATCTCGGGATCGTTTGTCTCTGCTTCAATGTTAGTGCCCAGGTTTAGCATCCATATAGTAACACCGGTATCACGCATTTTTCCATAAATTCGGCCTTTAGAGTGAGGTTTTGGGTCTTTTCAGCCAGTATTAACTTCAGGGACCAGAACCTCTTCCATATTTGTCCTATTCTTCGTTTGACCTCCTTCTCCGAATGATTTGAAAATGATATGTTCTGTCCAATGTATAGGCTATATTCCTTCACATATGCCAATGCTTCTCCGTTTACACTAATTGGGGCTTCTAGTGCAATTGTCATCAGCTTTTCCTCGGGTTCATTGTTCCAGCTCCATCTCTGATTCTGCCCCCAAAACAATGTAATCTGCGAATCGCAAGTGTGTTTGTCTTGCACCATTGATTTTGATATTGTATTTGTTTTCCCAATCTGAATTGATTTTCCAGCAAGTACGTGAATAATTCCGGTGAGAGGGAGTCACCTTGTTTCACTCCCCATTCTATTTTGATGTTATATCCTTCTCTTTCGGTTTTATTCTGGCTTGACTACCGTCAAAGAGTTTGTCTAGGAGACTAAAGTATTTGTTCGGGATGCTTTGTGTTTTCGGTGCTTATAAGACACATTCCTGTTCTACGAAGTCAAGTGCTTTGTTGCACTCCACAAATACTAGAGGAACGTACCCAAACCCGAGCCCCCAGTGTGTTTTAGAATTTTTTTTAAATCCAATTTTGTCCAAAATTAAATCAAATTATTTGCAACTTATACCTAACTTAGTTCTCCAGCTGTCATATTTTACTTAAAATCATTGATCAAATTTGTAGGTGTAAATCATGTTTTTCATAAACATTACGTTTTGTTGATTTTTAAATATGGGTTCCCAATGTGGGCTCCAGAATAAATATTCAGAAATGGGTTCAAATAAAGTAAACAAATGGAAAATAGATGTGTGCCATTTTATAAAGATAGAAATTTAACAGTTATGCACACAGTCTATGTATTCAAATGTGACAAAAGTCACATATGTAAGTATCATTTTCCGCCCCCGCACATTCTACATGAGCTCAGAATGAACACATTACACACATCATCCACAGTTCACTTTTAGACTCCTCTGATAATTTTACACTGCTAAACATGCACTCTGCATGATCTTCACAAAAGAGGGAAGATGCCCCTCGTGGAATTTTCAATTCAGAAGAGCCTGAGGACATGTCGTTCGGGTCTTCATCAGAACTAGAACTGGATTCTTTCCGAGGTTTTTTGTTGAACTCCAGACGTTTTCAAAATCCCTCCTTTCTCGGACGACCTCGACTGCGTGCTGCCTTTAAGATTGCAGGTTGTTTACTAACCTTAGATCATTTAGCCTACCTACGTTCTTTAGCCTCCTGCTATTCGGATTTGAACAGGGAAGAAGTTAGGATTTAGGAACTACACGCTTTACGCCCTCTTGTAGATGTCCTCTTCTTAAGTTTTGGTATGGGGTTGACTTGATATGGACATGTATCAAAAGCCTTTCCCTGAGATGTTTCTTCTTTCTCTGGTAATTTAAGCTTGGAGAGTTTAAATCTGCAAAGCTGTCAAGCTAACTTGATACGCTCCAAATTACGTTGACGAAATAGCATTCTGAGATGCTCTGGTTGTGGATGGATTATTGAGGTCTGTTTGAACATTTTCGACTTCTTCACATGTCCCTTGATCTCTCTATTCTTCTACATCTTGCCACCTCGAACTATTAGGCATATTGTAGACTTAACTGGCTTTTTTCAAGCCCATCCTCTTTTTATGGAGAGAATCAATAGCGTTTGCCACGTCTGCAGAGGACCACGATCTTAACAGTTATCTTTTCGTCCTTAGGGCTGCAACAAAGTGCCCAATTTGCAAGCCGATTTATCAAAATCAAACACATTTTAGTTTTACAAGAGAAAAAATAGGAGGCCCGGATTAGGAACCTTAGGGGGGCTAGGGTTAAGCACCGGCATGCTTATATTCCAAATACCGAGAGAACTTTTCAACGAGTCAATGAAAATGTGTTACATTACCCTACACCGATGGCTTGTAATGTCCCCTTCAAAATAATGTAGTTCTTAAGAAATTTACCTCTTAAATCACGAAGTAAGGCGACTGAAAATGAGCACATGCAAAACAATTGCAAGTAACTGTTTTCATCATTGGCCGACTGATCAACGAGAATTGGAGACAACGACACTAGCGCTTGACTGAGTTCTGGTCATCTTAGGACCTATTACTTGAGTACATTTACAATGGGTAGCACCACCGTACAGAGCTATAAGCCTAGGGACTCGCATTAAGAACCGGGCCCGGGATTGGATACTTTCCTCTACATATACCTCAAAATGTATCAACCAACAAACATTTATTATCGCTAGGGGTTGCGTGTATGGCCGTTAGCATATAGTTCCGGGGGAAAATGATGAAGAGGGATGTCACCAGCAGCATATAACCATAGGGGGCTGGCCATATTAATATTCTAGGCCTTAACAATCTTATATTTGTTGCTGTTGTTGTTTCATTTAGGAGCTTAGAAATCGTAGTCGTCAGTTCGTGTTTGAGGTGTGTGTGTAGAATTTGTCTGATAGCTTGAGTTATTGTGTTTTCTTTAGAGGTGTGTGTACTTGAAGTTGAGGCCAGGATTCGAATGGAGGTGACTGTATCCTTCGGTTATCAACCATCCTAGCATTTAGCATGAAGTAGAAGTGGGAATGCTCGGAAAATCACTACTAGGATAGCTGAGGTTGGAATTGAACCCACCTCTTCTTAGTTATGCCTCAAGATGCTGAGTGTATCCAGTTACAAACCCCCATTCCGGAATTAAATTTCTTGACAGGGCCCGAAATCCAACTCGAACGTCAGGGGTGAAGAATGCTAACCACTACACCAGAAAATGCTCACAGTAAATCTATACTCTGGCACTAAGTAACCTATGTTCGTGAAGAGAGCAGGCAGTGCATTGAGATATTATGATAGATAATAAACACTCAAACACCGGTAAGTGATAGTGTTAATGATTTTATTTCGTTTGCGGTCCTTAGAGACCACGTTTAACAGCTGTTACACATTCATAAAAGTCTTCATTGCAGCCCAGTAACGTTGCATTCGTTCCCTGGCAACCAATCTTCCTTCCACTGGCCACCCATTGTTCAGCCTGTCTTGTTCGTGAAAGCCCTTGAAGTTATGGATCTGCTGCCTATATTTAATTCTATTTGTGATGTATTTTCACTTATACTATTTTTTTCCTGACCTTCCTGAACCACGTATCAGAAGTTGTAGATCTGCCATCAAGTGTGGTGAAAATTCTGTTAATCAACAGCCTTTCATCCAATCTAAATAGGTAATCATGGAATTTGAGTCCTATCTTCCTTATGGGTTCCAACAGTCGTTCGTAACTTTGATACAATTACGTACTTCTTCACAACCTGTATTGTACAGCCATGATGTTTGGGACCTTAATATATTTCTAAAGATCTTTCTCTCAAAATTCTCTGCTTCTCTCAGGCGCCTTTCCAGTAATTCGGAGGCATTCACTTATATAGACACACTCGGGCTTCATCACCGTATTGTAATGTCTGCCCCCCTGTGGGTGGGGGGTTTAGAATACACCCACGGTATCCCCTGCCTGTCGTAAGAGGCGACTAAAAGGGGGGGGCCTTGGCTATACTTTAAGGACTCCGCGTTGGTTTGTGAATTGGACCCCCAGTGGGTGGGAGGAAGCAAATACATCCACGGTAATCCCTGCCAGTTGTAAAAGGCGACTAAAAGGGTTTCTTGGATCGGTCCCCTTTCGAGGATTTGACAGTCAGCTCTAAAAGACATACATCCGTGCGGTATAACTCTCATTAGGTTATATCGCACTTCTTTCCGTTAATGCTTTCAGGGTCTGGCAACCAAAATTTCCATATGTGCGTGCTGTTAGGGGATGGGCCACTTACGCTTGCGACTACGCTCGAAAGCCTGTCCGGTCTTGGCCGCACCGACAGGTCTGTCGGTGCGCCATGTACCCGTGCAGTAGTATCCGCCTGACTACGCAGGTCCCCGCACAGCCGAATGTCAGAGCTGTAAAATCAAGTATATGCCAAGGGGTACATGCCGATACGGCATTGTAAAACATCGGACCCCGGGCAATGCCTTCCAAGCTAGGCGGGCCTTGCCCGGGCTGGGTAGCGCCTACTGTGACGGCCCGTGATCGGATGTCGGTGGCAGTCGGGGAGGATTATCTGGCCATGTGTTCTAAAAGAAAAATCCCCAAACAGGGTGGTCCAACACCCAAGTCTTTAACATTTGATTCCCTACGGGGATCAACCCCCTGGGAACAATCTGTGCGTGAAAATCTGGGTGCTAACACCCCCAAGTTTCTGGTAGCTACCAGAACAGATGGGGGTGATTTCTAGCTGGTAAAGAGTATTTTGTTTTCTCGCCACATAGAAGGTGTCTATGGTGAGCTTGAGAAAGTACAAAAGATGAGAAACGGTAGCTTGTTGCTCAAGACTAGGACTGGTGAGCAAGTTGAACAACTTTTGCAATGTGACCACTTTGGCGAGATCCCCGTCAAAGTGGAAAAGCACAAGTCCCTGAATCTGGTCCGAGGAGTTATTTTCCACCGGGACCTGATTCTGAACACTGACGAGGAGCTCAAGGAGGATATGCAGCACCGTCACGTGACTGATATCCGGCGCATTGCGCGCAAGGTCAATGGTCAAATCGTGGATACTGGTGCTTTCATCATTTCCTTTTAGCTTTCGGTGCTCCCGGAGAAAGTCAAGGTTACAAGTTACCGTTGTGACGTACGGCCTTACATCCCTCCACCAATGAGGTGTTATAAATGCCATAAGTTCGGGCACATGTTATCCCGATTCTCGAGCCATTAAATCTGCGGAACATGTGGTAAGGTACCACACGAAGCGGAAGAGTGCACAACACCACATCAGTGCACTAATTGCCCTGTATTTCATTCTCCTCGGGACAGGAACTGCCCCGTCTTCCAGAGTGAGAAGAAAATCCAGGAGATCAAAACCCTGAATGGTCTCACCTACCAGGAAGCCCGCAAGAAGTACCATACCGCGATTGCTCCTGAGTCTCCGATTGATTATAGGGTTATAATACCAAATTTGGTTCCGTCTACCTCATCTTTTGTACCAGCTGTGAAACCTGCTACTAAGTTTACTGTCAAAAAACAGCACATATGAATAAGACAAAAGCCCGAAGGTGACTTCAACTCCACCTTCGGCCACAAAGACGGCTGTGCGAGTGAAGGCTGCTTCGCCCGCACAGCAGGGGAGGAAGTTGAAGACTTACTCTCCGCTCAAATGTTCGGCGAAAGCCGCGCCGAAGCCGGCGGAGGCGGCATCGTCGACCAGGGTCAGGAGTTCGTCTCCTGACCCGTCTAAATATCTTAAAGAGGCGGGGAAGAAGGGAGCCCGCACTACGCGTTCCCTTTCTCGTCCAAAAAAGGGGAAGCCATCCGCCCTGCCAGCTGCGGATGTCTCTGCGCCTGGGGACGTTCCAGCCCCCAAGTCTGCGCGATCCCCTCGGAGTTCCCCCCGCCGCCAACATGCGTCACGGAAATCGTCCACTGGGTCGGCCCGCTCCACGGCCTCGAACGAGGACATGGAGCTTGTGGTCGACTAGGTGGGTGATGATCTGATAAAGGTTAACTTGTAGCTTGCTGCTTCTTTTCCTTAGTTACCAAGTTCACACTATAGCACTGTTACAGTGGAATTGCAACAGTTATGACAGGCATTTGACTGAGCTCCGACAGCTCATAGCCCACTACGCAACGAGTATAGTCTGTTTGCAGGAAACAAATCTCAGGCCTGACCATCAGACGGTCCTGAGGGGTTTCCGACTATACTCGAAAGAGCGAACAGATGCCACCCGGGCCTCCGGGGGGTCTGCACTTTAGTTCGCTCTGACTGCTATAGTGAAGAGTTTCCGTTAACTACTCCTTTGGAAGCTATTGCAGTTCGCGTGTCTTTGCCTGTTATGACGACTGTCTGTAACTTGTACCTTCCACCGCACCAGCTCCTTGATATTAATGCTGTCTTTGATCTTGTAGATCAGCATCCCGCCCCTTTTCTACTCGTGGGTGATTTCAATGCTCATCACCCACAATGGGGATCAGCATCTTCGTGCCCCAGAGGCAGGGACGTGGAGGGCTTAATTCAAGGACTGGATTTATCATTGTTAAATACGGTGGAAGCCACTCATTTTAGCTTAACGCACGGCACGTACTCACACATTGACTAGAGTGTGTGTAGCCGTGAGTTAGTTCCCCATTTTGGTTGGTACGTACACGATGACCTCTGTGACAGTGACCATTTCCCGATCGTTCTCACTCTTCTTAGCCAGAAGCCCGTGGCGTTCCCCAGTCGTTGGGTACTTAAACGGGCAAATTGGCTGTATTTGATGATCTGGCATGCCGGAGCATCGATGACGAGGTACAGCACACTGATGTGCTTCTTGCTGCCGAGGAATCAATTCCATCCTTTTCTGGGACTCCTCGTCGCAAAGTCGTCCCCTGATGGACAGAGGATATTGCAGCGGCAATAAGAGACCGTCGTCGATCTCATAAGCACTACCGTCGGCGTCCAACCATGGCCAATTTGGTGGCGTTTAAGAAATTTCGTGCCAAGGCACGGATTCTTATCCACCAGAGTAAGAAACAATCATGGGAACGGTATGTGTCGTCTATTACGGCACATACCCCCTCCTCTCAAGCGTGGACTAAACTACGACGCATTACGGGAATTCAGACATCTTCTACTGAACTGGGAATTTCTATTGATAATGAATTGGTTAAAGAACCTTACCGCGTTGCAAACCACCTCGCATCGTATTTTGCGGATATATCCCGTTCCGATAACTATGATCCAGATTTCGTGGCTCTGAAGCGCTAGGCAGAACGTTTCCAGATCAGTTTTGCATCCCTCGCTTTGGAGGAGTACAACGTGCCCTTTACGGAGTGGGAACTCCGCGGAGCGCTGGCGCTCTGCAAGGACACGTCTCCCGGGCCGGATTATATTCACAACCAGATGCTTAAACACCTTAGCGATGAGAGCATTCGTTATTTGCTCAGGGTGTTTAATCGTATCTGGTTGGAAGGTGTGTTTCCAGCGCAATGGCAGGAAGGTATAATTATACCTATCCTGAAGCCCGATAAGGATCCCAATTTGACAGGGAGTTACAGACCTATTTGTCTCACAAACGGTCTGTGCAAACTCTTTGAGAGGATGGTCAATCGGCGACTGGTGTGGGTCCTGGAGAAACGAGGACTTCTGTCTGAATACCAGTGTGGTTTCAGGGCGTCTCGGTGTACCAACGACCATCTGGTACGCCTGGAGACCGCCATACAGGACGCTTTTCTCCGGAGACAGCACCTAGTCGCTGTTTTCTTTAACCTCGAGAAGGCATATGACACCACTTGGCGTTACGCCATCCTCTCTACCCTGCATCAATGGAAATTCCGAGGTAACTTGTCGGTCTTTATTGGGAATTTTCTGTCCCTTCGCTTATTCCGTGTCCGCATAGGGGGGACATATTCGCAATATCATGTACAGGGAAACGGAGTCCCACAGGGATCGGTGCTTACCGTAACATTATTTGCGATTGCCTTAAACGGTATAGTCGCTGCTGCTGGTCCAGCAGTGGTACCGTCGCTATATGTAGACGACTTCGCTCTACATTATAGTGCGCAAAATATGGCGGTCGCTGAACGACAGCTACAACAAGCTATTCGGAGAGTGGAACGCTGGACGCTAGAGCATGGCTTTCGGTTCTCAACCGCTAAGACCTTGGTTGTCCATTTCTGCCGAAAGCGCACTCTCCATCCTGATCCTGAGCTTTATCTGAGCAATGTAGCTTTGCCTGTTGTTGCTACGTACCAGTCCCTTGGACTCATTTTCGATCAGGAGTTAACGTGGGATCCACACGTGCGGTGTTTGAAAACTGCCTGTGCTAAGAAACTCAACTTGTTGCGGTTTCTTAGCGGCACATCGTGGGGGGTGGACCGCACGGTGCCCCAACGTTTCTATAAGGCACTAATTTTATCTAGATTAGACTATGGCAGTGTAGCATATGGTTCGGCCCGTAAGTCAGTGCTTGTTAAACTGGACAGCCTCCACCACGGCGGTGTGAAGCTGGCGACGGGAGCCTTTCGGACGAGCCCAGTTGTCAGCTTGCTCGCCGAGGCTGGTGTACCTCCTTTACACCTCAGGCGCCAACAAGTACTGCTGACCTATGCTGCAACTATTCGACAGATGCCACTTCATCCAAGCTATCCATGTTTGTTTACCAATCCGGCTGTATGATGCGCTCGCTCGAGCCACTCGGCTGGCGGGGATTCACTTGGAAGACTCATACCGGCAGTTCCGATTTCCTCCTGTGTCGTCCGAGTACCTAGCAAGGCCCCTCCGTGGATGGTCTCTCTCCCTGATATCCTGGATCTGCACACCGACCCCAAATCGGACACGGACTCCTCCGTCCATCGGAGGCTGATCCAGTCCGTGGTGAGCCGGTATCCAGGATCAGGGCTTCTATTCACGGACGGTTCGAGGGTAAACGAGAAAGTAGGCTGTGCATTTGTGGTTGAGGATCGTCGGTTTCTCTTTTCACTTCCCGAGGCCTGTGGCGTGTACACAGTGGAGCTCTATGCCATCTTAGAGGCTCTGCGGTACACGTTCTCAGACGATCGCCAGCATCTTCTTGTGTGTACTGACTCTCTGAGTGCGCTGCAAGCGATCGACGTGTGTTTCCCGAAGCACCCGCTGGTCCTGCGTGTGCACGACCTGCTCGTCAGTGCGTGTACCGCTGGCACCGCGGTGAACTTTGTGTGGCTTCCTAGCCATATGGGTATTGCGGGAAACGAGATTGCTGACCAGGCGGTGAGAGAGGCAGTTGCACTGCCCTCGCTACCGTATAAGGTGCCCGCTAGTGATGTGCGCTCTCAGTTGCGATATTCGATCCTGTCGCATTGGGAGGAAGCGTGGCGTGCCACGCCTCCACCCAACAAACTGAGAGGCTTAAAGGAGACAACCAAGGTGTGGAAATCTTGCTTCCGATCTCTCCGGAAGGAAGCTGTGGTACTCTGTCGACTCCAGATCGGCCATGGGATTGCCACGCACTCCCACTTGCTAAAGAGAGAAGACCCCCCCCCCCTGTGTGTACTAGCGGCGCCCACCTAACCGTGGTACACATTCTCTTGGAGTGTGTGGATCTGACCGATCTGCGAAGGACTCTTAAACTGCCTAATACCCTCTCCCTCATTCTCCGTGATGACGGGCCGTCAGTAGACCTCGTCATCCGGTTCATGAGGGAGAGTGGTTACTTTTTTAAGTTTTAATGTAAGTTAAGACTTTTAATTCAGGTTAAGTCTGTTTTATACTTTTTTATTGCGTTCATCTATTTTATTGTTCACTATGCCTTATTTGTTTTATTGTTTTTTACCATCCGCCTTTTATTCTTTTTATTCAAGTAAGGCATAATTGTTGGGGCTCACTGTCTGTTTTATATCAACCATTTTCGTTTCATCCATGGCAGTGAGCTGTTTTTATCTTCAACCTTTCATTTCACACCCTTTCATGTCATTAGGGGTCGATAACCTCGATGTTAGGCCCCTTAAAACAACAAATATCAACATCATCATGTAATGTCTGAGTTTGGCTTGCATTGAATTTGCTCTTTTCTTGTATAGGTTGTGTGATCTACGAAACGCTGCGGTCATCCTATCTCGTCTGCTGTTGTTTGCTTCTCTTCCATTAATTCCCATACTTACAATCTCACCAAGGAATTCGAAGCTATTGACTCTCTTAATTAGGGACAGATGACCTCGTAGTTCCACCCCTTAAGACAACAATAACTAAGTAACTTTCTTAATTTTACCATGCCTTGTCTTTAGGTGTAGTGGAGCTCTCGAGATAGTCGTTAAGTACTTCTTTTTTCGAAGGAAATCTAGAGTCTAGCCTTTTCTGACTGTTCTTTCAGAAGATTGATCTGTTGAACAGCTGCGCCTGTGGTTCGAAACTGGATTGCCAAATCATCACCGAAAGCCAAGCAGTTGGCCATGACCATGGAACCTCCAATGTACAGGGTGGCGCACGAAATGTCATACAATGGAAATTGTTTGTAGAATATTTAATATACAACATATGTAATAAAATATGGTATTAAAACATTCACTGAAATGTGCATGATTAGTCAGTATGCAGGACATGTTCAATATGTCCACCTTCTCGGCGTACAACAGCTTCAAGACGTACCTGCATGTTTGTGACCACTCTACGACACGTGTCCTCACTCCATCCTTGGAAGAAAGTCACAATGGCCGCTTGCAATTGCAATACATTTTCTGGTTTCTGGCGGTAGATTGTCTCCTTCAAATATCCCCGAAGAATGAAGTCACAGGGATTAAGATCGGGGCTATGTGGTGGCCAGATTGAACCGCTCTGAAAACGTTCGGGATATCGATGGGACATCACACGGGGCCCGAAATGTCCATTCAGGAAGTCCAGGACAACATTTGCTGTGTGCGGACGAGCTCCATCTTGCATGAACCATTGTGTCTCTATTGGTAGTCGTGATGCAAAGAGTTGTGGAAGGAAACTGTTTTCAACATGTCCATGTAACGCGCACTGTTAACTGTGTCACTGAATAAGATTGGCGCAATAATTCCATGACTGGAAATTGCAGCCCATACACACACTTTCACACCATGACTTTCAACCTCGTGCACAATCGCAGGCCGTTCTTTCGCCCAAAACCGGACGTTCTGTTTGTTCACAGCACCATTGAGATAAGCGTATGCCTCATCGCTGAACCATGTGTTGTGCAGTACGGGATCACCTTCTGCAATAGCCCACGCAGAAAACTGTACTCGCCGTTGCTTGTCAAGCGCCGTTAGTTTATGACCTGTTGTCATTTTGTATGGGAATAGGTCAAGCTCATACTGCAGTATTCTCTGAACTGACTGACGAGAGATACCCAGCTGAACACAGGCAGTTCTGGTGGATTTGGAGGGGCTCCTAGCCACAGCTGCTCTCACAGCAGCAATATTCTCCGGTGAGCGGACTGGCTTGAGACGGGTCCGTTTTCTCTCCAGTATATTGCCATCTGTTTCAAATTGGCTGGCCAGTCTATACACAGTCTGCCGGCAGTGAGCCCACCGGGTACGGAAATGAACAAGAAACTTTTGCTGAGTCCGAATTACACTCTTTGTTTCCGCATAAAACTACACTGTTTTCACCTTCTGATCGCGCGTCAACCTCCCTTTGTCCGCCATGTTGTATAACTGGAAGCCGGTACGCATGCGCGACAAGTGCTGCTGTCCGTCGAATCACGCATGAAATAAGGTTTCTGTTCACGAATGGACATTGTTGTGAGCCCAAATTTACACATTTTATAAATCATTTTTGATGTATGACATTTCGTGCGCCACCCTGTAGATTTATTTTATTAAACATTTCTTAGAAAAATCGTTTATCCCATTCACCAATAACATTTTCCAACATACAATTCAAGAGTGTCAGTGATAGTCCATCTCCCTGTCTAATAACTGTTTTAAATTGAAACTCCCTGGAAGATTTTTCTATAAATTTTACTTTGGAACAGTTGTTTTAGCATCCAATCCGAATTCACTCAAGATCTCAAGTAATGCTCCTCATATGTTTCTTGAAATCTACCAAGACTACTACCAAAATATTTTAATGAACAATTTTCCGTTTTCTTTTCAAAAAGTGCTTCCATCATGCATAGTATTGTTCACAGTCGCTTGGTGGGACAGATTGCTCTGTCCGTTGTTACAACTACGGCTGTGAGCCCTCTCTGCCGTTGGGAATGTTTCTCCTCCACCGTCGAGACCGTTGACCATGTTTCTCCTATCCTCAGTTGATCTGCGGGTGCTATTTTGGGTAGTCCTTATTCACAACGGTCTTATACAGTATATCTACAGGCACTTCCCCTATTAGACATTGAGACACGCCGTATTGGGATTGAGGCTCCCAACTGGGCACAGCATAGTTTTAGCCTATTTTCGATTTTTGCAAAAAATGAAAGTAAACTTAAGAGATGAAAAACAGGGCCCAAAAATTGTGTGTCTGTGAGTGTGAATTTGTGTGTGTGTGTATGTGCGTGTATTCTGCATGTCTTCCCCACCTCCCCCTATCTATTTACACACGGCGAAACAGAATTGAACGCAATTATTTGGTACAGAGGTAGCACTAGCAAAGTGCACCTCAGTGTCATGTTTTATATTGCCGCCATCTTGACGGAAAAGTAATGGCGACCACCCAAATGTTCAAGGCTCAAATCAAATTACGACTAACCTAATAATTTGATCTCTACCAAATTTTGCAACAACATACCTTCATGTGCGAAGCATCCTTTGGCCAAACTACAAGGTCATCAGCCCCATAGTTTGGATATGGCGGCCATGTATGTGTGCAAATCGATTCCCCTATCAATTCAAACACAACGAAACCCAAATCGAACCACCTTTGGTACAGCGGTAGCACTAGCAAGGGACAACTCAGTGTCATGTTGTATATCGCCGCCATCATAACAAAATAGAAATGGCGCCCACCCAAATGTTCTGAGCTTAAATCAAATTACGACTAACCTAATCATCCGATCTCTACCAAATTTTGCAACAGTATAACTTACTGTGGGAAGCGTCTTTTGCCAAAACTGCAAGGTCATCAGCCAAATAGTTTTATGATGGCAGATGTATGAATCATGCAAGTATTATAGCCTAACGGTAACTTACGATTCAACAAGGCCTGGCCTCAACAGATCAGCTTATCGTGCATAGGGAGGTTTAAACTGTCCTCAAGGAGGTGACCGGTAGGATAATAGCATATTATAATAGAATATGTAACCGCAGAAGTGAATAACAGGTCATGCCGACCATGCCATATCGTTGTGGGTCCGTGCCGTCCCGTTGTCAAAGTGGCCGCTATTTTCGCTCGTAGATCCATATATTTCCATAATTGCGTAAGTTTATATTCTTTTAGGAATGTACTGAACAAAATAATACATATTTAGTATCAAATGGTTTATAGAAACGCCAGCAAACGCCAATGAAATCGTTGATTACAACGCAAAATATGATATAGTTTAACTAAACCAGTTGTTTACCAAGTATTATCGTAGCCCATCCGTGTCTTAATGGTAGTGACCTGGGCTCATAGTATGAAGGCTCGTGGTTCAAATCTTTTTACTTCGTTTTTTGTGGTATTTATTGATTTATAACTACTCACATGTTATAATGTTAATCATATACAGTATAGTATGTATTTGCAATCGAATATCTATACTAATATAATAAAGCTGAAGAATGTGTGTGTTTGTTTGTGTGTTTAAACGCGCTAATCTCTGGAACTACCAGTCGGATACGAAAAATTCTTTTTTTATATGATAGCCAGATTCAAGAGGAATAGTTTAGGCTATGTTAAATTTCGGACAGACCACCCCATTCTCTGCATTTAGGCCCTTTGGCTCAAACCTACACCGTTTCACCGATCAGAACCAAAATTTGTATACATACCCTTTGGAACCCTGCGAGTAACACTGTCTGCATGAAATTTATGACAGACCGGTCCATTCCCTGCATTTAGGCCCTTTGGCACAAATCTACACCGTTTCACCGATCTGAACCAAAATGTGTATACTTAGCCTTTGGAACCCTACGAGTAACACTGTTTACATGAAATCTCGGACAGACCACTCCATTCCCTGCATTTAGGCCCTTTGACACAAATCTACACCGTTTCACCGATCTGAACCAAAATGTGTATACTTACCCTTTGGAACCCTGCGAGTAGCACTGTTTACATGAAATTCCGGACAGACCACTCCATTCTCTGCATTTATGTCTTAGGCACAAATTTACACAGTTTCACCAATCTGAACCAAAATTTACATACTTACCCTTTGGAACCCTACGAGAAACACTGTCTGAATGAAATTTGGGACAGACTACTCCATTCCCTGCATTTAGGCCCTTTGGCACAAATCTACACCGTTTAACCGATCTGGACCAAAATTTGTATACTTACCCTTTGGAACCCTGCGAGTAACACTGTCTGCTTGAAATTTCGGACAGACCACTCCATTCCCTGCATTTAGGTCCATTGGCACAAATCTACACCGTTTCACCGATCTGAACCAAAATGTGTATACTTAGCCTTTGGAACCCTACGAGTAACACTGTTTACATGAAATTTCGGACAGACCACCCCATTCTCTGCATTTAGGCCCTTTGGCTCAAACCTACACCGTTTCACCGATCAGAACCAAAATTTGTATACATACCCTTTGGAACCCTGCGAGTAACACTGTCTGCATGAAATTTATGACAGACCGGTCCATTCCCTGCATTTAGGCCCTTTGGCACAAATCTACACCGTTTCACCGATCTGAACCAAAATGTGTATACTTAGCCTTTGGAACCCTACGAGTAACACTGTTTACATGAAATCTCGGACAGACCACTCCATTCCCTGCATTTAGGCCCTTTGACACAAATCTACACCGTTTCACCGATCTGAACCAAAATGTGTATACTTACCCTTTGGAACCCTGCGAGTAGCACTGTTTACATGAAATTCCGGACAGACCACTCCATTCTCTGCATTTATGTCTTAGGCACAAATTTACACAGTTTCACCAATCTGAACCAAAATTTACATACTTACCCTTTGGAACCCTACGAGAAACACTGTCTGAATGAAATTTGGGACAGACTACTCCATTCCCTGCATTTAGGCCCTTTGGCACAAATCTACACCGTTTAACCGATCTGGACCAAAATTTGTATACTTACCCTTTGGAACCCTGCGAGTAACACTGTCTGCTTGAAATTTCGGACAGACCACTCCATTCCTTGCATTTAGGTCCATTGGCACAAATCTACACCGTTTCACCGATCTGAATACATTTTGTACACTTATCCTTTGGAACCCTGCGGGTGACACTGTCCTCTTTAAATTTCGGTCAGACCACTCCATTTCCTGCATTTAGGCTCTTTATCACAAATCCACACCGTTCCTCCTAATTGCACCAAATTATACATACAGTTTGAAACCCTGCTGGTAACATTGTCCACTTGATATTTTGGACAACGCTCTCCATTCCCTACATTTAGAATAACACACAAACTGAACTTGAAAACCATGTATTGAGGTCCTAGAATCATTCACGTCCGTAGTAGTGTAACTGTAAGAGTATTTTAATAAGTCTATTGTTGACTGGCAATTCAGGCTGCATCGCGTCGCCCCTACCAGTGTTCTGGTGCAGAATTGCGAAAATAGTTAAATCATGCGCTGCTTATAAATTGCAGTCACGGGGAGTAATTAGTGCAAAAAGATTTCTTTTGCCCCTTAAAACAGTTATCATCATGAACTTATTATGCATCTGTATAAGTGTAATGGTGTTGGTGCAATACATTGAGGTTGTCAGCTCCAATAAGCGTTGGTGCTTTCAAATTTACCGTGATTTATTCCGAAACTTATCGTTGAGCGCTATGTGGCCATAAATGATACTATTGCTACCTCAGGAGATCGGGACAGCCGACGTTTTCCAAATTGTTCTGATTATTTTCCTACGGCACTATGCGACAAAAGACGAAACTATTGGCCTCTCCATTTCTTACATACGATGAGATATAGGTCCTAGGCAGTGTCTTTTATTTAACTTACTTCTCTTTCTAATCATCTTTTTAGGAATTTGTTTGTAAATTACATGTGTCAGTGCTGTAGTTAGTATATAGCCGTTTCCCTATTCATTATTATCATTATTATCATTAGGGGAAAATGATCTAAATGTTACGTCCATCATACTGTACTGCTTATCACCCCCACTACAACCACCACCACCACCACCACCACCACCACAAAAAGTTATATTTAAATATATATTTTTCTGGTATTTAAGTATCATGTGCCAGTTCTGTAGTAGTATTCATTATCATCCATAAAATAAATAAATCCACCGGGCGAAGCCGGGCACTACTGCTTGTATTATATATAATATTTATAACACCACATATTTCAACACTCGAATACAGTGATTAATATTCGTTGACCTTGATCCGCGGTAGAGTTTATTGTTATTGTTGATTCTTTAGGGGGTTTGCAGTATCATGGTCTTGTAGCCCCGTTTTCTTGGGTGTGTGTAGAAATTGTCTGATAACATGTGGCACTGTGATGTCTGTAGGCTTACTAGTGTGTGTACTTTAATACGAGGAAGGATTTGGGTAGGAAGCTGTTGTTGTTTTTGTTTCATTTGAGATGCATGGACATCATGGTCATTTAGCCCCATGTATTTGGGTGAGTGTTGAATTTTGTCTGATAACCTGTGTTATAGTGATGGATGTATTAGTGTGAGTATATATAATTCAGGTGAGGATTATATCAATCAACGTTTAATATCCGTATAGCACAATGTATTTCAACAAGCTACTGCAACCAACACTCAATTAAACTCCTTGAAAAGGACAAACAGTTATAACTATACCCATGCATTTAGGAGAAAGTAGGCTATATGTTCTTTACTGAACATCTTGTTTTTTTAAATTATTTGGCCTATTATTAGTATTGCCGTAATAATAATAATAATAATAATAATAGTAGTAATAATATATAAAGGATCGGCACCACGGTCTACGGGTAGTGCTGCTGCTTTATGCCCAGCTACTCTGGGATCAAACCCATATTATACCAAAGGATCTTACTGGGTAGGTAATTTTGGAATGGGGTTGACGCAGCCTTGAGTTGGGAGTTAGCTATCTTAACAGCGGTGAGTTTCGTGGTGTTGATCATTTGATCCGTATTAGTCTACTGCCCAAAATAAGACAGCCATCTGTTAGTACACCTTGACTACACATTATTAGTTAGTAAGTTAGTTAATTACGTTAATATTCGGCAAGTGACGTAATTACTTGTATTTAGTATACATAAAATTCACATTTACCTTGCTAATATGTATCTCGTTTTCTTCCCACAGATACAGAAGACTCAACAAATGACGTGGCAGGAAACAGAGACGAAGATATCATGGGTAGAAGAAATGAGGAACATGATAACCAGGATTCAATGAGAAGCTATCTCGATCAGGAAATGGCACATCTCCAAAGGATGGGGGCTGCTCAAGGAATGAATTCTCACGATAAAAGTAAATATATGGAGCTCTTTCCTACGCAACCCCCACCAGTTATTACTCCACCCAGCAACTCAGATGTTGATGTAAAGATGGACTCGGACGACAACATTAATAGTACAGATGATGCAGAAAAACCCAATTCCTCAGATAATAGTCACTACATTCAATCACGATATTATCACCCAAACCGTAATACCTTTGACGGATTCAATCACAATGATGAAAGAATTATATCTGAGAGTAAGGCAAACAGTTTCTTCACCGATGGAAACATAAGTAGTGGCGAATTGGATCGATCAGATTATTTTGACATTCTGAGGCGCCTATTAAAGGGCAGCAATTTCGGTGATAACTGGCCTAGAATTCATCAGCCAGGATACAGTTACAATAGTTTAAATAATACTGCAATATGGATGAGTGACATACTGAGAAGAAGAACTCCATTTCAAATCCTCAAAGATTATATTCGTAACAATGGTAATTTTGGTGAAGAGAATGCTATCATAGGTGATTTCGAGAACCATGGCAGCATGCATGACCACCAGAATAATGACAATGTTGGCGCCACTTCAAATAAACCAGTATATGGAAATCATGCAACAACTACTAAAAATCTCTACGAGCCCATCGTACATCTCAACCGTCTTCGGAGTGTGAATGAAGATCCCCGTGAAACAGCATTCCAAAGAAATGTTTACACTGGCCCAGTTGCTGGAAATAATGCTATAGACGAAGCATTAGGAGTTAAGACTGAAAGAGTAACCATAAATGAGCTGCCCAGCAATGAAAAAATCGTTCACAAATGCCAAGGATCTTATTTCTCACTCCTGATCCATGGGAGGCGTCACCTGATGTGTTTATGTCAAAATTCATTTCATCATGGCATTCCTATCACAGGTGCCAACCATCCTTTGGATAGGAATCTGAATCCATTGTGGGAAAATAATTTCAGCGTCAAAGGTCTGTACCATCTAGGAGGCAGATGCTTTGTATCCAGCATAATAGATTCCCTCAGTGGAAGTAACCTTGTCAGCAAGACCCTAAATCATATTGTTAGAAGAAGCATGAGTCCTCTTGGTAGATTTCTTGAGCACAGTCCAAGAAATTGGAAATCTTTGGGTGGTAGCAATAGCATTAGTAGATTCACTATTTCATCCGGTGGAGACGAAGTCAAAAGCAGAGCACTAGACTACAGTCACAGTAACAATAATATGAACCCCAGTTATTCAGTTGGAAGTCGTCTCGAAGAAAGACATCTTGATCCTCTCGGAGGGAGTAATATTGTCAGCAGGACTCTGTACCCAATGGGTGAAAGTCACCTCGTCAACAGACATCTGGACCGATTAGGAGGGAGTAATATTGTCAGCAGAACTCTGTACCCAATGGGTGAAAGTCACCTTGTCAACAGACATCTAGACCGATTAGGAGGGAGTAATATTGTCAGCAGGACTCTGTACCCAATGGGTGAAAGTCACCTCGTCAACAGACATCTGGACCGATTAGGAGGGAGTAATATTGTTAGCAGGACTCTGTACCCAATGGGTGAAAGTCACCTCGTCAACAGACATCTGGACCGATTAGGAGGGAGTAATATTGTTAGCAGGACTCTGTATCCGATGGATGGAAGTAACCTCGTCAACAGACATATGGACCGATTAGGAGGGAGTAATATTGTTAGCAGGACTCTGTACCCAATGGGTGAAAGTCACCTTGTCAACAGACATCTGGACCGATTAGGAGGGAGTAATATTGTTAGCAGGACTCTGTATCCGATGGATGGAAGTAACCTCGTCAACAGACATCTGGACCGATTAGGAGGGAGTAATATTGTTAGCAGGACTCTGTACCCAATGGGTGAAAGTCACCTCGTCAACAGACATCTGGACCGATTAGGAGGGAGTAATATTGTTAGCAGGACTCTGTACCCAATGGGTGAAAGTCACCTCGTCAACAGACATCTGGACCGATTAGGAGGGAGTAATATTGTTAGCAGGACTCTGTATCCGATGGATGGAAGTAACCTCGTCAACAGACATCTGGACCGATTAGGAGGGAGTAATATTGTTAGCAGGACTCTGTACCCAATGGGTGAAAGTCACCTTGTCAACAGACATCTGGACCGATTAGGAGGGAGTAATATTGTTAGCAGGACTCTGTACCCAATGGGTGAAAGTCACCTTGTCAACAGACATCTGGACCGATTAGGAGGGAGTAATATTGTCAGCAGGACACTGTACCCAATGAGTGGAAGTCACCTCGTCAAAAGGGGTTTAAACCCATCGAGAGTCAGCAGAAATCTCGTCTACTCTAGCGAAGAAAGTCATGTCGGAAATGTAATGAGCACTCATGATGTTAGAAATGGCGGCACGAGGGATCATATTTTGGGCGAAAGTCGGCTTCTGGATCAAACGCTGGATCCCCTGGGGGGTAGCGACAATGTCAGTCGAACGAGTAAAAAATATGACCGTTCTCTGGATAATAAACCTGCCGACCCAATGCAAGAAGATACAGTTGTGAAGGAACAGCTTGAAAACCTAAGTCAAAGCAATCTCTACAGTAACATTCCTAATCCACTTGGCAAATATCAGCATGATCACATTGAGAACAGTAGGGTCAAATAGGATTCAATACATACCGAATATGAAATCTAGTTCATAAATTACTACTCTCCCATTGTCTTATGTGTACATTAGCATAATTGTCTGTTCGCCTAATTTAATTGCGCATACTTTGCACCACTGTATGCTGTATCAAAATATATTTGAAATTCATCAATGTTAAAATATGGTTTAAATGGCTTCATTAGATAGCCTTTCCAGCACTGAAATAGCTTCCTGAAAATTTCGGTTTGTTATATCGTGCTCTTCTGTTTAACGTTTTTATCTTAAATGCGGCTTGTCTCTTCAGATACATACCCTCCATTTCATTACCCAAGTGGATTTTATCCATGGCAGTTCGGGGTCTTCGAAAAATGAATTTAATAATATTGTACAAAGCCCGTATGGCTGTCTATTAATGACATCATTAGTATAGAAAAATACGCCGTTTGACTTTTCTGCACAACTCCCCTAAAACACGGTCTCGGTTTAGATAGAAATCATTATAAAATAATGTCTAGTCCATAATGAGTCAGTCCAACGCACTCTCTGTTTTCATTCAAAATCCTTTAAGAAGTCAGTGCTTAGATTGACACAATTCGATTTTATTAGTATTACTATTATTATTATTATTATTATTATTATTATTATTAGGGAAATTTAATGTTGGTTATAAAACTGAATCCAAGACAGAATAGCCGAGATAAATGTTCGTTCAAATCGATTTCTTACCAAAATGTATTAAAGTTGTTTTGTTTTTAAACCGTTTTTGATGCTTAGGACACCTTGTTCATCAGCTTCGTGTACTTGAATGTCTGTCGAGGCATGGCCACCTATTGCTGATGGGACATGGCATTGCAGGCCTTAGCGCCTGAGCTAAAGGGATTCCTTGTAATGGTCCAGCAGTAAGGCTCAATTGAGTTCTAATCTGTATAGATATTTCTTTTTTGTGTTTCTGTGACGACTATAGCAGTATGTTCAACTGCCATTATTAAGGTTGGGAGTGGAATAGCTGACCCAGGTTTTGAAATAAGGTACTCTCTCAGCATTTGTCTGGAGGGAGTGTGGAAAAATCCGGAGGAAGACCATACTCAGGATAGCCTCTATCATTGCCTGGATTTGAACCCCCGATCTCTGGTCTTTCTGCAGCCCCCATCGCGGTCTTGGTGGAATTTAATTAGTAAGGCTGATATAACCAATGATTTAAAAACCATTGGTCAGCTTTAATCGTTGACTGACTGAGAACAGTTCAACTGATTACTAAGCAAATTAATCCATAAATTACCTAGGCTGTGAAGTAATTACTCCAATCTCTCAAAATCTTACATGGTGGGCATTCACAATATTGAAATGTAGGATTTCCTTGACACTATTACAGTTCAAACTAACAGCATAAATAAGCTCCAAACTGCGGTGCTATCAGCAATATGATTCATAAAACGTAGAAGAGCACATCTCTGAATATGCCAAACCACATTTTCAGGAAAAACGCTAAAATAGAATTACCATGTAGAGAGCCAAGCAACCCGAAAAGTAGACCTATATCTTAAGATTTGAGAACCAGTGGTGAAAGTTTGCTCATTTGCCGAATTTGCACTCAGATACATCTCAAGTTGCACTTTCAATGGCAAAAAGCATGGTGAGTTTTATTCGTTATTTTGAAGGAATCTTACAGGATTCTTGGACTGAGCTAAGACTGGTAAATTAGTATACAAAATAGATGGAGTTCTTATGTGTGGAATCTGTTGTAGGAAAATAACACACCGTAGTAAAATATCCCAATAATGGAACCATTTTTGAATATGTATTAAAATTAGTGGAAAAAGAGTTAATATGCAAATATACTTTCTGAGACGTAATGAATTGCATTATAACTGTTCTATTTATGATGAAAACTTTAAAAAATTATTTTGATAAATTATTTATATATTGTTGAATATTTCAAAATACCACAGGGTCATTCATATAATCTTTCAATTTCAATAGTATAGTGTACATTACCAACCAGATCCCTTCATACTGTACCTGTATATTGCAGATGTTGATAATGATGTTAATAGTAGACTAATATGTAAATAAAGGCATTAACATTAATGGAACGAAATTAATTCGGCAAATGTTTATGCTCTCTTAATGATACGTAGTTAAGACAGGTTGCATTTATTATTATTATTTTTTTATTTTATATTGTGAAACAATATGAATATTGACCTAACATTCAGGTTTAACAGTGTTATGTTCAGCACTTGACTGTACTGTGAAATATTCTGTTTGTCAAATACATTATTTTCTCACTTAATATTGTGCTATGGCTGTATGCATGTAGTGAAGACTTCGTGTCTATATATGTACCAAATATAAATACTGAATAAACATAATTCAATATTAAATGAAACTACTAGAGTACATTTAATCCTTCGCTAAAACACTCCATTCCCCTTCCTAACTAACAATTGCCACATATTACTTTAAGTAAATGGAAGGAAACAGAGTGAGTGCTCCGCAATTATCTCGTGAAATGTTACCTTCAAATGATCCAGAAATCAATAACTGGGATCACCTCTTCGGAAAGCTCCAGTAACATTATGGACTATACTAGAATATATTAAAACGGAGGTCATTCCAGCCTCCAGTTCTTAGCGTCCCCAGACACGAAAGGAAAAAGCACTGTAATACATTAGATTTGCAAATATGCCTTATGTTTTCTCATATAATGCACTTTATGCAAAGAATACAAAGAAGTGGAGCTGCCTCTCCTTTGCTCTAAATTCTGTGGATTCGTATGTTATATTTTATTCAGTTACTAATTTATACGTATGTATTGGCTTCCACATATACATTTTCACGTCATGGACTTAAATAATGGAACAGTAATATGGCTGCAATTCAAGCCACAACATCAAACAAACGAACATCAATGCCTGCACGGCGTCCGTGACGTCATCGATTGTACTAAAAAATTCCCATAGATACGTACGTATCGCGGTATATACTTGAACCGATATACTGTGGTGGCAGCTCGCACGAAGGTGATACGGAGACCGATGAAAGCAAGCCTGGTGAGACAGGGTAGTGAGGGAGTGGTGTCAACTCGGAGTCAAGCACCGGTCGCCCTTCCAAAAATGAACCTAATTGATCAATATTTACTATCCCTAGCGAAAACCGGCATAGGTTGATGATTGATAATGTTGGGTTATCTGTTGTTTAAGTTAGCTTAGATCAGGAGCAGGAGAGCAGTGTGATCAAGCGTTTCTGCTTTTTATTGTAGCAGGCACGGCACGGCAGGGGAAGTGGGGAAGTGGAGACTTGGAGGGGAATACAGACTGCTTGCTCACAGCCGGTCTGTGAGTAAGTGAGTGTGCTTGTGATTAAAGCCCTGCGTGGATGTGGATGTCCGCAAAAGTTTTCACCTTGCGGATATAGTTTGCATGGATGTGCGGATAGCGGATACGCTGCGGATATTGTTTGGAGTAACTTTGCGGATAGTTTTTAGAATACAATGTTGAACTTACGATAGTATTCCATATTTGATATGCCAATCTACAGCTTCATGCTTAAAAGAGGAACACTCCTATAGCCTACTGCGTACGAAATATTCAGGAACGTTTTGCACTTATACACGAGAAGATTATTTTACTCACATGCTTTGAACTACAGTTTATTAAGTACCGTAGTTTTGTAGTAGAAGGTCTTGACATCTCATCAATTCTCACTACCATTTTTACTATAAGTACGAGATATAATGCTGTAAATAAGCTTGTTAGTTCATCGTGGTGTTATCATTAACAATCCTCTAGTTAGCTACTTCGCCGTCTAAGCTATCCCTTATCTTTGGAGGGAGAAATTTGTTACTCAAAGCACACACAGAGTAAAGGTAAACTGTCAGTTCAGAGATAAAAGAAACTTACAATTTAAAGGACAGCATGAAAGACTTTACCACTACTATATACAGTAGATGACGTGTGGCCCACCAAGAAGATCTGGTTCCAGGTGTATCTGCAGATTTATTTTCAATTTGGCACTGAAACACGCGGGCTGTGATATTGCAACGCAGAGAGTTATGACATCAACTATGCGAACATGGATGGGTCAAGAGGCAGAAGGGTGATGACTGACTTGGAATTTCCGGCCAAAAGTCAATCCCTTTCTCCAAGCGTAAAGAGTAAGATCACTTAGTGAATGTTACTGCGACCAGGAGTATGAACATCATTTCACCAAAATGAATAAAATAGCCTATCTCTACTTAGTATAAAACAAAGTCCCCGATTCTTCGATGTTACGGGTAAACTCGAGAACCTCTGGATGGATTTTGATGCGGTTTTCACCATTCTGTAAAGGATATCTCGAGGATGATTTCTGTAGAAAATAATTTATTTATAATCAAAGGAAGCCGAGCAGTAACGATTTCAGTGGAAAAGTCGGAAAAAAAACTGGTGTCCGAGCGCTTTGTAACCTTACGCAGGGCAAACCGTTAAACATATCTAAATACTACGAGTGTAAGAATTGTTCAGCATGAAAAGTTCTACAAAAAAAGTCCGCGAGAGCATATGTCCAACTCCAATACATCGCCCACTATAAGTGTTTTTACGTTTTGATTTCTTCCGACCGTGTCCATTCAACTACTGAGGCGACAATTTACGAGCTAGCTAAGGGCGAGTCTATCATCCCTGTTACAACCGAGCTAGCGGGCGAACCTATTGCCCCAGATACAGCCAGCAGCAAACCGTTGAGTCGTGTTGAGTTAAGACTTCTGAGAATGGTGGTTGTGTTTGGAGTTTCCCTGGAAGTGCAACTCGGGTTTTCTTCATTTCGCCTGTGAATCACAGTCAAGTTAAGATTGGACGGAAGGGGGATTTGAGTTTCATTCACTTCGCCATTCCCTGGAAGTGCAACTCTCACATCGCCTGTGAACTTTTCGTTCCGCAAAATTCACAGTCAATTTAAGATTGGACGGAAGGGGGATTATATTATATTAAAGTATACTGATTGGCGTATAATCTCTACTTAGTATAAAACAAAGTCCCCGATTCTTGGATGTCACGGGTAATCTCGAGATCCACTGAATGGATTTTGATGCGGTGTTCACCATTCTGTAAAGGATATCTCGAGGAAGGTTTCTGTAGAAAATAGTTTATTTATGACCAAAGGAAGTTAAGCACTAACGATTTCAGTGAAAAGGTCGAAAAAAGAAAACTGGCGTCCGTGCGCTTTTTAAGCTTACGCTTGGCAAACCGTTAAAAATATCTATATACTATGAGTGTAAGAATTGATCAGCATGAAAAGGTCTACAAAAAAAAACGGGAGAGCATATGTCTATCTTCAATACATCGCCTACTATAAGTGTTTTTACGTTTTCATTTCTTTCAACAATCTCCATTCAGTTACTGAGGCGACAGTTTACGAGTTAGCTAGGGGCGAGTCTGTCACCCCAGTTACAGCTTAGCTAGCGGACGAGCTTATTGCTCCAGATACAGCCAGCAGCAAACTGTTGAGTCGTGTTGAGTTACAAACTTTAGAGAAGAGTGGTTGTGTTTGGAGTTTCCCTCGAAGTGCAACTCAGCTTTTCTTCATTTCGCCTGTGAACTTTTCGTTCCGCAAAATTCACAGTCAAGTTAAGATTGGACGGAAGGGGGATTTGTGTTTCATGCACCTCGCCATTCTTAAATTACGTCTGACAGGAATTTGTTGCACATGCATCTCCATGATAATATAATTAATTTTCCAGTCAGTGATTTTAACCCACCATTCCGCGACGTAAAACGGATACTGGTCGTTGTTCATTGACATTGAAAAAAAAAGCGCTTATCACGTAATGCATTCATAACTGTTCCCAGGCGAAGCCGCGTCGGGTTGCTAGTCTATTAAAATAAAACAAAGCGAATATTCAATAGTGCGTGAAACAAAGCTCAAGTCGACGATATGGCAGACATTTGGTTACTTTTTCTATGGAAACGAAAAGGTGAACGATATGGTAGGATGTTTTACCTGTAAAAAAGTGTACTCATACACAGGACACAAATCAGGCACATTTTAACTTACTGCGGCACAAGTGCGAAAGTAGCCATAAAATATAGCCAGTTTTTTGTCTAAAGCGGAGGTCAAGAAACCAGAAGTTTCATCCAACATTAAGTCCCTTGCAATGAAGCAAATTGTCAGGTTCGTGACCAAGGAAGTGGTGCCGTTTCAAGCTACATCTGCACATGGTTTCATCGAACTTGCTCAGTTCCTCATCGATGTGGGAGCGAAGTATGGGATAGTGTGTGCTGGAGAATGATTGCCTCACCCAACTACTGTATCACGGCACGTGAGTGAAACAGCCAACAACCACCGAGGAAATGTATCAGGGAAGATCAGGGGTGTTTTTAGTGATATTGGAGGAGGAATTACTTTAGATTTGTGGAGTGATTCATATCGCAAAATTAATTATATGGGTGTGACGATGCATTACCTTGTTATTGGGAAGCTTCAAGAACGTGTATGGTGCACAAGAGAGTTGGAACCGGATATTAAGTAAACTGGAGAACATTTGAAACTTGTGCTCGTAAAGATTTTACGATCATTTGATTAATACGTTTGCATTGACAATGTCGTGTTTGTGACAGACAGGGGTTCGAATGTTGTTGCAGCTCTTCGTCAGTATAAGAGAATTTCGTGCCCAGAGCATATCCTAAATACAGTGCTGGATCTTACTACGCGGGGCAATGCAGTGAATCAAGGACAGATCAGTGAAGTACAGGGATTAATAACTTTAATAAGTTCATGTCGAGCACTCACGAAATTTTTTTAACTGTCAGATTTGCAAAATCGTTTAGGAAAGTCATAGAAGGGTGATGTGGACACACGTTGGAACAGTAAACTTAAAATGTTTGACAGTCTTAATTCTCAAAGGGATAAAATTCTTGAAGTTTCAAATGAAAAAAATCAAGAGAAGTTAATCGATTATATTGACAAGAAAACGCTGGAAGATATCATTCAGTTCTTAATACCTTTCAAAAATGCAACCGACCAACTGGAAGCTTCTAAAGTGCCGACCCTACACATGACCACATTGTGGAAACAAAAGTTATTGTCCTCTTTAGAAAAAAAAACGGGAGATTCAGAATTCATTGGGTATTTAAAGGAAAGGCAAAGCCACTGAAAATGAAAATCCACAGCCTGCTTCCAGTCTCCGACTGGGTCAGGAATGCAATGAATGAAGCCCCCATCTAGCGGCGAGGATATGAACTGTGCCGGCTGCCGAGGCCTGACGCACTCCTCTGGGGCAATGACTAAATGAATGACAGATGAAATGAAATGATAGTGGAGAGTGTGGCTGGAATGAAATATTGACAGGGAAAACCGGAGTACCCGGAGAAAAACCTGTCTGCCTCCATTTTGTCCAGCACAGATCTCACATGGAGTGACCGGGATTTGAAACACGGACCCAGCGGTGAGAGGATGGCGTGCTGCCGCCTAAGCCACGGAGCCATTACTGACCAACAAATGGGAGATAACAGCAACACTTAATCTTGCTACTTATTTAAACCCTCACTATAAATATTGAAATTCCTGGGTGAAGCCAACAGGCATGAACTACAGTCTGAAGCTAGAAATTTCATTACTGACAGAAAAATGCAACTCCAAGATAAAGAAGAGACCAATTCTGAACTGCCACAAAAAGAGATAAAAATTGAGAGACTTTTCAGTGAATTCGAGGATATATCAGATGATGAAAATTGAACCAATGATGCTGCAAATGATGAAATTTCTAAGTACAGTAGCGAGAAGGTCAAAGATACCTTATGCGATTTAATAACTTGGTGGCATCATCATCAAGACGACTATCCTTATCTTTCTAAACTGGCGTACTTCATACATTCAATTCCAGCAACCAGTGCTCCGTCACAGAGAAGTTTTTCAACCGCAGGACGAGTAATGCAAGACCGTCGCACATCTCTCAAACATCTTATTTGAGATGACATCTTATTTCTAAACAGCAATCTTCGAAATAGTCAGGTATGATACATTTCTTTTTCTCCTCGTATTCATTCTTTAGTTGAGATATTTAATTCGTGTTTTAATTTCTTTTTTGATGATAATGGTATCGTGAAATTCTGGATGCCTGTAACTCTAAAAGCCTACTAAACCGAGTTCAAGAAATCTAAAAATGAAACTTAAACGACTCCTGTAAATATTGTACACATGGATGTTATATTCCTGGAAAATAATAAACTAGAAGATGCAGCACCAAATCGTACAGGATATAGCCAACAAAACAAAATGTTTTAGTTACTAATGCGCGATATGTATATTTTTATATTGTATGTAAATAAAAAGTAGTTCAAGCATCCGAACTTGTTGAATATCATTACTAGGACCCGGATATTTATGACATATCATATTTTTTCCGTTATGTTTCTTCCATAACAAATGTAAGATGATGATTTAAGCTAATCTCATTCAAATGAAGTCATAAAGCATAATTAACAGTCCGAACTGAAAAGGGTTGCGAATCTGGCTGTATAACATTTATTTTAAACATAGCACATGGCTAAGGGGAACGACTTTCTACTCAAATGTATAAATGTGTTGTTTTAATACTTTATGCTTTATCTAATAAATTAAAAATAATATTGAAATATCAGCGGATTTGGATAAAAGTCATGCGGATGCGGGCAGATGTGGATAACAGTCAAGCGGATGCAGGGCGGATGCGGGTACCAGTCATGCGGATGCGGGGCGGACGCGGATATCAGTCGTGCGGATGCGGGGCGGACGCGGATCACAGTCGTGCGGATGCGGGCAGATGTGGATAACAGTCGTGCGGATGCGGGTCGGATGCGAATACCAGTCATGCGGATGCCGGGCGGATGCGGATACCAGTCTTGCAGATGCGGGACGGACGTGGATAACAGTCGTGTGGATGTGGGCAGATGTGGATAACTGTCAAGCGGATGCGGATAACAGTCAAGCGGATGCGGGACGGATGCGGATACCAGTCAAGCGGATGCGGGGCGCATGCGGATAAGGGTCATGCGGATGCGGGGTGGATGCGGATACCAGTCATGCGGATGCGGGGCGGACGCGAATAACGTTTTGTTTATCCGCACAGGGCTCTACTTATGATCACTTTTGCCACATGTGTACAGGCCTGGTCTACAGCATATCTCACTGTTAGGATACTGACGTAAAGGTAGAATGTAAGGCGCTGCATTACCTGAGAATACTAACAGGCCGTTATGTATCCAAGAGATATTTCATAACTGACAATATTTATGCAAACTAATACTCTTCTGAAACTACAGCGAAATTATTTCACACAAATATTCATCTGTATTTTTAGCCTACTTTTCACATTTTGAAAAAATGAGGAAAAAGTAGACTTATGAGATCGATCCGGGAAAATGTGTGTCTGTCTGTCTGTCTGTCTGGCTGGCTGGCTGGCTGTGTGTGTGTCCCCCCCTATCAACTCCTAAACGGCTGCAGCAATCAAAACCAAATTTAGTATGAGTAAAGATGTGCACCGGAATATCTCACGTCCATATTTGAAAATTATGTCAGTGCTACCAACTGCTGAAAAAACGCACTAGAAATTTGAGCTCCATGTTGGATATCTCACAAGATATGCATGGGAGCTATTCCAAAATTGGTACACATGCAGATAATACTATTTCAGTTTAATTTCCAGGAGGCCAACAATGACAGTGTTGACAAAATAATTTTAAGCCTTCTGATAGGTCCAATGTTTAAATGCATATAACTTCTACACTATCAATTGGATTTCAACCAAATTTTGTATGTAATATCTGTACATAAACAGATATGATTGAGCGTATTTTTAAGAGCCACCAGCGCTGCCAACAGTTAATAATTGCTCTCTCTATTTTTTTTTATCCAAATACCAATATATCAGAAAGTATGCAAGCCAACAGCTTTAAACTATGCACACGTATATTCTGACATTTTAGATTAATTTGGAGTAACTTATATACGTCAGTTCTACCAACATGATTATAAGCCTGCTGATAGTACCAATTTTTAAATACATGTAACTTTTATACTATCAGTTCGATTTCAACCAAATTTCGTATGTGCTATGTGCACCATAACAGATATGACTGTAAGTATTGTTAAGAGCAATCAGGGCTGCCAACTGTTAATAAATGCTGTCTATATTTTTCTTTACCCTAATATCAATATATCAGAAAGTATGCAAGCCAACAGCTCTATACTTTGCACACGTATAGCACCTGACATTGTAGATTAATTTGGAGTAATTAATACAAGGCAGTGCTGCCAACATGATTCTATGCCTGCTGATATGTCCAATTTTAAAATGCATGTAACTTCTATACTAACAAATGGATTTCATCCAAAATTGGCACAACAAGATATCATAATATTTCAGATTATTTCTGACCAGCACACGCATGGTATTGTTGGCAACATGCTTTTACGCGTGCTGATAGATCCAGTGTCTAACTGCATGTAACGTCCATTGGACTTCAACCTAATTTTGTATTCTGTACCTTAAGAGATGGAACTAAGAATATATTCAGTCACCAGGGCTGCCAACTGTAGTGCTCTATTAGGCTACATTATACCAGGTATATTTTGAACTAATTTGATATTTCGATATTACCAACTCGTGAGGTGAGAACCAGAGGGTTCTATCTACACTTTTTGAGGATTTTGACTTTTTCGTTGTAAATGATACTGGGAGATACGTTCTATCACTATCCATGACAGCAAAATCTGTATCATTTACCGTGTCCAGTCATTAAGCGGGTAAATTTTGTTCTATCTGCGAAAGTTTGCAAGGCTCAGAACCAGATGGTTCTATCTGGAGAATGTTGGCAGACAGTACACACTGGATCAGCTGTTTCAAGTTGCTCACTTCAATCTCATTTCATCTGTTTGGCTATAACTCGTAAGAAGTCCAGGAAGGGAAAGCGGTACCCTTACCAATGGAAAAAGAATATTCAAAATAGACTATGACAGAGTGGTGGCGAGTACATTAGCATTGCGGGCAAAAATGTAGCTGCGAAGGAAGTAAAACTTGGAGACTGTAAGAGCAAATTTAAGTGTTATCATATGATTTCTAAAGATGATCGGAATTCCATAATGATTTAATTTTATTCACTGCAAGAAATAAGAAAAATCATTATATTTTACAAAACTCAGAGTGTAAATCTTCTCAGAGGACCAGGAAAATTGACCCTAGGGAACGTAAGTCTTTCTCTTACTTTTTACAAGTGAATGGCATGTAGGTAAGATTATACAAGAGACCTTGTTGGTCAGTCAAAAAGTAATATAGCCTACAATGTGCATTTTAACAAAGATCAAACATCAGGGACTCCAAAATCCAATGAGAGGGGAAAGAAAATAAGAGAGGATTTCTAAAAAATGTAAAGATTTTGTTAGAAAGCACATTGAATCATTTCCAAAGGCAGAGTCGCATTACTGCAGGGCTGTGACACAAAAGGAATATTTAAGTCCTGATTTAAATGTAGCTAGAATGTATGAGATGTATAAAGAAGTTGCATACAGAATAGCTATAAAGCGGTAACACTGTCAATGTACAGGTCAATATTTAACACTGAATATAATCTGGACTTCTTAGCTCCAAAATCCGGTCGGTGTGACCTTTGTGAGGAGTTAACCTTGGCGAAAAAGGAAAATAGTCACTGAGAGTTTGTCAATGAAGTTTGATAACCATTTAGAAAATGAATCATTCATGCGACAGGAAAGAGAACATGACAGACGATGTGATGCTGTGGTGATATGCTTTGATCTACAAAATGTGAGAGCTTTACCTCGTGCAAATGTTAGTTGCTTCATTTATAAAATAAAACTGATCGTTTACAATCTTACTGCTCATGTATCGAGGAATAAACATGGCTATTGTGCTATTTGGCATGAAGCACTGTGCGGCAGATCTGGAAATGGCATTGCATGTGCGGTAATTTAAGTATTAAAAAAGTTTCACCTGGAAGTTAGGGAATATACTTCTTTGGAGTGATAGCTGTGTTCCACAGAACAGAAACTCGCTGATTTCTTTTGCTTTGGCTAGCTTTCTTCAAGAAAATAACCACATAAGGGAAATTACCATTTTTGCATTCAGGAGGTTGACAACATCCATTCCAACATAGAGAAGTCTTAGCGGATATCAGAGGTGTAGTCTCCAGTTTCACTAATAAGAATTCTTCTCTCTTGCAACAGGAGGTCACCATACCATGTACTTCAGATGAGAGCATTCGATTTCCGTGACTACCAGTCTCAAACGAAACTGTTTCAGTATAGTAAAATACCATATCTGCAGATATCGCAGCTGAAATTTTGTGCACACGACCTGTTCGGTGTTGGTTAGTTATTGTTGTTTTAAGGGGCGGAACTACGAGGTCATCTGCCCCTAAAGATCTGTTCAGTGTGTACTTTAAGAGAAGTCACGGTATTCAAGGGTGGAATAAAGTCAATACGCCGAAGAGTAGAACCAACAGGACTGACAACAATCAGCAACAGAACATCCACAACCCGACTACCAGAAGCATGAGTTTCTATATCAGGGAGGAAAATTCCCAAGGAGAAGGCTACAGATATCCATTCCGTGATGAATAGATGTCCACTGTCGATGTAGAGGTCTACAAAGGAATTTTGAAACAAAGAACCTTATGACTCTGACAACTTACGCAAATTATAGAGCCAGAAAGTTCTATCTGCATGCAAACTTTGGAATAAGTCATTAGAATACCTATGATCTCTATGTATTTGTTAAATTTGGTGTTAATTCATTGAAGTAGAACCTTGTATCATCATTTTGAAATGCTTCTCAAAGAGCTGGCCTCAATACTACATGCTTTATGCAATTTTAAACTTCAAACACCTCTCCTGAAAAATTAACTTAAAGTCAAATAGAACCCTCTGGTTCTCACCTCACGAACTTAATTTTGTCATTATTCTAGATAGGTTCATATACTGTAGAATAATCATTGGCATGAAAAGTAGGCTGTATAGTTCTTCACGGAACTTCTTGTTATTTATTTATATTGTATTACTGTAAATTTATCCAATACCAAAAGTTGCATAATATTGGTTGCCTCATTGCAGGGAATGAATCATCCTTATTTGTTAGTAATTACGTGAGGGTAATCAGTTTGAAAAGAGCATTGATAGGTGGTAAGATAGTTTCTGCTCTGTAGTCCAGATACCTCTTGGATGTCCTGCTTGCTTAATAGAGTGCTCTAACAGATTGATTAAAACCACACTTAAATGTTGACTGTAAATTATAGCTCTGGGTTTTCTGCTGTACGTTTGTGCGAAAATAAGACACAAAACTAAACCAATTTCATCAATTTTGCTCATAACTTAGATCCCTTTTTATCGTGAATCTCATCATCCATAAACATGTTTCTGACACCATTTAATAGAAAGATCTAGCAGCAACGATAAGGAGACGAAGAAAGTTAAGAACACGTAGGCTATACATTAACCCATCACTAGACAACGAATCTTTAAGTCCTAAAATCATAAGTTCTAGGCGCATATATAGGCGGAGAAAATGTAGAAAATAGGTTTATACTGTTTTAAGATGGGCGCAATAGAATTAATTTGAATACTGTCATCTCTTGATAAATGCAGTACATTTGCACTTGTCTGTTGGCACAGGCTAGAGTAAGATGTGGCTTTTCACCGATGACTCAGTCTCACTCATGGCTGTGATTATATGGAAGCTACTGAGGTATGGGTGGTGCTTAGTAATGACATTCAGGGCACAATCAGTACCTGTGGATGCTGTGAAAGGTTCTACTCATAGGGATAGTACTGCTGTTCTGACTCAGTGAGGAAAGCAATGGCAAACTACCTCACTCCTCTTCTTGCCTAGTACGCCTCAATATAGCGCTGCCTTGGGTTTTTGTGGGTATCTACCCACATAACCTAACGGCGATACATTTTGAGGATCCAACCAGCCTTCGGGCTGACTACTAACAGACAGAGAGACACAGCTGGAGGAATACAGCCTCCATGGCTTAGGCGGCAGCACGCCGGCCTCTCACCTCTGGGTCCGTGGTTCAAATCCCGGTCACTCCATGGGAGTTCTGTGCTGGACAAAACGGAGGCAGACAGGTTTTTCTCCGGGTACTCCGGTTTTCCCTGTCAATATATCATTCCATCAACACTCTCCACTATCATTTCATTCCATCTGTCATTCATTTAATCATTGCCCCAGAGGAGTGCGACAGGCTTCGGCAGCCGGCACATTTCATATCCCCGTCGCTAGATAGGGGCTTCATTCATTCCATTCCTGACCCAGTCGGAGACTGGAAGCAGGCTGTGGATTTTTTTTCACATCTGGAGGAATACAAGTATAAATAATACCCAGCAATTTTTCTAGGTTTATGCCGTGTCTTGTGCGCGGTTTTGCCTAGGAACACCAAGACAGGCTCATCATCAGGCTCTTGATGTCCATGCCCTGGTGTTCCTAGGCGAAACACCGCGCAAGACACGGCATAAACCTAGAAATATTGCTGAGTTTTAATTCCTTGACCGTGAAAGCCAATATATCATAAATAATACCGGTACCATTTTCTTATATGTTTTAAATATTGAAATAAGGGTGCAAGGGATTTTAATGTAACATTTGTGTACAATAGTTAAAATCTGGTTGAGATGACATTACGTGAAGTGTCAAATCTTTGATCAACACATGTATCCATGTATCATTGCCATTCGCATTGCCGTTTCTGCCATAACTTTGTGCAAAGTGAGTCACTAACTATATTTGCAAATATTTACGAATTTTAAGGAGAGGATTAGTTTGAATGCAGAGAAGGACCATTCAACATCTGCTGAAGTGACTAGAACGCACTTGAACAATCGAACCCTAACCGGATTAAATCCTTAAATAATGTTATATAATGCTCTTGTTGTTTCATTTAGGGCATGGACATCGTGAATATATCAGCCCCGTGTACTTCGGTGTGTGTAGAATTTATGTGATAATCTGTGTTATTGTGGTATCTGTGTTAGTGTATGTAATAGTATTTGAGGTGGGATGGAAGTGGCCCTGGTTTTAAGTTACGGACAATTCTGGCAATTTGTCTGGAGTAGAAATGGGAAACCACGGAAAAATACTTCTAGGATGGCTGAGGTAAGTTAGTAATCGAACCCGCCTCTTCTCAGTTTTACCTCATGAGGCCATGTGTACCCCATTCCAGTCCTCAGACCAGAATTACATTTCTTGGCAGAGCCAGGAATAGAGCCCAGACCTCCGAAGGGAAAAATACTAGCCACTACACCACGTGCTGATTTATAATAACGTTTATCAATATAAATAATATTAGACTGCAGAACATTTTTTAAAGTATATAAGATTTAAAGCGAAAACGTTGTTATAAACTCAGAAAAGCAAAAATATGTCTTAACGTGGAAATTGATGTGTACAGGCAGTATAAATACTGTATTCATCCCTAAAACTGCAGGCACATAATAGATATAATTGTCACTGATGGACTTGGTAGGGTCTTATGGAAAACAGTAGATAAAAAACTGAAGATCTGGTGTCTACCCATCACTCGTCAGCTCTACTGGCCACAGCCCGGTACGAAGTTGGCCAGCCATGAGAACATCGAGTGAGAACCCGCTTTGAGTGAGATAGGCCTACCTATAGATATATTGGCAGTAGTATAGATCAATATGCCTTACACTACAAAAATCCCCTGGACATAAAATGGCAGCATCCATGTTGTCATGGGCGACACTAAAGGTTTAAACGATGCATAAGCCTACATGGAAAATTCTGTCATAATAAGGATTTACATACAAACCAAACCTGAAGCCCCTTCCTTGCACTGCAAGCAGTAATTTTCGTTTAGACAGTGGCCTAACCTAGTAGTGACCAATGGTTTAGTCCAGACACTCGTCTAACCTAGTAGCGACCAGTGGTTTCATCCAGACAGTCTTCTAACCTAGTAGCGACCAGTGGTTTCATCCAGGCAGTCTTCTAACCTAGTAGCAACCAATGGTTTCGTCCAGACACTCATCTAACCTAGTAGCGGCCAATGGTTTCATCCAGGCACTCGTCTAACCTAGTAGCGACCAGTGGTTTCATCCAGACAGTCTTCTAACCTAGTAGCGACCAATGGTTTCGTCCAGACACTCATCTAACCTATTAGCGACCAATGGTTTCATCCAGACACTCGTCTAACCTAGTAGCGACCAGTGGTTTCATCCAGACAGTCTTCTAACCTAGTAGCGATCAATGGTTTGGCACAGACTATCTTTGTCTCACCATGGCCTTAAAAGAGTGCAGTGCAACTTTCATTCCAGGCCTCAGAACAGAACTAAATTTCTTAGTGAAGCCGGGAATAGAACTCGGACCTCCGTGGTGACAGCCACGAAGTGGTCATATCGTGGTATCTATTTCAGTGTGTACTCTTGTGATTCGGGTAGGAAAGAGTGGAGGCGTCTATGGTCTTGATATAGTAACCGTCCCAGCATTCACATGCAGTTGTAATGGAAAACCTCATAAAGGGTGGCTGAGAAAGGAATTTGAATTTCCCTCTAAACTCCTTTCCTCACGAAGTTGAGAGCGCTCCGTTCAGTCACCAATGGCATTGTTAATATCCTCCGTGGTTTAGCTGAAAATCGAGCCCGTGTGTAAACTACTACACTGACCCTCACCATTTACTGAATATGGATGTCGGATATTATTCGCATTGCATTATCATCCACGTCGTGATATCTGCAATTTACAACAGACAAAACATGAAGCATATCAAAATTTCAGGATGTGGATATTTCAATAGTAACACATTGCCACAGTGGCGTAACACTCATACAACATGAACGGGTCCATGTTTTCCAAATACTCACTACGTTAAAGAATTATACAGGATAAACGTAGATAAATATGAATTTCTACCATCTCTTAATGAATTCTGTATATTTGTATTTTATCATTTCAAATGATTATGTCGACTTCGCTGGGGTCTGGCATTACGTTACGGTGACGGGACGAAATGTACCGAGAATACACTGAGGTGTGCGACGTCATAGTAGTGCTTGAGCTTCCTCCTTTTCCCGCGCGCTCGGGTGAGCGTTACGTCATCCAGCCAGCTACCTCCTTTGACCTTGGTTTGCACTTGCTTTTTTTTTCTAACGTACTTTGAGTTCATGCAGCATTTGTAGCATTTAAAATGATATAGGCCTACTGTAAGTCTTTCAGACTATCAGTGTTTTTCTGTTGCCACAGGCTAGACGCTAGAGTAAAATGTAGCTTTCCATCGCTAATTCAGTCTCGGTTATTGCTGTGATTATGTGGAAGCTATTGAGGTATGACTGGTGCTGAGTTATGGCATTCATTGTACAGCTAGTACAAGAGTCAGTGGTGCTGCAATAGGTCTCTCTGGGAAAGGGGGCAGATGACCTCGTAGTTCTTCCCCTTAAAACAACATTAACTATTTCTGGCAAAGTGAGGATAGTAATGGAAAACTAACTCACTCCTCATTTTGATTAATTTGCCTCATTTTAGCAATGCCGTGGTTTTGTGGAGTTTCTACCTATGGTGGTGATTTTGAGGATGTGAATCAGCTGATAACCTAATTAACATGTAAAAGAAACAAAATAAAAGAGATAACGTTCGCTGCGATGTCAGTAAAATCAATAACGTACTGACATCGATACAATAGTTTTATGCGAATATTTCCCTCATTATCGTTTGTAAGATATGAGCTCGTACACGACCGAAAAGCCACAATTGTCCATGCAAAATACATAATGGTCAGTCTACTGTACCATTCTCCACATCGTGGCGTAGTGACTAGCATTCTTGGCTGTCACCTCAGAGGTTTAGGTTCGATTCCCGGCTCTACCAAGAAATGTAACTCCGATCTGAGGGCTGGAACCGAGTACATTCAACCTCGTGAGGAAGAACTGAGGAGAGGAGGGTTATATCCCCACTGCGGCCATCCTGGCAGTAGTTTTCCGTGGGGTTTCTACTTCTGCTCCAGGCAAGTGCTGGAATGGTACCTAAATTAAGGCCACAGCCACCTCCTACCCTGACTGGCTGCATGACGCAGCGGTAACGTTCTCCCCTGCTGTGTCCTAAGGTTACAGGATCGAATCCTGACGCAGTCAGTTGAGGGTGTGCAAATGCGAGGTTAAACATCCCCTTCGGGGCTAAGTTCCATCATCCCAGCGTCTCTAAAAGCCACAATAGTTGAAAGGGATGTAAAACTAACAACATTACTATCAGCCTCCAACCCAAATTATATCCCCCAATTACAAGTACACACATTAGTACGGCCATTACCGTGACACAGGTTATCAGAAAGCACGACCACGATGTCACAAAGCACCTAAATGATTCTACAGCAACGTTTCTCATATGGTGTCAGAGAATGGAGGAACCTTGGCACGTGCCTGATATGAGAGCATTCCTCTTCAGAATGTGAGTGTGCAACGTCTCCAACTCATAAAGAAAAGGATGGCAAGGCTTTCAAGAGAAAGGAATCTGGGAGTACTTGACGGAGTATTGAGGTGTACTCTATGGGAGTTGATACACAGCCGATCACACAATCATTATGAGGAATCTCACAATATTTTTTTTGTCATGTGGCCTCCTGAGAGGCCGAGTGCAGGTCTTTCTAGGCGACGCCCGTGGGTGACCAGCGCACCGAGATGAGAGGTGGAATGGATGAAGATGAATGAAACTTGGAGAGGATGTGGAAGGAGGAGGGCGTGGCCTGTCAGAAGGTACCGTCCCAGCATTTGCCTGATGTTGAAAATGGGGAAATCACGGAAAACCATTTCAAGGATGGCTGCCGGTGGGGCTCGAATTCACGCATCTACCGAGTCAGCAGAGAGCTTGGCCACATGGTCTAACACTGCGCTTTAGCGAGCGTAGCCACCGCTGTAGGTAATATTAAATTGAAAGCCTCTCATTACTAGTTGACAGGAAATAAAATAGCAAATACGTTTAGGTAACAAATGAGTTGTTGTTGTTGTTTAATTGTGGGGCCTAGACATCACGGTCATTTCAAACTCAGTGTGTTGTAAACTGTCTGATAATCTGTGTTATTATGGTGTAGGTAGTAGTGCATATGTAATTGAGACTAGTATTGGGATGGTGGCGGCCGTGGAACCATTTCATCATTTGTCTGGAACTGAAATGGGGGAACCACTGAAAACCACCTTCAAGAATGGCTGAGGTACGAATCGAGCCTGCCTTTCCTCAGTTCTAACTCACGAGGTAGACCAGAATTAAATTTCATGGCAAAGCCGGGAATCAAACCCGGGCCTCCACGGTGACAGCCGAAAATGCTGGTCACTGCACCACGAGGTAGACAGAAATCTCATCTTACGGTATCTTCTAAGTTCCAGTCCGTTGAGTGATTTTGAAGTCACATGATAGACTAGCTAATCAGTTACGATTAGACCGTAATTATTACGTGATCGCACGTGCGCTCGTGATTTCATGTGCTGCAGCCGGAGCGAGAGGGGAGGATCGTTCACTTCGCTCTTTGCTAAGGAAATGTTCGCAGCGGCTCCTACTGTAGATAACAGTAACTGTATTGCACGTGAGTGTATCTCCTAGCAGCATAGCAGCAGTAACCCCCTCCACTACCTTCCTTCTCCTCCTTTCCCCTTCTCGCTTGTGGGTTCGCGCAGGTTTGCGCCATCAGGTATTAATTGCAGTATTCCAGTATACCAGAGTGGCGAGCTCATAGAAAGGCGGGTGATAGAGAGCGTTCTGCGTATAGTGAGACAGTCATTCACTGCGATGTTGCCAGATTGTCTCTCTCTATCTCTCTGCCCGTCCTAACCTCCTCACTTGCTCAGCTGGTGTCCTCTAACATTTGGCAACGCGCCAGGAACTGCAGTCATGTGAAAGAAACGACTAACTGCGTCTATTGACTGGCGACTACGTCCCACTTCTGTTCTTGTCGCTTGCTCAGCTATAGTCTGTATCGGTGACGTAACTACGGCTGGATCAATTCCTCCTACCCCCACCCCCATCATCCCCCCCCCCCCCCTCCCCGAGCCAAATTATAAAATTACGAACTTCGTTGAAGTTTTTACTTCGGATTGATGACAAATGATTGGGTTAGGTAAGTTTATGTACCAGGTTAAGTGTTACTTAACACTTAATGAGTGAGCAAAATGATCAGCTGTTCTTCAATTAGCCAGAGAGGGGGTGGTGAAATGGGTGTTGAACTATCTTGGCTCATCCCTTTCTAAAAATACATCACTTGTTAGTTACCATTCTGTTAGTATTTTAGTGTGTGTCATTTTGGAAAGTGAATTATTGTGTTAAGTTGTATTGCTGTTTTATGTTAAACTTACGTTAGAAACTGTGGATCATTAATACCTTGTATACAATGTCGGTGAATAGAAAGAGCCAGATGATTTCGCGAAGAAAACTGGACTTCTTAATTTAGGATCAAGCGGCTTCGGTGGCGTAGTCGATAGCATGCTGAACTGCTATGCCCAATATCGCGGGTTCAAACCCGGCGGAAGTTGTCGGATTTGTAAGAGCGTTAAAATCCTTCAGTATGCCTTCCTTCGGAGGGGAGTAAAGCCGGCACACAGTGGGTCAAAATCGAAATCTAGGAGGACAAATGTATTTATTTTCATAATTCAAAAATCAAAATTTATTACTTCTACAGCATTCTCAAATAATTGCCGCTCACTATTCTGGGATATAAACGCATCTTAGTGTAAATCTGTCACCACTGTTCGAGCAGTCTGAATTGGAGGGTGAATGTAAGTGGCTGTGGTTTGGCTGTCTTTGTGGTTAGTATGATGCTTTAAGATGGAACATGCAGCTAAAAGTATGATCTTTGTAACGTGTTTCAGTTATTAATGGGCGTAATTGTTACGTAATTTTAGCTATATTTGCATTATATAATATTTCACTATTATTTTTAAAATTATATTTTCACTTAGATTTTTAGTATGTCGCGTCACTCTGCGTCACTTTCTACTTAATGTTAAAATGTAGATAAAGTCTTGTAGTGTACGCCTGTTATAAGGGTTTTTGCATCTTTTTGCAACTTACTTAGTTATTTTACGTTTTAAAAGATACCGCGCAACCAGTTCTCACGCGCTTACAACTGTTTGAAGCACTGGGTTCGACGATTATGTCAAAAGTGGAACTTTGTGACTTTTTAAAAGTAAATTTGGGATAGAGAATTGTTCTGAAGAGATAACTGAATGCTCTATCCAACTCCTAGTCATAGACAATTTCTTGCATGTGTAGACGTAGCTTACAAAAGGTCTTAACTGATGTTTATTATGAAGTAAACAAATTATATACGTTGCTTTCACTCTAAATTCATGATTAAAACGTAAAAATAATTTTGTCCACCTAGATTTCGATTTTGACCCACTGTGCGGCGGGCTCATGTTATAGATTTATGGCACGTAAAAGAACTTACCACTGCAATTGGTAGTGTGTAGCAAACTTTGTAGCTTATATTTGGCTATTTAGAAACGCTCTATCAAGTTCCAACATTCGCTGCTAGGTATTAGTGACAGTAGCCTCTGGTAGCCAAAGTTGTAACTATTTGAAATTGAACTTGTTGGGAGCTCTCGGGCGTTCAATCAAAAATACCCAGCTATGGCCATTGGCTGCAATTCATATATAAGGTGCGTTCAAAAAGTAACGAGCCGGAGGCATAATTACAGAAACCAGTACCTGTATGTTAGAAGTATTGGCCCTGGCTGTTGAGGCACTTGTCCCACGGTGAATGGCTGTCTCATAAAATTCCCTGGGCTGCGATGGGAACCAGTTCCGCACGTACAGCTGGAGGTCGGCGTCCGAGGTGAATCGTTGGCCCCGCAGAGCCCTTTTCAGGGGACCAAACATGGCGTAATCACAGGGAGAGAGGCCTGGACTGTATGGAGGGTGGCCGAGAATCTCCCATTTGAAATTCTGCAGGAGTGTCGCGACTGTGTTGGCCGTATGAGGTCGTGCATTGTCGTGCCGCGACCATGGCGGCTATGGCGTTCACTGTCACTCGTCGGTCCTGGGTAATGAGTGCATCAACCAGCTGGACGTTGTCATCGGTAATGCAGGGGGGTGCCCCAGACCAGGCATCATCGGCTAACGACACCCGTCCTTCCCTGAAGCGCTTGTGCCACGCCTTGACCCTTGCAAGGGACATGCAGTGTTCGCCGTACACTTGTGACATTCGGCTGTCAGAAACCGAACAACACCTCTTTGCTCTTCGTTTGACGCCTCCATGTCCTGTTTGCAATGCGACTGGCAGCGTTGGACGATTGATGCATGCTGCTGCTCGCTTTGTATCGTCAAGTGGCGTGCACGCGTGCCCTCTAGCGACGGGCTGTGACCGTCCACGCTCTGGTCGGAACCACACCTCGTTACATACGCCACGATTAGCCGATGTAGTCACCGGTTTGCGCATTCCAGCCTTCGGCTCGTTACTTTTAAAACGCACCTTATATAATAATTTAAGATCAACAAAATTGTTAATTTTCGCACATTTGCAAATGCTAATTATTCAAGCACGAAAAAAATATACACTGCTCACTAAAATTTGAGGATATTGTAAGGTCAGCTCATAATGGTGGAATAATATACGAGATCATTTAGTTTTACAACCATGTATTACTTACATAATGCTACACTGACAGATAAAGCAGCCCATGATACCAGAGAGCCCCTGATGAGTGTTTGAATCAAATGACATGAATGAAGAGAGAATATGGCAAAGAAACAAAGCAGCACTAACACTACCATAATCGTGGGCCATGGGTGAATATTGTTCTTCAGTATGGTGTATAGTCTCCTCGAACGGCTAGCACTGCTGCACACCTGTGTGCCATTGATGCAATGAGATGATCAATGAGTTCTTGGGGGATACGTGGCCACTCGTCCATAAGAGCAATCTGCAGCTGTGGAACAGTTGTGGGAGGTGCTGGCCTGCCTGCAATGCGCCTGCCTAATGCATCCCACACGTGCTCTATTTGATTTAAGTCCGGCGAGGAAGCTGGCCACTGCATACGCTGGATACCCTCCTCCTCCAGCATATCGTCCACCAACCCAGCTCTGTGGGGACGTGCATTATCGTCCATAAACACAAAGGATGCACCTACGGCACCAGCATACGGCACAACAAAAGGTCGGAGAATCTCGTCTCTATACCTCACAGCGGTCCCAGTACCAGGTGGGATGATGTAGAGGTCCGTACGTCCACCCAGGCTAATTCCAGCCCACACCAGCAACCCGCCACCGCCATATGGGGATCTTTCTCGTACAAAAGATGGGTTGTTTCATGTCCTTCATTCCCTCCAGATGCGAACACGTCGACTATCCGATTCCACGTTGAATCACGACTCATCAGAAAACAGAACTGAGCTCCATTCGGCATGCCTCCACCCATGATGCTCCTCCGCCCAGTTTCTGTGATCTCTACGGTGTTGTGGAGTTAACCTGGTACACATCATGGGCCTACGGACATAGAGGCCACGTGCATGAAGTCGGTTACGGACAGTTTGGGTTGATACTCTGCGTCCTGTTGCTGTTAGAAGGGCACTTCTCAGTTGTGTTGCATTCTGCCGTCCATTCCGGCGGGCTGTTAACACGAGGTAACGGTCATCTCTTGCTGTTGTTGCCCGTGGGTGACCTTATCCTACCCTTCTGTGAACAGTAGCTGTTGTTTGAAAACGATTCCACAGTCTTGGGATCACACTTTGAGACACCCCAAGGGCTCGAGCCAAAACTTGTTGTTTCTGTCCAGCTTCCCTCCGTCCTATCTCCAAGCCATTGATTCAGGTAAATCACGTTGTGGAGGCATTGCTGTCACTAAGTCACGTCATTCACTAACTGACAACGGGAATGGAATGGCTCTGACCTCAGCAACAAACTACCGCCGTGTGACCCTTTGACAGCAACAGTACGGACAGTGCCCTCCGTCATGTGGTGTATGTGCAGGGGTGACGCAAACATATGTTTACCTTCTCTGAGAGTTAAGGAAAGCGATTGCATCTAATGCGGTACGAAACACATGTAGCTGAGTTTGCAATATCCCCTAATTTTGTGAGCAGTGAGTTTTTGAAACTTAGAGACCACATATTAGCTTTGATTGATTATGTCACATTATGTCCGAGCTCTCACCCCCACCCCACCCAATGCAATTTTGACTCGCTTCATCCCCCGCCAGAAGCAAATCCGAGTTACGCCACTGATCTGTATTATGAAAGCAGAACGCTGGCATCCATCGGCTCGTAGGGCGTGTTAAGTAGAGGAGGTAAGCGGGATAACCGTCACCATAGCAACAACGAGCCGAGTTGCAATATAGCCTACTTACGTAGACGGTGAGCTTGACACAGTGTCCTTGAGTGGCGTGCTTCCTTATTCACTGTCTGTGTTATCGTGTACATATTGAAGTGTCTGGAGCGTGGCACTCTATGGAAGTGAAACTTGGACTGTTGGTGCAGCAGAAAAGAGGAAAATAGAGGCGTTTGAAATGTGGTGTTACAGGAGAAAGGTGAAGGTCATATGTCCAGACAGAGTAACAAATGAATAAGTATTAAGACGAGTGAGCGAGGAGAGATATTTCTGGAATTTGGCGAGATAGGTTGGTAGGATACGTACTAAGACACCCAGGAATAGCAATCGTAGTTATGGAAGGAAGGGTCGATGACAAGAACTGTAGGGGTAGATCAAGGTTAGAATATGTTAAATAGATTGTCTTGGATGTAAGGTGTGGTACCTATGGAGAGATCAAACGATTTGTTCAGGACAAGGAGGCGGTCAAAAAAACTGAAGACTCAAACAACAACATTGAAGTGTATTGCTTATTCGTTCACAGGATAGAATATACTATGGGTAACAACGAAAACAGCACAAGAATGGTCCCCATTTTACACGCATATACAGCAACAGACGTTGAGATAATTTGTAACAGTGGTAAGGAGGCATTTCCCCACGTGATGGCTTTGACAGCTGTCAATGCTCTTCTTTCATAATACAGACTACAGTGTGCACCCGCCTTCTTGTGTTCTCCGCACTCTAATATCCCTCAAACCGTTAATCACATTCAGCAGATGATCGGTAGTAGTTGTTATTATTTTAATCAAAGGTCATAGACATCGGATTCATCAGTCCTATGGACTTTGATACGTGTCAGTAGAATTTATCTGATAACCTTTGTTATTGTGGTGTGGTTAGTAGTGTGATTATTATCCGCTGAGGCTAGGATTGGGGAGGAGTTGAAGTTAGAAACTCTCCTCACAATTGCCTGTAGTAAAAGTGGAAAAAACATGGAATACATCTTCTAGGATGACTGAGGGGGGGGGGGGGACAAGTGAAACTCTGCTCAGTTTTGTCTTACGAGGCAGAGGTACCCAGTTCCAAAGCTTAGAGCAGAATTAAGTTTCTTGGCAGAGCGAGAATTGAACCAGGTCCACAAGGGTGACGGTCAAGAAAGCTAGTCTCTACATCAGTAGGTGGGCACGTGTGGTGTATCATCGGGAACAGCCAAGTGGCTGTACCAGAGATTATGCATGAATGATCGTCTGTGTAACGTAGGGTGTGTAAGATACCTGCCATCCCCACAGGATGAGTTAGGAAGGGGTGACATTCAGAGTTACATAATATTCAGTTGGGAGCAAATCATGTAAGATACATTAGTCTTACTCTTGGAGACCAGCTCATGGTGTAGCGGCTAGCGTTCTTGGTTGTCGCCCCGGAGGTCCGGGTTCGATTCCCAGCTCTTCAATGGAATTTAATTCTGCTCTGTGAGCCACCTCGGCCATCCATGAAGTGGTTTTCCGTGGTTTCCCTATTTCTACTCCAAGCAAATGTCGGGATGGTTCCTAACATAAGGCCACGGTCACCTCCATCCCAATCCTCATCTCAAAAAAAATATACACACTCATACAGACTCCACAACAACACAGGTTATCAGACAATTTTTATATATCGATATACAGTACGCTACTTATATTTATTATTATTATTTATTTACCATACATCGTACAATAAGTATGGAAAGCCTAGTGAAAAAGGGCAAGCACCACATACATATTTCATGCTTCATAGGCACAGTTTACATCTACATTCGTTTTAACAATATTTACATATTTTACAAAGATATTTGCAGTATTTACATATTTAGAATATTGACATAGTACATTTTTCTTGTTCACTCACTCTCTCACGCACGCACTTTCATAACCTCAATCACTCCACACATTGATTCATTCCATTCTGATACTCATTCATTCAGCGAGACAATCAATCACTCATACAGACGTTTATTTATACAATGTACCTTTTTATGTACGGCTTGAATTTCCGAAGAGGCAAGATCTTGGCATCCCCTGGCAGCGCGTTCCATAACCGCACAGAGCGGCCGTAGAAACCTGTCAGGTAAACATTGCTACGTGCGAAGGGCGGCACGACAGTTATACCTCGTCCTCTTCAAACTGAGCAATATGCCAATGACAGTCGGCAAAAAGGGTCAATATTAATGGAAACTGTAAGGGATTTTTTGAGAAAAATTAGATTAATTGGTTTGGTTGTTGCCTCGATAGATGGAAATTTTGACAAAGGGGAAAGGGAATAACGAGCTATTAGCCTCTTCGCGCGGCGCTGTACACGCTGGAGCTTGTTCATGTTTTCCGCTGTAGTGGGATGCCAAGCAGGTAAGCCGCACGTTAATATCGGACGGACCATGCATATGTAAGCCATCCTGAAGGCTCTAGGTTTACAACCTCTCATGTTTCTGTACAAGAAACCCAGAACTTTGGTGGCCTTGCATCTTGTCTCTTCACTTTGAATGTTCCAATTCAGGGTGTCGGAGATTGTTACCCCTAATTACTTTAAGTTTGTGCACTGCGGGATGACACTGTTCATAAATTTGTATTCATTCTCAATGTTTTTTTTTAACTAGTTATTCTTATGTATTTACATTTTTTACATTTATATTTAAATTATTCACAGAACACCATAGCGATAAGTTGTACAAATCTGATTTAAGAGAGAGGGAATCTTCTTTACTTTCAATGCACATGTATAGCACGGTGTCATCTGCATATAGTGACATTGATGAGGTGACACAGACAGGAAGATCATCGAGCACATATACAGTGAAGAGGAGAGGTCCGATCACAGAACCCTGGATCACTCCAGAAGTAACTTGAACAGCCTGTGATCGAGCTCCTCCGTACACTACACACTGCGTTCGACCCTCTAGGAATGACCTCACCCATGCAAGTAAGCTACCCCGTATGTTAAGCTGCTGTAGCTTTAACAAAAGTATTTCATGAGACATTTGATCGAAGACCTTAGCCCAATCCAGTGCAATCCAGTCTACTTGTTTCACTTCTGGCTGATTCAAGTAGAACTGAAACTCATCAATGAATTTTGTCAATAGAGTAGTGCAAGAACGACCTGGAAGAAAACCGAGCTGATTTGGGTCGAGCAGATTGTTCTCCCGCAGGAATTCCAGCACACTGTTTGCTACTAGCCGCTCCATACATTTACAAATTATAGATGTTAGACACGCCGGTCTGTAATTTGCAACATCTTCTCTGTCACCTTGCTTATAGATTGGCTCCACGTTAGCACATTTCCACCCACACGGCACAGAACCTTGGTTGATAGACAGGTTGAATAACGCACACAGAGAGGGCGCTAATGCTTCCGCACACTGCAGCAGGATCCGTCCGGGAACATCATCTGGGCCGGTCGCCGCATGAGGTCTAATCTTCCGTAGGCTCTGAATCACCTCAGTTGTTGTAAAGTACAGGTTGGAGAGTGGGACGGGTGGAAGTGATGACCTTGGCAGAAGCAGGTTCATGGTCATATCCGGCTTAGAAAAGTTCCGCTTGAAACTGTCACTGAAGGCTGTTGCAATATCTTGGGGTGCACTGAGGAATGTACCGTTACAGTGAAAGGAGGCTGGCGCTGCGGTGCCACGTCTTCTGGACAAGAATTTCCACATTTCACTGGTGCTGCTTATTTTGTGAATATAATTGGCGTATGTTTCGCGAATTAATTTCTTTGTTTGGTTCCTGATGTTCTTGTATTTTTCCCACATGATGTCAGTTGAGCAACTTTTCCATTTCTTGTATAAAATGTTTCTTTTCCTAATCATTTTAATAACTTCCTTTTTCACCCAAGGAGAATTTTTCTTCCTACTAATGGTTATTTTCGGTATAACTATATCCACACATTCAAAGAAACAATTTCGCCAGGCGTGCCACACTGAGTTGATGTCACTGGTGTCCAGAATACATGGGGCGGGAAGGTGTTTGAGGAATAAAGATGATAAGAGTTTCCAGTCTGCCTTTTTGTAATTGTATACTGTCCTCACTGTGATCTTGCTGCATAGTTTGTTGTAATACAATGTGGTAAAGATGGCTGCGTGATCACTGACACCGGGGATGACTTCTGCTTTCTGTACGGCGGAAGGAAGGCTTGTGAGGAATAGGTCTATTGTGGAGCGTGTAGTTTGTGTGATACGAGTTGCTTCGGTTATTAATTGGTCAAGGAATAAATCGTAGAATGCGGTAAGGAATGCATTAGCTATGGGATCCTTGGGAGTGGGAGGAGAGTTTTGCCAGTCTATTTCTAAATTTAAATCGCCTGTTATGTAAATGGCCTTGTATTTGTACTGGATGTATTGTACACGACGGAGGGACTCCAAAAGTTCACCATTGATGTGCCGAGTAGAATTTGGAGTACGGTATACAGAGCCTATTAGAAATGTGTTGCTCGCACACGTGAAATCCACCCACACAGCCTCAGCGTCAGTTTCAAGCTCCCGTTGGCGAACAGGCCTTAACTCAGGTTTCATGGCTGTTAGTACTCCTCCCCCTGATGTCCAGGTTCGATCTTTGCGGAACATGGTGTATGTTACCGGAAATATTTCTGGGTCGTTAGTGGATTCTTTCAGCCATGTCTCCCCTGAACACACAATAGACGGATTAAGTGCTGTGAGACAAGAACTCAAGTCCGGTTGTTTGGAGGGACATGTTACACTTCGGGCATTGAAGGAGAAAATGGACAATGCCTTGCCATCCTAGGATGTTACGTCACTATCTACACTATTTGCACTCTGTGTCGACGTATTAAAAAATGAGTTAGAGAACTGGGGTAAAGAACAGTTCCAACACAGCCACGATTGTTTCCCATAGGTGATTATTTTGTGTTTTGAAGCACTGATTTTTGCACAAGCTCTGTGCGTTTGAGAGAGGCAAGATGTACATGTCACAAATAACTGATTCACATGACCCTTCGAATCACAAATTATACACACCTTATTCGGTCCTGGGTTGATCTCTACATCTCCACTGAGAGCCACAGGCAGCACCACGAGATATAATAATGTAGCGGGCGGTCTGGCAACCCCGCGCAGCACTGGGCGCCCTCTGCCTGCTGCCGTGGCTATCAGCCCCTCGCCTCCACACCATGTGAGACAAGATATATTGAGTTTGCACACTACCATGAGGTGTTCCTTCAGGTCCGAGTTCACATACGAGTCTTCAATTGTTATAGAATGATCGAGGATCTTTTTCGAGGCACCCACTGAGCTTTTTACTAGGTAGAACATGAGGAAAAGTTGGAGCACTCTAACTGCTACACACCTGCTGGCCGCCATACACCCATAAAGACGGGGATGGATGACTACGATGCCCAAGCCCCTAAATGAAACAACAACAATAACAAGATGACAGTTCGAGAGAGTCTTCACTGTTCAAACACCTGTCCCGGCGCTGAACATGTCTCCCATCACCCTTCGAAGAAGGACGCTGGTTGCTCGTGAAACCACTGTTCCATTCTCCTAGCGACTATCACGTGTTTGGTTCACTAAAGAAGTTATTGAAGTGTGGGCTTTACGCCACTGATCAAGTGGTTCGTGATTCTGTGGAAGAATGGTTTCACCAGCAGCAAGCGTCCTTCTTCGCGGAAAAAACACGAAAACTTGTTCAGCGTTGGAACAGGTTCTGAGTCATCTGTAGACTCTCTCGAACTGTCATCTGTATGCTGTCGTGATATAATGTATTGTATTCGTTTGTACTTTGTAGACAGCAGTCTATCTTTATTTTGAACAACGCGTAGACTACACCTCAGCCAGAAGTACTGTAGATGGGGTGACCCCGTCAAATGACCCCTTGTTTGGGAACTATCCTGAGTATGATTTCCTCCGGAATTTTCCCATATTCACTCCAAGAAAATGGAACCAATCCCATTTAATGATTAGTATTAAGTCACATAAATTAATTCGTATTACATTTTATTATTGCTCGAGTATTGAAGAAAAACACTTCAGGGGCAGGAAAGATGTCAAGTAAATGATTAGGCAAAGGACAGCCGATTTGACGAGAAGAAGGATTATGACGAGGAATTGGATAACTGAACACAAAGAAATGTCTAGAAAATGATTATATTCAATCAATTACAATTACAAGTTAAAGTAATTAGTTAACAATTGTTAGATTATTTTATGATAATGGATTTAACTGATGTCCATACCAATACAACGTAGAAGAGAGACTATAGCCTAATTTGGCTCCTGAAGTTATGCTGAAGTACAGTTTAGTAGAAGTATTGGCCAAAATGTTCGGCCTATAAAAGAACCCAGAAGAAGAAGTATGATACACGGGCTTTAAGAAAGTCATACTATTGCTTGTTGAATTTTCAGTTATTTGTAATAATTTTGAATGTTGTGTGGAAAGAACAGTACTTAACTAGGCTGTAGATTTCTTCCAAAAAGGAAGCTTGTAGTTTAACGTGACCGATAATCTCGCGATCATAAGCCACGGGACCTCCTTTTTACGTGTAATCCGAACCACAGGCCATGGTATTTCACTTCAAAAATGTCACCTGTAATTAGCGGGAATCGAACCCAGTCCACCTTGATGAGAGGCAAACAGCTTGACCGCTGCGCCACCACGCATCTTAGATTTTTTCCAGTAGCTGAATGAAGAGTTGTAAAATGAGGGTTTGACCCTCTTATGATTAAAACTGTTTAAAAGCTGGACTGTATTGCAGCGAGTAGTAGCACAAAACCATGGTCTAGTGGAGCATAGTGTAGAGTTCTGGCATAGAGATCCCTGTAGCTTAGTGGAGAGGCCTAGCCCCTGACGTCCAAGAGCAGCGCGGTGGAGTAAGACGAGCAGTCAAGGTGGCGAGCACGTTAGCGAGCGAATAGAGGCGTGGCTGAACATGTGACACCAAGGAACGAAGCATATTGTTGCTAACAGCCAATCAAAACGAAGATGACGCAGTGACGTCGCGTAGATGCCAAAAGTAGCTGGCCATTTTGGCAGTCTGTACTTGAACACACGTGATACCAGAAACACGTTATGGATGAAACATACATATAAAGCACATTTACAAAATAATAAAGTCAGGTTATTATTTACTATGTAGTTGATATGAATTACAGGGAAAATAGATAAGTTAACTTGAAAATTATTTAATTTGCTTCAGTAACCAATATTCTATAATTACGAAGAGAGGTGGGTACGTTATTTTATTGAATCAAACCAGGAAGGGAATATTATAAACAATGCAAAAGCCCATTCGCGACTGCGAACAACTGGATAGAGACACTATAGTATTCAGCCCCATGTACTAGAGTAGGTTTTTAGTAATGGAAGCAACTGCAATTTATTTATTTATTTGTGTATTTATCTTCGCAGTCAGGCACACCAGTGCTTTGTGAATGTTACATGTACCACATCCACACGAAAAAGTATGTCAATGTTTATTTCCGTTCATGCAGTGATTTTTACAAAAATAAAATATATTTTTAAATTCTAACTATATCTATTTATTAATTTATTTCACCCGCTCACAATGTAAAATGACCACTACAAGTTTCTAAAATGTATAGATCAATTATGAGTAATACAATCGCACACTACATCGATACAAAAGTTTTCTTAGGCTGATGATCAAGATCTTCTAAGACACTAAACAAATTTACAACAAATAATAGTTTTCCAAACAAGACTCTTATTTACCTGTAAAGTGGCTGGAATTGTTGTTGTTGTTTTGTATTTTTATAGTTTCTTTTTCCTATATATTGTAACTCATAGGGAGAGGTCGTCAAGAAAGTTTCAGACCAAATTTTGGACCGATATCATTAGCACTCAACAAGAACAACAACAAGAATGTGTCCTTTTGGAGCTTAATTTCAGCTCACATAGGTAATGAACACAACTGCGTCATCTAGTGGGTCACGGAGAAACATTTCGTATCCCATTCCCTAAATATTAGGTTCTTTCAAATACCTTTCATGAAGTCCAGAAACCGTTTGTTTGGAAAAAGTTATGGTTGCCAAAGAATAAATTGGTCTTCATAATTTAAATGTAGAAGAAATTCTGGAACACTTAGTACTTGTACTGAAAAGTTACGTTCCTGTTGCTTTAATTAAGGGCTTGAAAATCTTTGATAATCAGCCCCGCATACTTGTGTGCATAGTATTTGTCTGATAACCAGTGTTATTATAATGACTGCATTAATGCGAGTAACTGTATTTCTTTGGATTTACGATGCAAGTACATGTCCTTGGACTTTCAATAAAGTATCATTTCCAGCATGGAAACAGTCGGGGAGAAAACTCACTCACTATTGCCACTCGTAGCTTCGGGATTTGAACCACTAATCTCGGGATTTGCTGCAGCTCCCCACAACAGACTTGGAACGTGGCTTACCGCTCTCAGCTAAGAAGCAAAAAATCACGAGAGGCACCTTAATATGATGGCACGCCCATTGAAAGTAACCTTACCATAAGAACTGTTTTACCAGTGCTACGATATCATACTTACCTCCCTCCTAGTTTATTTTCTTTAAGTCACTTCTGTTCCATGTCTTCGTACACAATAGACAAAACAGCTAGCCCCGACAGAGAGATTGATCTACACCTTAGCCGCATTTAACAGCCAACTTTATTGTCCTCAGGCGGTGCTGATCACTACATGCAGAACCTGGAGCGATTCCCTATCGGCCGCGTGATTCGCCAGCCTAGTAGTGGATTAGACTCCCTTGCTGGTAAGACCTTTGGGGGAAACAAGCGCCTGGACACTCTCAGGTAAGCCCTACATTTTAGAGAATTCATTGCACCATAACGATTTTGAAACTTCCCTAATACCGACCTACTTCCTTGTACTTGCTCTTAGCCAAATATTCAGATCAAAATTAAAATACTTTCAATTCAAGTTTTGTTGTGCTTCATCTTGGTCGTGTATTAAATCTGTCTGCTAACCTGTGTTATGGTGAACTTTGGGACAGGAAACTAAACACGTACAGTACCTCTAGTAGACCACGGAAGTGGGCTGTGTTGGAATAGTTGCCTCTCCCGTTGAGTATACTGTACCGTTACACACCTTTGTCCGAACAGTTGCCAATCCTGGCGGTATTCGGAACCGCCAGTCTCTCATTTTTAATGTGCCCAGAAGTGAACTCTTTCACTAACGTTTCGATATGTTGTTTCAGTATGGCACTTCACATTTGTTCATGTAAATGCTTTTAGATACATAGATGTGATTAGTAACGACTCAATAATAATAGCATCGTGCATCGTTTGGGTTCGTCTTTTGACCTGGCCGATAACCTATACAGGGTGTTTCAGGAGGAATAGTAAATATTTTAGGAGGTGATAGTATAGATGAATTGCAATAAAAAAAATCCATATAACATGTTAAGGTCATTATTTCCTTGCTGAAGCTAAATTAACCGGATTAACCGGAAACTTCATAAGGAGATGTTGGTTATGTTTGGCAGCGGACGGGGAACATTTTCAGCATCTACTGTAAGCATGGTGAGTAAAAATGCATGATACTGATTTTAAGCACCATATTCTGCCGTACATACGCGCGCGCGGCAGCCGGCAACTGAGCCGTCACTGGCGGAGCGCGTGAGCGAGAATGTCCTAGTCAAGCAAATATGAAGACCCTGTATGTAAATTTGAATGCTTTGAATTTGATTAGCCTTTATCAAATCAATCATCTATTAAGAAGTTTTCAGATCGTGTAAGGATGAAATATCGTATCTAAGGTTTCCTTCAAATAATAGTGTAAATGAAAGGAAAGATATAAGAATCATCTATGTTATATTAATCTAATAATCAATGATATTAGAGTTCAAAGAACGAAGTTGAATTTTGAATTGATTTAAAAGGCAGAATAGCAAGATCATCTCTCCTTCACCCAAGAAACAAATCCATGTCTTAATAATACTGTCCTGTGGTAGTACAAAATAATCCAATAACCAGTTACCACCTCAATTTTGCACGAAATTATCTGTAAAATGGAGTGAAACTAATAATTATAATAACAATAATATATGTCTACCCCTTATTAATCCCGTTTCGAACGGGGTCGGGGATGAGATGCGTTGAAATTCTATGTGGAAGATGTTTTACGGCCGGATGCCCTTCCTGACGCCAACCTCATGAGAGGAGTTTATGAGAGATGAAATGAATGAAGATGAATGAAACTGGGCAATTTCAATTTCGAGTAGTTCCAACTTTGGCTACCAGACGCCACTGTCACCCAGCGGCGACTGTTGGAGCTTGATAGAGCGTATCTAACCAAATAACCCACAAATTTAGCTTCACACTACCAATTCTAATGGTAGGTTCTTTTTCATACTGAAGGATTTTAATGCTCATAATAATCCGACGACTTTGGCCAGGTTTTAACCCGTGATCTTGGGCATAGCCGTTCGGCATGCTACCGACTACGCCACCGAAACCGTTTAATAATAATAATAATAATAATTATACTAATAATAATAATAATAATAATAATATCGTATGGCCTCGGGTGCCGGGTGCAAGTTTTGTTATTTGGATCCCAGAGGGTAGCTTGCATGTCGAATTTCGTTGTTCCTTGAAGCAATATGAAAGTCAAGGAGGTTAGGTATCTAAGCTCCTTGAACACTATAGCGCTTTCTAGTAGAGAAATGAGGAACTTTGTGTTGGCGGAAACTCCCGAGATGAATTTTGCCATTATGAACACGGCCTACTGAATTCAAATGGGTTCTTTGACATGCCAACACCGTATGACATGGTGTCGTAATTTTTTGCCGCCTTTCAAAAATCACTTACCACGGCCAGGAGCGAACCTGCAAGCTTGGGGTTAGTAGACTGACACGATGACCAATCACCCACCGTGGCAAGCAATAATAATAATAATAATAATAACAATAATAATCGTATGTTTTCAGCAACCTGTCTGTAGATCTCCTGAGTTCGAAACCATTTAGGCTATCTACTCTCCGATTTTGGCGTTCCGTTTAGCACTGCCATCTGGCAGAGAAACTGGAACTGAATCGGGTTACCTGTGACTGAGATGTAATTAATTTCTTCTCTTTGTCACCAAATATGAGAGCTCATTTACCATCCGATGTCGTGCTGCCTGGAGTGCCATATAACCTACTTTTCCTTACCTTCTAACACCCGACTACCTCAGCCAGGAATCTAAACCGGGACTTGGTATTGTGAGGCAGACCTTATATCCTCCAAGTTTGATCCAAATAGACGGCTGCTCCCAAGATCTGATGACCCAGTTGACGGGATTTGATTGTATGTGAAACGTTGTTCCTTGCTAATAGACACAACCTCCCGTCAATCGTGAACAACAGAGGGACACCTCACAAACAAGAGCATCCAACACGCCTGGCAATATAGCGCCAGATAATTAGGTTTCTTGTCACAGTCAGTGGACTGCACAAGCTGCATGTGTGGAGTGACGGACCCATTGTGTACCGGTACCTAATTTCAAGCGTACGTTTAATTAAAAGAGCAGATACACGCCCTGTAATCTCACAAAGAGATTGATCATAGAAGTGTATCATTAGAATCATACGTTTCCGGTACTCGTGAATAAATTATGCCACAGTAGCCCTTAATGCCAAGCCAGGTAATCAAATTTGCATTATGTAAAGCACTATCTAGACCACCTCATAGTATAATGGTTAGTGTTGTTGGCTGCCATCTATGAAGTCCTAGGTTTGATTCCAGGCTCTGACAAGAGGTTTATTCTGTCCTAAGGCCGGAACGGGTTACAAGCAGCCTCGTGGTGGTAATTGAGGAGAGCCATCCTAGGTTTTCCGTTGTTTCCCATTTCTACTTCAGACGAATGCCAAGATGACTCCTGTTGTAGGATCACGGCCGCCTCCTTCCCTATCCTAGTCACAGTGACAAGTACATACACTATTATTAACACCCCAATAACACCGGTTATCACACAAATTTCTCTCTCTCTCTCTCACACACACACACTTACTATTAGGAACACGGGGCTGGTGAACCCTATGCCCAAGTCACTAACCCAGACAAATGCTGATATGGATCCTGATATAAGACCAGAGCCTCCACATCCCCGATCCAATCCTCAGTGGCAGGTGATCAGACACTACAATAACACAGACAAGTTCCTCTTCTGTTAAGTGCACGTGGCTAATGACAACGATGCTCTAGTCCCGAAATGAAACAACTGCAACACTGTTTTCAAGCAGAACATCTTCATATCCTGTTCACTGAAATGTTAGAGAATATGTCCAGATATAAGTATATAACCCGGCACAACCAGTTCGCATTTGAGGGTGCTTAAATGCGAGGAGTCATTATAATAATCATTATTATTATTATTATTATTATTATTATTATTATTATCATCATCATCATATACCAGGTGAACCAGCTGCCCCCAAATAATATTGTTTTATGCAGTCCAACTCACGTTGTTATCAGGAAGGTCAACATTTCTCTGCCTGCGTCCTGTTTTGTACAAATGCACTGCAAGCATATCCCGCAAACAACACTGGACCTTATTGCTTTTCCCTCGATGTGACTACAGACCAATAATAGTATTCGGTATCGTTTGTGGGATATGTTTGCATTGTACAGTATTAGTAGGCTACCATACGGGATGCGGGAAGAGAAATATCGACCTTCCTGACAACACACCTTAGTTGCGCTGCATAAAACAATATTATTCGAGGCAGTTAATTCACCTGGTATATTCCAGGTAAGCCTTCTGGTGGTCGACTACGTGGGGCATTGGAATGGAGTATTCTCCAAGGATCTGTAGTTACCCGTGGGTGGAAATGGTTTGCCTGTGCGCAACTCATTTGGTTAACTCGATCTATATCTATGGAGAACAGAAGATGTTATTGGTTTTACGTTCCTTTTAACTACTTAAGAGTTTTAGAGACGCCAGGATGCAGGGATTTTCCCCCGAAGGGGTTCTATATCGTGCCAGCAAACTTATGGCATTGCTTCATTTGAGGGGCTTCGACATCGTGGCCCTTTAGCTCCTTGTATATGGGTGTGTGTGTTCAATTTGTTTGATAGCCTGTGTAATTGCGGTGTCTGTAGTAGTAGTAGCAGTAGTAGTAGTAGTTTGTATTTGTAATTCATAGTGAGGATTGGGAAGGAGACGGTCGTGGCTTCAAGTTAGGAACCATCCCGACATTTGCCTGGCATATAAAACAGAAACCACGAAAAAATACTTGCAGAATGGCTGAGATTGGAATGGAACCCAATTGCCTTACGAGACTGAATGTACCCCGTTCCAGTCCTCTGACCAGAATTACATTTCATGGCAGAGCCAGGAATTGAACCCGGACCTCCGGGGTGACAGCCAAGAATGCTAGCCGCTACACTAGGAAGTGGTCACCCCCAGTAAATTTACTGACACGGCTCCCTCGCATTTGCGCACCCTTTAATGCCAACTGACTGCACCAGGATTCGATCTTGCAACCTGGGGCACAGCAGGCGAGAACGTTACCAATGCGCTACGCAGCCAGTCTATGGAGCAAGTCCTACGTTTTCCATGACATGCCGTGATGACCAAACGCTGCCACAATATTTAGAAATGCAAAGTGTAGTATTACTTCTACTGACACGCTATAGAGTAGCAGCATACCAGTCAACATGGTAGCATTACCTGTATCGTTCCGTTAGTACATTTGCATATACATTGAAGTCGATAACACGCAGGTCGATGGGATTACCATAGAAATGTGGTAATAAATAGAAACCTTTAGTTATGCTACATTTTGGACAGAATGGTCAGCGGATTTCCGGCCCGATGCTCTTACCAACTGATAAATAGTGAATGTGGTCAAATATAATTTAAATTGTACCGTATGTCAATATTAAGGATGCTCAATGATATGGACATCAGTATTAGAAAGGACTCTGGCCTTTGTTCCGAAGAACCTCGGGTTCGATTTCCAACCGGGCTGTGGGATTTTAACTGCGCACTGTAAATTCCCCCTGGTTCAGGAACTGGATGTTTGCAAAGTCTTCGTCATGACGTGCAAGTGGCGGACGGGCCTGCACCAGGCCTCTCCGGATGCCAGACATTATTAATACTATCATTACTCTTAGTGTTATTATCATTATTATTATTATTACCACCAGTCAAAGAATTACTACTATTACTATTACTATTACTACTCTGCATACGATGTGCTGAAGCAGACGGAATTGACTACCGTAGTTTCAGAGTGTTTAGGAAAGCGAAACGTGTCGCAACATGTAGTCGTAAGACAAGCAACTCTTCTAGTCCAGCTTTCGCCTAGATACCGCCATCTTGAGCACAATATTTGTCCGATAGCCTAAACCAATCTGTTCCAGCCGAGCAGCTCGCCCGTGAGCAGCTAAGTACTCGCCGCCTTGTGTGAGTAAACCTGCAATATGCAATACAGCTCTGCTGTAGGGGCGGCCGTTACTAAGCGGTGGATACATCAAGATTGGCAGGAAGCGCATGGACTTGTACTATGATCTTCGCCCAGTGACGTTTTGGCTATCACCCCCAGTCCCTCTCCAACCGTGCTCCGAGCATTACTGCTGAGTGCTCACGTGTACGCATACTCAAACTCGTGGATTTGGAACAGCCTGGCCCTAAGCTTTCAATCAGCTTTTAAACTGAGAACGAACCGGCATATATATAAAACGCTAAGGTGCAGCCTATGTATCACAAAACTCAAGCTCATAAACCAGAGGGAGTTAGAAGGTGCAGTTTATATAAAATAGTACCAATAGTACAGGGAAAATCTTGCATTTCTTCACAAATCAACAAAAATATATTAGGTATTTATTCACAAAGTGCGTTTAAATAAGAAAACGCGACGATAGCCCCTGACAGAACTACAGTACGTCGCTTCCAGCCCACGTAACAGTAAGGCCAGACGGGTGGCATATAGGCTACACATGGAGCGCGCACAAGTAACCTATAAGCATAGGGTATCTTTTATGTACCTTTGGAGAATGATAGGTCGTGTAGGGGACGGGTATTGAAGTAATTTGAGATAGGGAACTTGGGGTCGGAGCGGCCTCCTTAACCCCTAAAATAAGGGTTGATTCAGGCCCTCCACTCTGTCAGTTGGGCAACCGACCCAAGCCTCTATTACCTTTTTCAATCCTTTAACTCTTGGTAAGATTCATTTCACCATTTGGCACTGACGTAATAGATAGCGTTGCGGTGCGAAAGGCCGGTAGTCCCGGGTTCGATTCCGGGCTTGGGCAAAATCCTTTTTTTTTATGTTATTTGTCGTATTTGCACTCTCTTCTCTGACGTAGCACCAGACTTATGTGACTACAATACGACAAATAACATTTCAAAAATAGATTTTGCCTAAGCCCGGAATCGAACCCGGGACTACCGGCCTTTCGCACCGGAACGCTATCCATTACGCCAGTGCCACATGATTAAATGAATCTTGCCAAGAGTTAAAGGATTGAGGAAGGTAATAGAGGCTTGGGTCGGTTGCCCAACAGACGGGGTGGAGGGCCTGAATCAACCCTTATTTTAGGGGTTAAGGAGGCCGCTCCGACCCCAAGTTCCCCATCTCAAATTACTTCTATACCCGTCCCCTACACGACCTATCATTCTCCAAAGGTACATAAAAGACACCCTGTATAAATGTCATTGGTAAAACGTCCCTTTTAACTACTGAGGCTTTTAAAGACGCCAAGGTGCCGGAATTTCTCCCCGAAGGGAATCTTTAACGTGCCAGTAAATCTACTGGCACGACTCCCTCACATTTGCGTCCACTCAAATGCCAACTGCCTGTGCCAGGATTCGATCCTAAAACCTTGAGCACAGCAAGCGAGAACGTTACCGCTGCACCGCCCAGCCAGTCTCACAAGTAACAGATCGTAACACATGAGCATTCAAAGGAAAGAGAAAATTGCACAAATTGCACTCTGATTCCACAAATAGATAAAGCAGAGCTGTGTCGCATCAAGCCCGCATACCAATGAAACTAGGCGGGTAGTTTATACACGTGCGAGAGTTCTCGCATGGGACCGCTAGTATTTTAGATTTTTTTCACCTCGTGGCGTAGCGACTAACATTACATTGGGTACATTTAGCCTCGTGAGGCAAAACTGATAAGAGGTGGGTGCGATTTCCACCTCAGCCATCATGAAAGTAGTTTACCATGGTTTCCCACATCTATTCGAGGCAAATGCGAGAATGGTTCCTAAGTCCCTCAACTAAAACAACAACAACAACAACATAAACAACAAGTAGTTCCGTGAAGAACTAAAGCCTATTTTCATATATCCTACTTATGTTAATTGCTTGTATCAACATACAAAATTTCAGTTTGATTGCTGTAATGGATTCGTAGATAGTGAGAACCGTCTAATATTACGAATGGTCGCCATGTTGGATTTTTATATATATAGGTCTTAGAGTTATGTACTATTACATGATGATTTTTGTGAACGTGTAGTATTCAAACTTCAATCGCATGATTAGGACACAAGAAGTAAAACCGAGATTTTAAAATTTCGCACAGCTGCCATCTTGTGGTTATAAAAGCAATTGAAATAAGTTAGATGTTATTGGATTAACATTTGTATAAGCCTTTACCGTACCAAGTTTCACTGCACTCGGATGGTTAAATCGCGAGAAAAGTCCATTTAAATGTTTATACTTCGCGTCGCCACCATGTTGGATTTGTGCTCACCAGATTATTGAAAGTCCTATAGGTGAACTTAAGTTCATAGCCTCTATGACCATAAAAAAAAAAGTTTGATTGCTGCTACACCAGGAAGTGGACTTATTAATCTTGCATAGGATAAGAGTTTAGTGCTTTTCAGTCAGTCAACACGAATGTACCCAAAAGAGCTGGGTTATGCCCTAATCCTGAAATAAATTACATGAGATTAATAAATGTATTTCAGGATTAGGGCATAAGCCAGCTCTTTTGGGTACATTCGTGTTGACCGACTGAAAAGCACTAAACTCTTGTTTACTAAGGCAACACTGAAAAAATGGCTTCAAACCCCACAATGCTTGCATAGGATGTTTGTAGGTTGTAATGAAAAATGCGGGTTGCATGAAACTATATTTAAGGGACTATTGGATCACTCGGTAAAGAGTCAGTAATAAGATGAGTCGTTACATGGTGAGTGGTTTTTATAATAGGATGCTCCTTCTTACGTCAACGTCTTCAAAAGGTAAAATGAGGAATGTAATGGATGAATATGAATGTAGCTGTCTAAGAAGTTGGAAGGAGGTAGTCGCGTACTATTAGGATGTACCATTGCGGTATTGGCCTGGAGAACAAAATAGGAAACCACGAAATTGTTCACGGACAACCGTCTGTTGGGTTTGAAAACACTCGTCTCCTGAGTGTTGATACGAACTCTGATTGCATGTTTTGACGCGCTAATGCAATTAGCTGAACCGGTTTATATAGATCCAACTATTGCAAAGGTTTAATAAAATACTAAACAGTTTTTGAGATTTATTTCCATCACTCAGGAAATAATAGAATCGTACTCGGGCCCCTAGGCCTCCAATGTTGGGTGCGAGGATTTAAAACCAAGTGTGAAGTTATCCGCCTGTAAGTGAATCCATGGCACAACGGCAAGATCATCAGTTTTCCCTAAAGCTCGTGTTAGGAGCAATAAAATAGGCATTTACTTATGTCTGGTTGATAGAAGGCTATCATGCAATTAAGAACGATGCATAAGAGAATATGAGTTAGTTATTGCTTTTTAAGAGGCAGAACAGTGACGTCATTTGCCCATACAATATGTGTGAGCAAATTACATTTTTGTAAGGTTTTATATCATTAAAGAAAACATAGTTTAGAAATAAAACAGCGGGGAAAGAGTTCTTTTTAATCCAAGGCATAAAGCTCTTCAGAAGAATACAAATAACAAGTAATGACTGCCATAAAGACATTCGCTGGAAAAGCAATTGGAACAAAGGAAGCATATCTTAATTCAGACTCTATAAAAACAGCTTCCTCAATCAAGCTAATCAAGTGAATTCACTAAAAGCTTAAGTTAAAATTTATTACCTAGGTTACAAGGAACCTTATGACGTTACTCAAGAGTCGTTTGTGTAAATAAACACAAAATGAAATAAGAATACAATCGATAGCCCAGTAACACCAATGAGGTTAGCGTAAATGATATCTCAAACAGCGACACGACGAAGTATTTCCTTTATTTTTTAATGTTTGCATGTTCGTATGCGTGAATGAGGAAAGTTATCATTTCTCGGAATTTATTAAGGATATATTCCAGTTTAAACTGGAAACTGATAAATATTTATATGGACAGTATTTACTGCGCATATTTACACTCCTCTTGCTTAATACCAAGCAAACATTAAATAAGAAGGTTAACGGTAAGCAACAACGTACAAAGTTTAGGTTTTAAGTGAGATTTGTAGCATATTTTTCAAGTTCTAGTTCATTTTTCTAAAATGTAAACAACTTCAAGTACCGAAAACTACTATTGTCTACTTAGATAGAGGTGTGTGCAGCCCGGACATCATGTTAACTGAATACCCGTCAATTGGGCTCACAGTATTTCATGTGTACACTCACATGTTAATCCATTAAAAGAAGCCCTGTACTCAATCCCAACCGTCGTACAGTAACAACCACAAACCAAATATACAAAATTACTGGCCACGGTGGCCAAGAGTGCTAACGCGCTAGCTCATGCCTTGCTGGCATCGGTAGAGCGTGGTTTCAAATCCCACCTCGGCCGTCCTGAGAATGGTTTTCGTGGTTTCCCATTTTCACTTCGAGGTAAATGCCGGGACTGTTCCTTTCAATAGGTCTACGGCCGATTTTCTTCCAAAATCTGTGAAATAAAATAAATGGCCGTTGGCTGCATAAATGTATGTATATCTGCCTGCCTGTCTAACCCTTATCATTCCGGTTTCCAACGGAGTCGGGGATCAGGTGCGATGCAAGTCAGTGTGATGGATGATTTTTTACGGCTGGATGCACTTCCAACGCCAACTTCATCATAGGAGCTAATGAGAGATGAAATGAAGATGAATGCAACTGGACAAGGACGTGGGAGGAAGCGGCCGTGGTCTGATCGAAGGTATCACCCCAACATTTGCCTTAAGTTTAAAATGGGGTAATCACGAAAAACCATTTTAAGGATGGCTGACGGTTGGGCTCGAACCCACGCCTACCGAGTCCACAGTGAGCTTTGACCCATGGCACAGCGCTGCACGTTAGCAAGCGTAGCTACCGCTGTCGGTTGTTGGCTGCATTAATATAATAATTAAATATACAAAATTATCCGCACCCACACACCTCAATTAAGATGTCCTAAGAGCGCACACTGTACACTAGCAAGGGCACCCTCAGCGAATAAGCCATCAACCAGCCTTAGCCTTAAGGTTGCTAGATGGAGAGATCTCTACCCTACTTTTGCGCATGTTTTCTGTATACATACAATTTAGTATTGCTGTGTTTCTTTCACATGAAACTACCATAAGAAGCATCAGAAAGTGTCGTTTGGGCAATTTATCGCATCAGTGCACACATTGCGCAAACTATTTTTTTTTTTTTCGTGTGGTCTCCTCAGATACCTAGTGCAGGTCTTTCTATTCGACGCCCGTGGGCGACCTGCGCGTCGGGATGAGAGATGGAATTGATTAAGGTGAATGGAATTGGAGAAGGATTTGGAAGGAAGCGGCCGTGGCCAGTCAGAAGGTACCGTCCCAGCATTTGCCTGGTGTTGAAAATGGGGAAACCACGGAAACCCATATCAAGGACGGCCGACGGTGGGGCTCGAACCCACGCGTCTACCGAGTCAGCAGAGAGCTTTGCCCCATGACCTAACACTGCGATTTAGCCAGCGTAGCCACTACTGTCGGGGGCGTGGTGGCGCAGCGGTCAAGCTGTATGCCTCTCACCAAGGCGGACCGGGTTCGATTCCTGGTCAATGCATGTGAGATTTTCGACGTGAAATGCCATGTCCTGTGGTTCGGATTCCTCGTAAAACGGAGGTCCCGTGGCTTATGATCGCGAGATTAACGGTCACGTTAAACTACAAGCTTCCTTCCTTCCACTACTGTCGGTACTAATATAATAATACCTACAATGGTAGATATCACGAAGAGAATTGTTGTGTTTATTCGTCATTTTCAAGGGTATTCATATGCTACTTAATGAGAAAGGATACTGGTACAGCGATTTTATTTTACCTGGCATATCAGTTGTTGTGCCCCGTAGGAGTGCGAAAGGCTTCGGCAGCCGGCGCAGTTCATATCCTCGCCACTAGATGGGAGATCCATTCATTCCATTCCTGACCCGGTCGGTCGACTGGAAACAGGCTGTGGATTTTCATTTATCATCAGTTGTTGTATTTTGTTCATTCATCTTTGTTTGTAATGTCTAATGTGATTTAAGAATAAACCAAAGTATTTCGTATGCCAAAATGGACCATATCCCAAACATCTGGAAAATGTAACATACTGTAATTCAGAATAGACATGTGCTGCATGGTTCCCTAAAGTATTGTGTTCCAGTAACCGTTCATATTTCTGTTGGTTGATTTTTTCTCGATTGCGATGAAGTGTGCAAATTTCACAACGAGAAACCTACCCCCAAAACGATATAGACACTTTACCACTGGGGGCACGGATGGCGACATATATTTGGTCGAATCTGGTGCTCGGAGAACGATATACGAAAGTGGGTCCATCTTTTGGCGAAGAAATGGTGGCTTCAGGAAAAATATTTCCCTTTTCCAATCCCAGTCACAATTTCCCACTGCAGAGACTGGACTCTCTCCTAATAGGCCAGCTCATCCTTATGAACTTCCCTAAGAATAGTAGGCTACGTCAAGATCTCAAATTGGTGGCGTTTGAACTATTTCTTACGTGTTGGTCATGTTTATGAAAATTAATAACTGCAGCGGTTTGAAAGTGTTTGCTTTTAACCTCTGCCACTAATCTGGTGTCCTGTCGTGTTTTTGAAATTTTTCTTCTACTACTGGCATCTCTTCAGCCAAAATCCCCGAACGTCGATAAATATGCAGTCGTCGACGAACTATCCTTTCTCGCGGAAACTCTTACGTACCGGTACCAAGATGCCAAAAGACTAATTTTAATCACAGCCTGTATTGCACATTCATTCTATCCATCACCAATTTGTGGAGCCATGTCAAACAATTAAAGTCTCAGGCATAAATGGCGTCGTTAGTTTTCCGAAGAACCTTAGACTTTATCTAAGTCTTAAAATAGCACCAAAATATTCTCTATCATACAAACTGAAAAAATTTTGAATTAAAAATTATTAAATGAAATGCATTTAGAAACTTACCAATAACTATATTATTTGCATACGTAATTTCCATGATTTAAAAATATATAGTTCGTAATTTCATTTGTTTCTTAAACACCTGCATTGAGAGTAACTGTATCCACAAAATAGTTTCTCAATCATTGCTTTAGATACTGGGTTAACAAAACACTAGGCCTACTGCTTCTGCAGCTGCATCTACTATTACAAATATTAGTGTTATAAAATACACCAATTTGTGTAGTATTATTAAATATTCGCAGTATAATCTCAATTGATGTTGCGTTGTAGTGCTTCTTCAAACGCGTTGAATTGCAACAATCCGAAGTAGGCTAAATCTCGTGTATCTCAGTCGGAGGAACGCCGAGCTGTAGATACAGTGTCAACTTCTCAGATTCAAATCCTCATCAGTTCTTTTCGTTTTATTTCGTTACATGATAGTATAATGTAAGAGTATAAGAAGAAAAACTAACTGTGGTGTTATGCAACAGTATTGTTCCGAAACTAGCATTTGTGTCACATATAGACTATTACTACATAGCGATAACAAAATTCAAAATTCTGACTTGAAGCAGATGTCGAATGACTCCTTCTTAATCGGCATATTTCAGTAACTGCAGATCTACAAGCGCAAGCATCGTGTAAAGGTACCGTGTTCCGAAGTGAAACTTTAAATATATTCACCGTTCAAGTGCGTGGCCAACTTTCAACAGTTGTATATACTGCATGTGCAAACTTGCCTCCGAGTCTTGACCATGTACTCTACTGCCAAGAATAAGCACGATAAAACAAGACTTTCCACAATAAAGTTGGCGGCTTCATTAATACTGAACTTGAAAATAACAGGGATAGTTCTCAAGCCTTCACTTGAGAAATTAAACTTTTCTTGACTTACCACTTTGTGAACTTTTATGAGGCAAAGAATTGAAACCATAACATCAACTTTAATACTGGAGCATTTGAGATTCAAGAAGACCTGACAGCCGAAACTCGCTTTAAAGTTGATGCTCCAGCATCCACTCACCCGCCCCATCGTGACAAAGCACTGCAGTATCCACACAAAGGCTCCTATCCCCCTTATCTGTGTCAGTGGTCCTGGTTGTAGCCCACTGACAGACTTGAGCACGAGTTCACAAATGTTCCTATCACATCATGTATACTCTGTGGCAGTGGTCCTGGTTGTAGCCCACTGACAGACTTGTGTGCGAGTTCACAAATTATCCTATCACATCATGTATACTCTGTGGCAGTGGTCCTGGTTGTAGCCCACTGACAGACTGGTGTGCGAGTTCACAAATGTTCCTATCACATCATGTGTACTATGTGGCAGTGGTCCTGGTTGTAGCCCACTCACAGACTTGTGTGCGGGTTCACAAATTATCCTATCGCATCTTGTATACTCTGTGGCAGTGGTCCTGGTTGTAGCCCACTGACAGACTTGTGTGCGAGTTCACAAATGTTCCTATCATATCATGTATACTCTGTGGCAATGGTCCTGGTTGTAACCCACCCACAGAATTGTGTGCAAGTTCACAAATGTTCCTATCACATCATGTATACTCTGTGGCAGTGATCCTGGTTGTAACCCACTGACAGACTGGTGTGCGAGTTCACAAATGTCCCTATCACATCATGTGTACTATGTGGCAGTGATTCTGGTTGTAGCCCACTCACAGACTTGTGTGCGGGTTCACAAATTATCCTATAACATCTTGTATACTCTGTGGCAGTGGTCCTGGTTGTAACCCACTCACAGACTTGTGTGCGAGTTCACAAATATTCCTATAACATCATGTATACTCTGTGGCAGTGATCTGGGGTGTAACTCTCTGGCAAGCTGGAAGGGCACATACCAAGAGACTGTGTGCTAGTTAATGTTCCCATCACGTAAGGATGATCTGTGGCAGTGGTTTTGAAAGGAACCCATTGACCGACTGTGTGCGAGTTGCAAATGTTTTAAGAACTAAACGCGCCTTGGCTGAGTGATCGTTTCATTCCTTGATGCAATGGAGGTTGAGTCCGAGAAATATGCACCCAACAAACCACTCTCAGGGATTCACAATCATTACATTGGTACAAAAGTTTTACTATCGGAGAGATATTACTTTCTATGTGCACACCACACATCGATTACAATTGTTCAAAATGTGTGTTGATAGCCAATATTATATCAATCTTGTTGGAATGAATGCTTTTAGAGATTTTCGTAATCCAGCTAGCATACTTCAAAAAACATTAAAGACTTTCTTAGTTATTTAAAATGGAGACATTCAGGTGTGCCCACCCCACTTATTCAACATCAAGTTTTTCACTGAAGATACTGCTTTCATAACTTTCTTTTATTTCATTAATTGATGTATATTCAAATAAATAATTAATTAATATATATCCTGCATGTGTTGTAATTAATACTACCCAGATTTTCGACACTGGCTTCATTGCCGTTATAGAAACTAAAAGTTTTACCGTCTACAAACTAATGAGTAGGGGGTTAGGTGAAGTGGATGACCTTTAAAACCACATAAATTGATGAACAATGCCCTAAATCAAACAAAAAATATATAAAATTATCAATGTCGTGTTATATTCAGTGCAAAATTACGGTTGTTTTCTTGCAACACCTCGCCCAGTTCCGGCCATCTTCATTTCATTTCTCATTATCTACTTTGATGAGGCTGGCGTCAGGAAGGGCTTAAAACAAATTCACTAAATAGAAACTTATATCATCTCGACCCGAAGCTCGTTCAAACCTGAATGGGTGGTGAACATAGAACTGTAAGTAGAATTAAAACATTAAAATTATCTAAAAATTCATCTAATTATTAAATAATGCCCTAAAATTACCGAAATAAAATAATGACTTACCGTTCCAGAATTGGAAAATTAATACAAAATGCAGAATAAAAGTGTAATATACTTCTTCTCCATTATGGTGTTTGAAGCCATTTTCAGTGTTGCCTTAGTAAACAAAAGTTTGATGCTTTTCAGTCGGTCAGCACGATTGTACCCAAATGAGATGGGTTATTCCCTAATCCTGAAAAAATTACATAAGATGTATTTATTAATCTTATGTAATTTTTTTCAGGATTAGGGAATAACCCATCTTATTTGGGCACACACGTGTTGACCAACTGAAAAGCATCAAACGTACTTTTCTTCTTCTCCATAGTGAAGAATGAACTTCCATATTGCCGAAAAGAAAATGGATGATATTTCAACAACATCCTCACCGTACTAATGATATAATAATAATGTTATTAGTTTTGCGTCCCTTTTAATAACTGCGGCTTTTAGAGACGCTGGGGTGCCAGAAATTTTCCACGAAGGGGATCCTTAACGTGCCAGTAAATCTACTGATTCAGCTCCCTCACATTAAAGCACACTCAAATGCCAACTAACTGCACCAGGATTCGATCCCGCTATCATGGGATCAGCAGGCGAGAACGTACCCGCTGAACCACGAAGCCAGTCCCCTACTAATGAGTTATCTACTGTAGTCTGTCATGAAAATCAAGTAAGGCTACAGTGACCTGAATGGGATATGCATATTACTTTTCGGATATCAAACTGCAAATGGATCGAATCTCGTAAGTTAAATCTAATCGCCTGCTCCTGTATAGCTTCGGAACACTTCAGTGAACTTCAAAGGTTAGATCTATTTACGTACCGAAGTGATCATTCGTGTCTGTCAATTAATATTGATTTCAACTTACTTGGCTGCTTCCGTCAGCTCAAACTATGGCATGACTCACGACTGGCAATGATATGAGTCTACGCTTAAAATTTGATAGTCTATGTCTACATGTAGACAACGAGTAGACAACATAAAGAACCTAGCCTACGAAATCTATTTAAACAAACGTAATAGATGACGTAAAATGTCACTCATTTGTAATTATTCTCCACATTTTTCTTGCAAATTTATTAATTACTCTTCTTGCAGTCAATGTTAGCTGCATTTTGGTTAAATTGAATTTGTGCTGTGAATTGCCGATTGTGCAGACTGGGAATTCAGATACATGAATATCGAAATGTTGATGTGTCATATGAATACATTATGGCTTTTTCATTAATATCACTGTTCTGAAACTGCTACACACCGTGTAGACTATAAAACAGCAACTCTGAGGATTCAAATGTCAATGTGTTGAAAGATTATGGTAAACATTAAACATATTGCAGTGTGTGTAAGTAAGAAGAAATTCACGAACAATGTAGATTTTTGCGATTACAAGCGCTCACAATAAATGTTCATATAGGCGAACTCAGAACAGAAATTGTTGTAATCAGCAGATTCCATAAAACGTGTTTCTTCACATAAAACTGCCTCAAATCTATTAGGCCCTTAAGAACGAAAGCAAGGCTTGCCAGTGCGCCTACTTCTAGTTGATTGACAGCTAGAATCCTTTTGGAATGCGGGTGCTTATAGTGACATTTTGGACAGAGAGGTACAGTCAGTAGCTTAAAAGAAACCGGCTCATTGCCAGAGCTGATTGTTACCCTTCGTACACAAAGTGAGTGTGTTCATTCAAAACCAAAGTTCACTACAAAAGGAGAATAAACGTGAGAGCTTGTTCTCAATGTCAATTATCTTATGAAGAAAGAAGTAGAATTATATAAGAACAGCACAGATGAAAAATGTTGAAAACTGGAGTTGCTGCGGGCACTGAGTGTATCAGCCTTTCAAGATTTGATAGCCGCTGAACGCGGCTGCTCCAGCTTTTGTTGTTTATTGCAACAGGAGCCTTGCGAGATGAGCAGGGGAACACAGCAATGCACATAAGTCAAGCAGCATTGCGCACGCTAGTTGTGTCAGACAGAAGTTATATTGTGAATTGTGAACGGAAAAAATAATAATGATGGGCGAGTTATGAATGGTGCGTTTCTAATATTGTTTCTCTTAGTACACTAGTGTCCAAAAGTTAAGCATAAGTTACGAATAAGCAGGGCAACAGGAAATAGGCCGCAAATCGCACGACATATGCACCTACCAACCGTACGTGTCCGCTCTGTATAGGAAAGGAGTATTCCCTGCTTTGACTAGTGGCGTAAGCGCAAGGTAAACACAGCCAGTGCCTGCGCCCAGTATTCCGTCAGTCGTATTTGCCCTGTTATAGTGTGCAGAGTGTAGCCTCGTTGTGAACGTGACAACATAATGGCACAACGACGCCATTTGGACCCCGTTTTGCAGGGTAGAATACTCGGCTGCCTGGAAGCAGGCCAGACACAGACCGAAGTCACCGTATCCTTGAATGTGCCACAAAGTGTCATTTCCAGGCTTTGGAGACGACTTCGAGACACAGGAAATGTTAGTCGTAGGCCAGTACCAGGTCGACCAAGAGTAACCACACCACAGCAGGACCGATATCTGGCCTTAACCACCCGACGAAATCGGAGTGCACCTGCAAGACAATTGTCGGCGGAGCTTGCAGCCGTCTCAGGGGTTGCCGTTTCCCGGTAAACTGTGTACCGGAGGCTCAGAACAGCAGGGCTGTTTGCCAGGCGTCCAGCGGTGTGCGTCCCGCTTATTCCAGCACAGAGACGGCCCGTTTACTGTGGAGCCGACAACGTCAAAACTGGACCATGCATGAATTGAGGCATGTGCTCTTCACGGATGAATCCCGCTTCGGTTTGCAGAACGATTCCCGTCGCACATTAATCTGGAGAGAACCGGGTAGCCGATACAACCATAGGAACATCACGGAAAGGGGCCAGTATGGTGGTGGTGGCGTCACGGTGTGGGGCGGCATCATGTTGAAAGGCCGTACGGACCTGCACATCTTCATGGGTGGTCCGAATAACACTGTGAACGCTCGGAGATACAGGAATGAGGTACCGAGACCACATGTTCGACTCTTCAGAGGTGCGGTTGGTCCAGATTTCCTCTTAATGGACGATAATGCCCGACCGCACCGTGCTGCTCTGGTGGATGAATGTCTGGCTGGGGAAGACATTCTTCGCTTAGACTGGCCAAAGAGGTACACACTCACAGACACACAGACAGACACACACACAATCTTTTGGCCCTGTGTTCGTCTCATATGTCTACTTTCACTTTCAATGTCCTCCTTGCATGTGCATTATTTCAACTCCAAACAAGAAGTTCCGTGACGAACTAAAGAGCCTACTTTTCTTAAAATTTAAGATTCATGCCAATGATTAATCTATATGGATCTATCTAGAATAATGACGAAATTAAGTTGGTAATATTGAAATTTCCAATTAGTTCGAAATACTGTCTACCTGGCTTAATGTAGCCAAATAGAGAACTACAGTTGGCAGCCCTGGTGACCAAATATATTCTTAGTTTCATCTCTTAAGGTACAGACTACAAAATTTGGTTGAAGTCCAATGGATAGCATGGACGTTACATGCAGTTAAACATTGGATCTAACAGCGCGCGTAAAATCATGTTGGCAACAATGACATACCTGTATTGTTCGGAAATAATCTGAAATAATATGATCTATTGTTGTGTCAATTTTGAATGAAATCCATTAGTTAGTATAGAAGTTACATGCATTTTAAAATTGGACCTATCAGCAGGCTTAGAATCATGTTGGCAGCACTGGCGTAGGCCTATATTAGTTACTCCAAATTAATCTAGAATGCCAGGTACTATATGTGTGCAAAGTTTAGAGCTATTGGCTTGCATACTTTCTGATATATTTATATTAGGGTAACAAAAATAGAGACAGTATTTATTAACAGTTGGCAGCCCTGGTTACTCTTAAGACTCGGCATAGTCATATCTGTCATGGTACACATAGCACACACGAAATTTGGTTGAAATCCAAATGATAGTATAGAAGTTACATGTATTTAAAGTTGGACCTCTCAGCAGGCTTAGAATCATGTTGGTAGCACTGACGTATATAAGTTACTCCAAATTAATATAGAATGTCAGGTACTATACGTGTGCATAGTTTAAAAATGTCGGATTGCATACTTTCTGATATATGGGTATTTGGATAAAAAATATTGAGAGCATTTATTAACAGTTGGCAGCCCTGGTGGCTCTTAAGAATACGCTCAGTCATATCTGTTTATGTACACATAGCACATACGAAGTTTGGTTGAAATCCAATTGATAGTGTAGAAGTTATAAGCATTTAAAATTTGGACCTATCAGCAGGCTTAGAATCATTTTGGCAACACTGCCATGCATGGCCTTTTGGAACTTAATTTGCAATATTATTATCTATACGCGTGCCAATTTTGAAATAGCTCCCATTCATACATTCTAAGATATCCAACATGGAGCTGAAATTTCAATTGCGATTTTTCAGCAGTTAGTAACACTGACATCATTTTCACATATGGCCGTGAGATATTCAGGTGTAGATCTTTACTCCTACCAAATTTTGTTTCGATTGCTGCAGCCGTTTAGGAGTTGATAGGGGGGGACACACACACAGCCAGACAGACAGACAGACAGACAGAAGGACAGACAGACAGACAGACACACATTTGCCCGATCTCATAAGTCTACTTTTTCCTCATTTTTGCAAAATGTGAAAAGTAGGCTAAAAATGCCTGGTTTACTTCAGAAATCACATCAAATTGGTGCCACAACTACGCCGTGCCTGAAATAAGAAGTCACCAATTGGATCAATCCTAAAGTGAGGTAAATGCCATAATCTTGTTGGATAATGCACCTGCTCATCCTGACAAGAAACACCTGTGTAGTAAGGATGGAAAGATTAAATGTCTATTCTTGCCACCTAACACAACTTCTCTAATCCAACCGATGGACCAGGGCGTGATATACACTGCAAAGAGGTTATACAGGAAGATATTCCTGTCTGAAGTCTACGAAGTTGAAGAAGTTGATGGTGGAGACAAACAAGCAGAAAACACTCTACAAAATATAAAATCATACACTTCAGGTCAATTATCTTTAATTTCGCATCAGCAGTGAGCAACATAGCGTCATCTGCACTGTCCAATGCATGGAACAAACTTTTAGGCCTACATAACGGCAATGTTGAACTCGACAGTGAAATTGAAATCAAAGATTATCACGAAGCTCTAACACAAGGTGGTGAGAAATCCGTCACAGAAGAAGAGATTGAGGACAGGCTCGACAACGATGAAGTGGATCCAGGCTACCAAGTACTGAATGAAGTTGAAATTTTGGATTGTGTAAGCAATATTGAAGCTAGTGATAGTCTGAAGGTGAGGAGAGTGATATCGGTTCACAACAAAATTGAAATTAAGTGAGGTTAAACAACATCTTAATTGTGTAATTTATTTTGTTCAGCAGAGTGAAAATGAAAAATAACCACGTATTATAATCAAATGAGACACTTACGTGCACTCATTGTAAAGGAGATGAGCAACAAGCCACAAGGAAAGAAAGAAAGAAAGAAAGAAAGAAAGAAAGAAAGATAGACAGTTACTTCACACCAAAGGAAACCAATTTATAACGTTCTTGTTTCATCAACACAAGGTACTGTACTTCATTATGTTATTAAACCATTATTGTTTCTTTTCATTTCAGTTAATACGAACCTTTGCTAATGAAAACTCTCAGCCCCAATTAGTCTGGATAAACGCGGATTTACTGTAGTGGAAAGGAATCTTAGATTCGGACTCATTTGTTTATTTCGTTTTTTACAAAACAATTTTCAAGATGTGCATTGGTAGATGACATAGTCTGCTTAGTCAAATGAAAAAAGGCTACGCACATTACACGTAGAAATCATACATAGACGTACTATTGTAATCGTCGTTGCAACAGTACTACGAATATGATACTTCTCTGTAATGTCCGTGCCTGTCAGAAATTCTACTCGGAGGAGGCTTCTTCCATGGAGAGGTCGTCAATTGAACAAATCGTCCTATCCCCCCTGTTAACAGAATAAAAAAATAATGGATTTTAAGAATCCGACTAGTTAAAAAGTTTAATTTTAACTTCTGTTGTTTAATAATGTTAAATACTGTTATATACGAGCCTCCGTGGCTTAGGAGGCAGCACGCTGGCCTCTCACCGCTGGGTCCGTGATTCAAACCCCGGTCACGCCATGCAAGATCTGTGCTGGAAAAAACGGAGGCAGACAGGTTTTTCTCCGGTACTCCGGTTTTCCCTGTCAACATTTCATTCCAGCAACACTCTCCACTATCATTTCATTTGTCATTCATTTACTGATTGCCCCAGAGGAGTGCGACAGGCTTCGGCAGCCGGCACAGTTCATATCCTCGCCGCTAGATGGGGGCTTCATTCATTCCATTCCTGACCCGGTCGGAGACTGGAAGCAGGCTGTGGATTTTTTTCCACTGTTATATACATATCCACTGAACCCAAATTAACATCTAATGATGTTCGATTGAAGAACAAAACTAGTCATCCAATTAAGCCTCCCATTAGTGTAAGAAGTGCGGGCCCCGTCGTGTTGGGGTAGCGCACCTGCCTCTCATCCGGAGGCCCCGGGTTCGATTCCCGGCTCCGTCAAGGATTTTAGAAACTGACGCGAGGGCTGGAACGGAGTGCATTCAGCCTCGTGAGGACAATTGAGTAGCTGCCTGACATTGAGGCAGCACCCCGATCACGAAAACCAAGATTAACGGCCGAGGGAACCCGATGCGCTGATCACGTGCCTCCCCAATATCTACAGGCCAAATGGCTGAGCAGCGGTCGCTTGATAGGCCTAGGCCATTCATGGGCTGTAGTGCCAGGGGTTATTTACTATTTTATTTGTGTGAGAAATGTTTTAGTAAGTGTATAGGGTACATAATTCTTGAATTTTATTGCAGGCACTAGGAAATTAATTATAACACCCTGCCAAGTCTATTTTTTTGTTGATTGTTGATTCATTTTAGGGACTTTGCGACATCGTGGTCATTTAGCCTCGTGTACTTGGGTGTGTGTTTGGAATTTGTCTGATAACCTGTGTTATTGTGTGGCTGTAGTCTATTAGTGTGTGTAGTTGTAAATCAGATGATAATAGGGAAGGAGGTGATCGTGGCCTTAATTTAGGTACCATTCCGGCATTCGAACGGAGTAGAAGTGGGAAAACCATAGATAACTACTTCCAGGATGGCTGACATGGGAATCGAACCCACCTCTTCTCAGCTGTGCCTCACGAGGCTGAGTGTACCTCGTTCCAGCCTTTAGAGCAGGACTAAATTTCATGACGGAGTCGGCAATCGAACCCGGACTTCTGCGGTGACAGTCAAGAACGCTATCCACAGCGCAACAAGGCGGACCCAATCTAATTTGGCACAATAATGTTGACCAACTGAAAACCCTCTACTAATAGACAACATATTATGAATTAAGTGATATTAAATATGGTTTTACCGACGTTTTAAAGTGCCTTTAGCGACAAAAGTACAGTACATTTTCTATCGGTAACTACCAGTTAGTTGGCAACACTGACGTAGCATTAGGGAACAAGATCGCTGCATTGACTTAGTGAGGAGAGTTACAAACACAGGAGTGACAATAGAGTTGCCCCTGTGAATGAGCAACTTTAAAGCAGTCATGTGAAGTTTCCCTTCTTCGACAGTGAATTTACACCATTTAGATTTCGACTTCTACCGTCAACTTCAATTATCTTGTGATTTCAAAGGAATGCTGTAGAAGTATTGAAGACTTGGTTTTCTCCATCAGCTCAAAATACCACTGCAGCATTCAGCAGAGCGCTGAACATTTCCTCCGACTTGCCATCAGTCCCGGACACCTTTACTAAATAATATATATATATATATATATATATATATATATATATATATATATATATATATATTTATTAATGCAGCCAATGACCATGTACTTTTCTTTTCAAGACGGTTCAGGGAAGGGATATTGAAAGGAAATCGGCCGTGGACCTATTGAAAGGAACCGTCCCGGAATTTGCCTGGTGGTGAAAATGGGAAACCACGAAAATCATTTTCAGGACGGCCGAGGTGGGATTCGAACCCACGCTCTCCCGATGCCAGCGAGGCACGAGGAAGCGCGTTATAATAAAAATAATATCAATAAAATAAATAACCAGCAAGATAACGGCAAGTGCCTAAACATAAAATAGTCCATCGAAATATGCATGTCCCGTGGCTAACCGGTGCTAATTAAATCGTGCGCCACGACCACGAGGGCAGCAGTAGCAAATCCGGAGTTCGCAGGTACGAATCCCGGCGCTGACAACAGTTATTCTGGGTGTGGTTTTTCCCCGTTTTTTTTTTGCACACTCGTTCCAGGCAAATGCCGGGATAGTACTTTACTTCAAGTCCCGGGCCACCTACCTCATCCCTGTCTTTAATGCAGTTACACACAATACTACCTAGGTATAGACCTCACATAAAAATACAGGTTATCGTGGAAGTTCAACACACACAACTACACGGGGCTGATGACCAAGATGTCCCAAATCCCTAACATGAATTAACAGGAGATACAGTATACCTAGCGAAGAAGGACAGTCCATTTAAACGAGCAAACATTCATATAACAATCACCACTATTCAGTTGTTGTTGTTGTTGTTGTTTCATTTAGAGGGTTTGGACACCGTGGCGATTTCAGCCCCGTGTACTGTATTTGTGTAAGTTATACACGTATATAGAGAGTGGATTTTTCTGTAAACCTTTGTTATTGTGGTGACTGAGGTAGTGTGTGTATTTGTAATTGAGTATGGATTGAGATAAGGGCAGACGTGGCTTCAAATTAGGAACCATCCCGGTATTTACCTGACGTAGAAATTGGAAACCACGGAAAAACACTTCTAGGATAACCAAGGTGGGAGTCCAACCCATCTCTTCTCAGTTCTGCCTCACGATGCTGAGTGTACCACGCTCCAGTCCTCCAACCAGGACTAAATTTCTTAGGAGAGCCGGAAATCGAACCAGGACCTCCGGGCTGATTACCAAGAATGTTAGCTGCTACACTACGAGGTGGTCTGAACAGATGATGAAGGTGAATAATATCTGCTGATATCCTATTAATAGGTTCGAAGTTTTCATTGAAAAGTAGTCAACGTATCTAGTCTGCGATATCACGGCTATCTTCAGTTATGTATCATCTCGTGAAATAACAAGAGCTGAACGCAGTCGTCAGCAAACTTCGCAGTGATTTTAAAAACTCGAGCCTCTAACCAGTGGGAGCCTTAGTTTCCACTAACCTCCACGGAACTAAACCCTCGATTAGTCTCTTGTGGAATACAACACACAGAAACATGAATTTCCTTCACGGTACTAAACCTTCGGTTAGCCTGGTACGGAGTATAGCACACAGAAACTTGAATTACCTTCACGGTACTAAACCTTCGGTTAGCCTGGTACGGAGTATAGCACACAGAAACATGAATTACCTTCACGGTACTAAACCTTCGGTTAGCCTGGTACGGAGTATAGCACACAGAAACTTGAATTACCTTCACGGTACTAAACCTTCGGTTAGCCTGGTACGGAGTATAGCACACAGAAACATGAATTACCTTCACGGTACTAAACCTTCGGTTAGCCTGGTACGGTGTATAGCACACAGAAACATGAATCACCTTCATGGTACTAAACCTTCGGTTAGCCTGGTACGGAGTATAGCACACAGAAACTTGAATTACCTTCATGGAACTAATCCTTCGGTTAGTCTGGTGCGGAGTACACCACACAGAAACACGTTTGTAGTTATGCGTGACCGTTAATCTCGCGATCATGAGCCACGGGACGTTCCAATTTTGCGTGGAATCCGAACCACAGGACGTTATATTTCACTTCAAAAATCTCACATGTATTGACTGGGAATCGAACCAGGTCCGCCTTGGTGAGAGGCAAGCAGCTTCTCCACTGCACCACCACGCCCCCCAGGTTTCAAAGAGAGGCATACTGAAGTCAAGGATATATCTAACTAAAAACAGTTGAGTGACCGAGTCCTCATAAGTCATTGGCCATGGACGGTTTACATTTATAAGGGACAAACCCGTGTCAGAAGATTTACTGCCACGTTAAATAACCCTTCCGGAACCTTGGCGTCTCTGATGTGACAGTAATTAAAAGGACAACAAACCAATAACATTATTACAAGTGAAATCGATTGAGCCCATCGTCAAGAGACGGGGCTCGTCATCACTGCGCTGGATTAACAGAACATCACAAGAGGAAGTAGGCCTACGTCAAATTCAATTAATCCAAAAAAGAATCTCTTTAATGCATGTAAAAGTACGTCCTATTGTCTGGAGCTCACCAGACAGTTGGACGTGGACCTTATTGGACTACATTGCGACCTTTGTGCCAAACGACTTCTCTTGATGGAATTACTAATTGTAAGTTGCTGCCTCCAAACTCGCACAGCATGTGATGAGGTAGCATTGTAGGGAACTTCAATTATGAACTCCAATACAACGTGATGAATGCCAATGCTACCACAGACGCTCAGACATAGTCAAACTTCTAGAATATGGATGTAGATGCATTTGAATGTGAAAAGTTACGATTAGGCTACCCAAAATTAACCTAGCTAAAAACAAACAGCAGAATATATGGCTACTAGAAAAGCCAGCCATTGCATGAAGAGACAGTCGCGTCGTAATAAACAGCTTAGAGCTAGAAAATATGCGTATTTATTATTGGTGTTAATTCGTTTAAGGGGCTTGGAACATCTGGGTCATCAGTCTCGTGTATAATTTTTCTAATAATAATGTTATTGGTTTTACGTACCTGATAACTACGGCGGCTTTTAGAGACGTCGGGGTGCTGGAATGTTTGCCTGAAGGAGATCTTTAACGTGCCAGTAAATCTACTGACATGGCTCCCTCATATTTGCGCACCCTGCAATGCCAAGTGACTGCGCCAGGATTCGATCCTGCAATCTTGGGATCAGCAGGCGAGAACGTTACCACTTTTTTTTATTAGCTCTTTACAGAATTACAGAATTTTCAGATATGATAAATACCATACTATTACATCACAAGAAAGTCCAGATAGTGTCCATATTTATCGTACAATTGTCCACTTTCACCAAGCTTCCAACGCTCTTTCTGCAGGTGATACCTGAGATCCAGGAATGAGAAATGTTCATCATTGTCCATCACGAAGTGTACATATTGGCCCATTATCCACACAATGGCAGTCTGTTTAATTTGGGGGAAGGCGGTCACCGACAAGCGAATCAACTTCCTGTCATCAAGGTCATCCGTGGGCACATTTAATAGTTGACATACGTTTCCCTTACACCACAGCCACGTGGAGGCAACTCGCGTGCATGATGTGAAGCGGTGTATCGCCGTATCAGTTTGACCACATATAGTACACCATGGGTAAGCTTCAAGACGGATGGTATATCGCCGTAGAGCGGTTGGGATGAGATCGTTGAGGAAGATAAAAACCCGGGAGTGTACAGCAGAAGAAATGGTCATAGCCCCAAAATTTTTCCAAACAGTGGGGCAATGGACGTAGAGGGTGGTGGCCTCGATTCGCGGTTTGGAGTGTACCACTTGCCGCAACATGTTATAAAAACTTTTCGTCGTTGGAACAGTACCTGAAGGCATTTGGCGAACAGTTTCCAGAAGGTGCTGTTGATGGTCCCTAAATATCTTCGGCAAAGCTCTCTCACAACCACGGGCTGTGTTTCGAATATCTTTGTATAGCGCTTTCGTAAAAGTGTCATGTTGGGAAAGAATGGTGATATCGTTCTTGCAGAGGAGTGCACGGCATTTCATGCCATGAGCGGTTAGCCCTAGCCCGCCTTGCCGGGATGGGAGATACAACTGTTCCCGTTGTACTCGGAACAAATATCCTTGCCATAGAAACCAACCTATATATTTTGCCAATTGGCTCTCAAACATTTTGGGAAGTGGGAAAAGTTGTGCGACATACCATATTTTAGAGAGCGCAAATACGTTGAGGACTATGACCCGTTGCACTATATTGAGGTTTCTTTGACCAAATTGGATCAGCACTCCCCTAACTTTGGCAATGACCTTAGTCCAGTTTGCTTGCACCATGTCCAGAAGCGATTGCTTCCAGGTAATGCCAAGAATTTTCACCTCATTTACTATCCGGAACCAGGGCTGTTGGGTAATCACTGAGTTATTATTGAGCGGAAGCAAAGCAGTTTTCTGGGGGTTCGATTGTGCTCCAGAGGCGATATGGTAGAGCTGAAGGACGCTATCGATGTGGGAGATGTCTTCATTATTGCGGATCAATATGGATACGTCATCAGCATAGGCGCACATGCCAAAAACATGTGTGGACAGTTTGTAACCCTGTAGCTTCACCTGGGTAGTCCGAATGAACGGTTCAAGGCCAATGACAAAAAGTAGCATGGAGAGGGGACATCCTTGCCTAACTGATCGTTGTATTGGAATCAGAGGGGAAAGAAAACCGTTGACGAGCACTCGAGACGTAGCATTACAATTTATCATACGAATGTAGTCAATAAGGATTGCAGGAAATTCAAAGTGCTGCAAGACCATGTACAAGTATTCATGACTGATGCGATCGAAAGCTTTATCAAGATCCAAGGTGAGAAAACTCATTGGCTCAGTGGGGAGCATTTCGGCTTTTAGGTGTAGGTCCCGTAGTATCGCTAAGTTTGTTAACAGAGTTCTTCCAGGAATACTGCAACATTGTTCATCACCAATGATATCATGTAGAACAGTCTTCAATCGGCATGCAAGTACTTTGGTAAGGACTTTATAATCACTACAGAGCAGAGTAACTGGTCGGAAGTCACCAACTGCCATGGGAGAGGATGTTTTTGGTATGAGGACTATGGTACCTTCGTGATGTGATTGACAAAGAGCACGACGTTGGAGAATGGTACGCAGGACATGACAAAATTATTTGCCAATGAGAGGCCAGAAGTGTTTATACATTTCATATGGCAGTCCATCAATGCCAGGTGAGCGGTTGTTTGGGAGGTGCTTAACCACAGAGTGAATCTCTTCATCCGTAATATCCGCGCTGAGCAGAGTTTTGTTGTCCGGAGATAGATGGGTACTGCAAGATGAAAGCAATAGGGTCACCTGCTGTGGATCAATTGGAGCCTGAGCGTAGAACCGTTGATAAAATAGTGATATTTCACTACGTATAGCGTCAGGGGAGGTGACGACACTTCCAGTTCTGGTGCGGAGGCGGTGGATATATTTACGTTGCCGCTCACGTTGTCCTTTGGCGATATGGTATACACTTGCACTTTCGTCTGGGAGCACTGTACGATCTTTTAAAGCCACGTTTATATGAGGGAGCGTTCGTTGCTGTAGAGACAAGAGCTTGGTTTTAACTTCCCGAATCTGGTCATATATACGCTCCCCAGCATCAGATCTTTGCTGGAGCTGGCGAAGAACTCGATAGTAAAATTCAACTGTATCCCGTCTTTCCCGACCTCGTTGGTAGGATATGTTCTTAAAGACGAGGCGGATCCCTGGTTTAACCAAAATATCCCACCAGTCTGCGCAGTCGCGAAATTTGCATTTTTGTTGGACCCATCGAGTCCAGTGTTGTCTGAAAATATCTTGGCATTCCTCCTCCAGTAACAGCGAACAATTCAGTTTCCAATAACCTCTTCCTATGTGAAATATGGGATGGGGGTAAGAGATTGTACATACGACAGCATGATGGTATAGTGAAACTGGCAGGTATCACTTCATATCGTCTAGGCTGGATAAGTTCCTGTGAAAAGTAGATGCGGTCAATTCGTGATGAGGAGTTGTGACTTATACAGGTGTAATGGGGCAGGGGCACCCTTAAACTATCCACAGCATCAATGAGGTGTAGGGAGGTAAGAAGGGTCCTGAGAGCCGGGTTGACACCTTTGTATGGACTAGTGGAATCCTCTGGGCGTTGAATACAATTGAAATCCCCTGCAAGAATAAGTTTTTCCTTAACGTCGTGCAGATGAGGCAGTATACTCTGTTGAAAGAACATTTTCCGTTCCACACGTTTATTGGACCCGGATGGGGCATATACATTTATCAGGGTGGTATTGTTTGGGTCCAGATGTTATGCGTCCTGATGGATGACATAGCACACCTTCGAGTGGGATATCATGTCTTATGAGGAATCCGGTCCCTCTATTCGTATTACCGGTATTGATGTATTGTTTGTAGAAGGCAGATATGGGTAAACACAGTATAGCAACTTCTTGAATGAAGGCAATGTCAATGTCTGCATCTCGAAGGAATCTCTCCAACAGTTGAAATTTCAGAGGGCATTCTATTAGATTGATATTCACAGTGGCCACAGTGAGAAATTGCGCCATTAAGAGAAGTATAAAAGCTGTGCTAGACATACTGGAAGGTGGACTCGAAAGAAGACACAGGTGAGAATTATCCTGGTGCTTTATGTCAAATTAGGTTGAGATAGTTCCTTATGATTGCCATTCATAGGCCGGCTGCCAGCGTTTGAGAGCGTTCGTGGGTCCCTAGATGACGTAGAATGAAGAATTTGTTTCTTTTTCACAGCTGCGGGAACGTTTGTAGAGCCAGTTTGATTCTTCTGGGCTGGTACGGCAATCGAGGCATTTGTTTTAATCTTCTTAGATACGTTCTCGGATCCCCGATCAACCTGCTTAAGTGAGTCGGTAGGTACCAGAGAAGGTGGGGGCAGTGAAGACAAAATTTCTGTGGCAGCCTGTAGTGGCGGCATAATTGGTTCTAAGGCTGCAATACAGGTTGCCGATAGCACAGGGGCACTCTGTGGCTCGCTGAGCTGGTCAGTGTAAGGTACCAGTTCTGCGTCGTGTGTATCCGAGGCCACTGCTGGTGTTGTCCCAGATGACTGATCAATAAACATGTGTTCATGTGACGTTTGCTGTGTCACAAATTCCGAGTATTGGACACGTCGTTTTTGTGTAGGAGTTATACCGAGGGGAATCATTTTCTGTGGGCAGTTGATACGTAGATGTGTGTTAGCATTGCAAATTAAACAGGTCTGTTTCTGTCCATTATAAGATAGGTAGCCAGAATGGCCACCAAAAGTCTCAGTGGAGGGGATATCTTGTTTGATTTCCATAGTGACTGCGCGTATTCCATTATACACCGGGAACTGATAAGCAGAAGACCATTGTTCTTTCCTGACTTCACTCACAGTGCCATATTTCGACAGGACGGATTTGAAAATTTCAGGGGGAACTTCAATTGGGACATTAAATATACGCACTGTGGTAAAATTGGAATCCGCTGGGGAGAGCTTAACATTAGTCATTTCGCCTGAGTCATACTGAAATTTAATAGGATCTGCAAAATTATTTAACAATTTCTGATAAGTAGATATGCTGATTACCTTGATGTACATGGTTTTTTCTTGTGCATTTAACTGGATGGCTTCTACTTGGTCGACAGTCAACCGGAGAGTATCGCTAATCCAGCGGTGAATTTCTCCTGGTGTGGCGCGAGAACTCTGCCTGTCCCATTGGCAGCGTACGGTGTTTTTCCTCTGGTATCCGGACATGATTTTCAGCGGGGTTTTCTGGGTTTTCTGGTTTTGTTGTCCTATCTGGAACACTACTTGAGAAAGTATTGTCCGAATGACACACGGAAGGTCAGTTCACCCGTGGAACTATCGGAAGCACCGGTATTAGGAAACGTACACTCTTCCAATGCGGTCACACAGCGCGCTCACACGCACCTCACTCGGCCACGACTAGTGACCAACTACACTGAGCCACGCAGCCAGTCTATAGTGTACCTGATAACTTCTGATTCTGTGGTGACTGAAGTAGTATGTGTGCAATTATTAGGGTCGGGGATGGGGCAGGTGCCCCGGAACTTGGAATAAGGTACTATCCCGGCATTTGTCTGGAGAAAGTGTGAAAGAAACCGGGAAAACCACACTCAGGATAGCCAATGTCAGCGCCGGGATTTGAACCGCCAATCCCCATCATGGTCTTCGTGAACGATTTAACGCGAATGGCTCTGCTGCGGGGAAGATATTTATGAAAATGAAGAACAAGTTAACAACGGAAAGAAAATGATGATCGTCGAAGGAAGAAAACAGCTTGCAAAATAATTAAGAAATTATATATTCTGAAACTTTCTGTTAAATGCAAAGAGGAATGTTAGAAATATGAGAGGCAAAGTACAATTGCACAATTGCGGTACTGTATTGGCTAGAGCTTGGGTCGTAATGGCATAGCGGTCTAGCAGCTTGCCTGTCACCAAGGTGGACAGGGTTTGATTCCTGACCAATGCATGTGAGGTTTTTGAAGTTTCAAATTCGCGTCTAGTAGTTCAGTAAAGATTATAGCCTACTTTCTCTTGGATGTATAGGTATAGTTAGCCTATATCCCTTGTCCTTATCATGCAGGACAATTTCGTTGAATTAGGCTCGCAAAATAAACAAGCAAACTTATTCCAAGTTCCGGGACACCTTCCCCATCCCCGATCCTAATAATTACACACATACTACTACAGTCACCACAGAAACAGAGGTTATCAGATAAATTATAGAATGGCTGCGAGGCTCATCCGTAACGTTCTCGTCTGCTGAGTCATCTGAGTCATCAGCTTGTGTATAATTTATCTAATTATAATGTTATTGGTTTCACGTACCTTATAACTACTGCGGCTTTAAGAGACGCCGAGGTGCCAGAATTTTGCCTGAAGAAGAGCTTTAACGTTTCCACAACAGCCCACTGGCCTGGCACAACGCTCTAACATCTCGTGAGTCCCATGCCCGATTTACATTTCTTGGCAGAGCCGAAAAATCGCATCCGGACCTTCGGGGTGGTTGCCAACGATGCTAGCCACTGCCTCATGAAGCGTACTTGGTGTTCAAATATTAACGGCTTGAAGAGACGGCTGAAGAGACCATTTTGAATGTTTGAAGTCATTGATCTTGTGCCTTCTCTTACCAACATAATGCATATCATCGTTGTAACCCTAATAGTGGATTATTGCTATTAAAATCTTAAATTTTTATGATGGTGGCTGCGTGATGTATGCAGTGTGATAGTATTGTTACGTGCCACCCCCCTAGTGACACTTTTGATAACTGGATTACGGTGGGTTTAAGCACAACACAGATTGTTCCTTTAAAGAAATAATTAACTTTATTGCGGCCAGAAAGATACACTACTCATCAGCAAATACAAGCAATTAGAAACTTACTCCAGTTTCCTCAAGTCTCTTCCTTATGGACAGCTCTTGCCCCCTTTCACTTGTCAACAAACCACAGAAGTTAATCCGTCCTAATGAGTCCGGTGGCCTTGACAGAAACTACCTGCACCTCTTCCTTATGTACACAAACTACAGTTACTTACGATAACCTGCTACACGCTGCTTCGCTGTCCACGAGCTGGGAAACAATGTCACTGGATTTCGTAACTCGCACGGCACTTCGCCACAATACCCCTGTTGCTCAGTGAAATCACACTCGCTCAAAACACAGGCAGTCCCCTGTATGTTTCTCACTCCCTCGCTGTCAAGAGAATCGGCTTCACTAGGGGTTTCGCAAGTCACCACACTTCTGTCGCTCAGGATAAACGCTCGCACTAGCTCGTAAAACACACACACCCAGCTTGACAGGTCGCTCTTATATAGCAGGCCGGTGACTCAATAAATGCTTCTAGACCCATCCAGGGTTCACGGCTTCTCGAGGTTTCCATCACTGGCTGGGTCACGAATATTCTGGACGATCCCTTTGTCCTAGTAGTCCTGTTGCATAAGGCGCACGCAATACACTGAGGCAGAGCACAGCCCAGCCCGGGGGCAGTTGTGACTCATGCAGCGAGCGATGAAACAAACTCACAGCCGTAACACCACCCCCTTCCTAAAAGGCTGATCGTCCCGATCAACCATTGGTTCGTCTGTGTCCCTCCGTAGGCTGCCAGGCGATCTCGATGCACGATCTTCATCTTCGCCCTCGGGCTCCGCTGGATCCTGTAGACGACATCGTTGATCCGTTTCACGACTCGGTACGGGCCCTCCCAGGACTTCTGCAGTTTGGGTGACAGGCCTTTCTTCCGTAATGGGTTGAAGAGCCAGACCAGGTCGTCCTCGTGGAATCCGCCGGCATCCGTCTGTTGATCGTATCGGGTCTTCATTCGGTCGGTCTCGATCCGCAGTTTCCTCCTCGCGAACGCGTGCACGTCCTCCAGTTGGTCGACCAGTTCTTGACAATACTGGCTTACCAGGGCCGGATCATTTCCAGGTCGGCCGAAGGCAAGATCGACGGGTAGACGGAGCTCCCTCCCAAACATGGCCCGGGCTGGTGTGCACCCGGTGGCTTCATGCACGGTGGCGCGGTAGGCCAGGCGAAATAGTGGAAGATGTTTGTCCCAATCCCTCTGGTGCTCGCTGACGACTATTCGGAGATGGTTCTCGATGGCGCGATTGAATCGCTCTACCATCCCGTCGGACTGAGGGTGTAGCGGCGTTGTCCTTGTCTTCCGGATTCCCAGCAGCTGGCATAGGTTCTGGAACACCTGCGACTCGAAGTTCCTCCCTTGGTCGGAGTGCAGCTCCAGGGGTACTCCGTACTGGCTGACGAATTCCTTCACCAGGGTCTCTACGATCGTCGCGGCTTCTTGGTTAGGGAGCGCATACGCCTCCGGCCATTTGGTGAAGTAGTCGCTGACGACCAATATGTAGCGGTTCCCTGCCTCGCTTAACGGGAATGGTCCAGCAACATCGATGGCCACTCTCTCCATGGGGCCGCCCACGTTGTAGGTCTTCAGTGGACCCCGTCGTCTTCGTCCTGGGCCCTTGCTGGCTGCGCAATCGTGGCAACTCGCGCAGTGGTTCTCCACGTCTGTTCGGCACCCGATCCAGTTGAACCGCTCTCTCAGCTTCTCCAGGGTCTTCTTTATCCCTAAGTGCCCACCAGATGATCCTCAATGAACTTCCTTCAGGACTTCCTCCGTCATAGCCTTTGGAACGACGACTTGTTCCCGAGATGCCTTCCCGTCGGTGCTCTCCCAGGTACGGCAGATGAGGCCATCCCTCACAAACTAAACTTTGGGCTGCAGTCACTCACAATGTTCCACCCGGGTCTGGGGACACAGGCCCTCTTCCATTCGGCTATCAGTCCCAGGTCATCATCTTCTGCTTGTGCCCGCGTGAAAGATTCGCGGCTCCAGCTCCCTTGAAGTTCCACAGTAGTCCGTCGGCCCTGTATCCCGGTGTTCTCCTCCCTTCTAGTACAGAAGGTGCAGTCTTCGGGGCACGGTCTTCGTGACAGGGCGTCGGCATTAGAATGCAGTTGGCCTTTCCTGTGCTGGATCTCAAAGTTGTACTGTTGAAGCCTCTCTAACCACCGCGCGAGTTGACCCTCGGGCTGCTTGAAGTTCAGGAGCCACCGCAGGGATGCATGGTCGGTCCTGATGAGAAATTCTTGCCCGTACAGGTACTTGTGGAAGTGTTCAATGGTCTTCACGATGGCGAGCAGTTCCTTCCTGGTGACGCAGTAGTTCCTCTCAGGCTTTGACAAGGCTTTGCTGAAGTAGGCCACTACTCTCTCCTCGCCGTCCACTATTTGCGACAGGATTCCCCCTATACCAAAGTCGCTGGCATCGGTATCGACGATGAACCTTGTTCCAGGTCTGGGGTAGGCCAGAATAGGTGCGGTGCACAGAGCCTGTTTGAGTTGTTCGAAGACACTGTGGCATTCTGCTGTCCACGTGAAGAGTTGGTCCTTCTCAGTCAGTCGATGCAGTGGTTTGGTGATGTCGGCGAATCCTCTCACGAAGCGACGGTAATAAGTGCAGAGTCCCAGGAAGCTTCGTAGTTGGGACTTGTCCTAAGGAACTGGCCACTCCCTCACAGCTGCGGTCTTCTCTGGGTCGGTGCGCACCCCTTCCTCGGAGACGATATGCCCAAGGTACTGGACCTGCTTCTGGAAGAGCTAACACTTCTTGGGGCTCAAATTCAGCTGGGCAGCCCGCAGCTTCATCAAGATCTCCTTCAGCTTGCTGTAGTGCTCCTCGAAGCTTCTTCCCAGAACGATGACGTCGTATAGGTAGACCAGGCAGGTCTTCCAGTGTAGTCCCCTCAGAATGGACTCCATTAGCCTTTCGAAGGTAGCAGGGGCGTTGCACAGACCGAATGGCATGACGGTGAACTGCCAGAGCCCGCTGCCCACAGAGAACGCAGTTTTCTCGCGGTCCTTAGGGTGGACCTCCACCTGCCAGTAGCCACTCTTCAAATCCAAGCTGGAGAACCATCTTGACCCTGATATGGTGTCCAGGATGTCGTCGATCCGGGGTAGAGGGTAGCTGTCCTTCTTCGTGACGTCATTCACCCGCCTGTAATCCACGCAGAACCTGGTGGAACCATCCTTCTTCTTCACTAGCACGACCGGAGAACTCCAAGGACTATGTGATGGCTCGATCACTCCTTGCTCCTTCATCTCTTCTACCATCTGGTCGACTTCGGCTTGCTTGGCGAGCGGGACACGTCGGAATGGGGCCCGAATCGGTGCGCTGTCCCCAACGTCGATTCTGTGCTGGACCAAGCTTATCCTGCCGAAGTCTTTGCTCCCCACGGAGAAGACATCCTGGAATTCGTGTAGCAGGTCCCGAAGTTGGCGTGATTGTTCCTCGTCTAAATGGTCCTGGGATCCTTGGTACAGCTTCTGTAGTTCTTCTGGCAGGGCGCGTCTTCTTCGGTTGTCCGTCTGCAGGTGTCCGTCCGTCGTGTCTGTGATGCGGGCAATCCAGGTAACGGGCTCGCAGACTCCTAAGTTGGTGTCCCGGTGAACCGTAATATCGTAGTCGTTCAGGTTGGACAGGCGGACGTACGGCCGAGACGTCGTGTTGATGAGAGTCTTGGCAACTAGCAATCCTTTTGTCTGGATGTCCTCATATTTTGGCTCGATGACAGCCGCCACTCCCTCAGCTGTTCCGTCGACAATTACGACAGCGCTGACTTCCGTCCTGGCGGGAACGATGACGTCCTCTCTCAGCCTTACTCGTCGTGCGGCGACGGCCTCGTGTGCTGGTTGCAAAGCAAGTTCCTCACCTCCGAAGTGAAGAGTGTTGGTACTCAGATCCAAGATGATGTTGTTCTGGTCCAGGAAGTCCAGTCCGATGATCACTTCATTTGATACGTCAGCCACAAGCACTGGATGCTTTATCGCCCGTCGACCAATGACGAACTCCAGTGATGCTTCGCCATGTACTGGTGCGGTCTCTCCGGTCGCGGTTATTAGCTGGAGGTTCCTTTGTGTGGGTTGCACTCTCCACTTCGGGATCACGGTGGGACTGACAATGGTCCTCGATGCTCCCGTGTCGATTAGCATGGGCCAGCTCTCTCCGTTGACGACTCCGTCGACCATCAGGCTGCTATTATCCCTCCGTAACTGCGTCACCCGAACTTGGACTGCCGGGGCTTGACGTCTGTCACAAACCAACCTTTGCCCCCCAAGGCTGGCTGATACTTGCTTTCCTGGGCCGCGCGGTTTCCCTACGACTAACTGTCCCGATGGAAACCCTTGGCGGCGGCGATCACCGCAGTCCTTGCTCAGGTGGCCTCTCGTACGGCAGGTCCAGCAGGTCGGTAGTCCTCTTCCGGGCCGCCTCTCCGGATGTCCTTCGGCTACGTTTTTGTTGGTGGTACTGCGACTCTCGAAGAAACGGCTTAGCGCCTCCATCAATTCGTCGGCCAGGGGCTTGGTCTCGTTGGTTTTTGCTGGTTTGTCGACGTCCACTTGACGCACCCGCGCGTGCATTCTAGATGCCTGTTTTGCCGTCTCGAACTCAAGTGCGTGGCTCAGCGCATCTGCCAGGGTCTTATTGCGCGCGAGTCGCAGCATCTGTTGAGTGTCCGAGTCCCGTAGCCCGTCGGTGAAGGTCTGCATCGCTATCTGTTCCAGAAAGTCGGCCGGCGCTGTTGGATAGGCGAGCCTTACGAGGCGTGCGATGTCCATCTCGAACTCCTGCAGGGTTTCCGCGTTCTTTTGTACCCGGGTCCGGAGCTGCATCTGGTAGGCCTGCTAAAGATGGCTATCTCCATATCAGGACTCCATATGGGCGATTAGTGAAGCGTAGTCCTGGGATCCAGTCGGGATGGCCTGAAGGACGTTAAGGGCGTCCCCTCTCTGCGCTACAATGAGAGCTGTAGCCTTTTCCGTGCTGTTCCAGTTGTTTATGGAACAGGCTGCCTCGAACTGACGTAAGTAGGTGCTCCACGGGACCTTTCCGTCGAAGGTTGGGGGCGTCACTCTGCTATGTCCCGTTCCTGATATTCCCGGTGTAACGGTGGGCGGGCGTTGGCGCAGCTCAGCAACTTCCTCTTGTAGAGCGTTGAATCTCGCTTCCATCCCCTTCGGCGGGCGTTGGCTCAGCTCAGCAATTTCCTTTTGTAGAGCGTTGAATTTCTCTTCCACCCCCGTCAGTGGGCGTTGGCGCAGCTCGACAACTTCCTTTTGTAAGGCGTTGAATTTCTCCTCCACCCCCATCAGCGGGCGTTGGCGCAGCTCGGCAACTATCACTTGTAAGGCGTCGAACTTCTTTTCCACTGCTGTGACTTCCTCACGCAGACCCTGTTCTAATTTCCTTTGGCTTTCCTCTAATTTCGTCAGCAGACACTCTTCCAGATTTTTCTGGCCATCCAGAAATTTGGCGGTTAGGTCCTCTGCTAACTTATTCTGGCTGTGCTCCATCTTCCTCTGGCTGTCCTCTAATTTCGCAGTTAGGTCCTCGGCTAAATTCTTCTGGCCGTCTTCTAGTTTGGCAGTTAGGTCCTCGGCTAACTTCTTCTGGCCGTCATCCATCTTGGCTTCCATGCCACTTAACTTTTCTAGCAATGCTGCAAATTGCGCTTCCATTTTAGATGTTTGTCTTGTAAAGGGCATGCACTCACAGGAATATTAAAAAATGACCTGCTCGGGTTTTGAAACCAGGACCGTCAGGTGTTGTGCTTGTGTTTGGGTTCGTAATCCGGCTTCTGACACCAGATGTTACGTGTCACCCCCCTAGTGACACTTTTGTTAACTGGATTACGGTGGGTTGAAGCACAACACAGATTGTTCCTTTAAAGAACTTTATTGTGGCCAGAAGGATACACTACTCATCAGCAAATACAAGCAATTAGAACCTTACTCCAGTTTCCTCAAGTCTCTTCCTTATGGAGAGCTCCTGCCCCCTTTCACTTGTCAACAAACCACAGAAGTTAATCCGTCCTAATGAGTCCGGTGGCCTTGACAGAAACTACCTGCACCTCTTCCTTATGTACACAAACTACAGTTACTTACGATAATCTGCTACACGCTGCTTCGCTGTCCACGAGCTGGGAAACAATGTCACTGGATTTCGTAACTCGCACGGCCCTTCGGCACAATACCTCTGTCGCTCAGTGAAATCACACTCGCTCAAAACACAGGCAGACCCCTGTATGCTTCTCACTCCCTCGCTGTCAAGAGAATCGGCTTCACTAGGGGTTTCGCAAGTCACCACACTTCTGTCGCTCAGGATAAACGCTCGCACTAGCTCGTAAAACACACACACCCTGCTTGACAGGTCGCTCTTATATAGCAGGCCGGTGACTTAATAAATGCTTCTAGACCCATCCAGGGTTCACGGCTTCTCGAGGTTTCCATCACTGGCTGAGTCACGAATATTCTGGACCATCCCTTTGTCCTAGTAGTCCTGTTGCATAAGGCGCACGCAATACACTGAGGCATAGCACAGCCCAGCCCGGGGGCAGTTGTGACTCATGCGGCGAGCGATGAAACAAACTCACAGCCGTAACAGTATTATGACTAATGCTAGCTAGGTCTCTACACGATACTCTTCTATAATTTTACTATGCAGCCAATGGCCATGTACTTTTCTTTTCAGGACGGGCCAGGGAAGGGATATTGGAAGGAAATCGGTCGTGGGCCGTCCCGTCATTTGCCTGGTGGTGAGAATGGGAAACCACGAAATCCATTTTCAGGACGGCCTAGGTGGGGATCGAACCCACGATCTCCCGATGCCAGCGAGGTACGAGGTAGCGCGTTAGCGATCTCGGCCACCACGGCCGGTATATGATACTCTTCTCATACCAAGTTCCGTCTTAACTGTGCAATTACATTTCGAGTAATTCATTTTAATATTTTAACAGTACGCCCAGTCACCATCCTGAATGAATGGGGTCGATGTTATTTTACCTTTGGCATTTGGAGCCACTTACAGGGTCATACTTCGGTGCTATTTTTTTTGTTCTTTTAGTTCTAAAATGTTGGGAGTCATTTATAATTATAATGCATAAATTCAAGATGGCCTCTGCACACTTGTTTCAGTGTGAAAGTCAGAAAGACCTATGTCAGCAAGATCCCTGATACTTCTCTCTTACCACGTATCGTGGTAGTTCAGCAATCACATCGTAAGAAATTCATTTTGAAATATTAGTACGCCTAGCCGCCATCTTGAATGTATGGAGTGCCTGTTTTAGTGTCGTTGCCATACGAAGTCACATGTGCGGCTTCTTTTACCAAGTTTCGTTATTGTAGCTGTAAATGTACAGTAGTGAGCAATTTATTTTTATATTTTATAATTTGAAGATTTTTTCCTATGGCTTTTAGTGCCGGGAGTGTCCGAGGATATGTTCGGCTTGTCAGAGTTTGTGGCTGCTACTATGTGGACACCCATGGGTTGAGCTACATGGACCGTCGCGTGTGGAGTGCTGTCTGGGGATGAAAGTGTGAATGTAAGGACGAGGAATTGAAAGGTAGCGGCTGTGGCCTATAGTTAGGGACCAACCTTGGCTTTTGTCTGGAAGGAAGATGGGAAACCACAGAAGACCATCTTTAAAGTAGCCGTCGGGGGGATTTGAACCTCCTCGCCTCCCGGAAGTGAGTGATGGCCTGCAGCCACGCCGTAACGACCACCCGGTAGTTGAAGATGATCGTTGCGCTATATTCAGTGTGATATTCTTATGAGTCATGCCAGTGTGGTCTTATATGTGGCACGCCTCTCTCACCATATTCCGTGTTAATTGTGTCATTACAAAATGAGGTTATTCACTTAAATATAGTATAATATTCGCCCAGCCACCATCTTGAATATGGATTTACTGTTCATTTTCCATGGTCATAGGAAACAACATATAATGTTCGACATATCTACTAATTTTCGATATTGTAGTTCAAAAATATTGAAACATATTTACTATCATATTTTGTAAATTCTAGATGGCCGCTGCGCGCTGTATTCAGTGTGAAATTCTTGTTAATTATGTCAGCGACATCTCATATTTGACACGTTTTCTTACTTTGTTTCGTTTAAATTTCGCTATTACATTTTGAGGTTAAGTTTTAATAGTATGCCCAGACGCCATTTTAAATTCATAAGGTGACGATCTTTATGCCTTTGCCATACGAAGCCACAGATACGATTTTTCTTTATTACGAAGCTTCTTCTTTGTAGCTGTAAAACATAGAGAGTTATTTAATTTTAATTCTGAAATTTCAAGATGGCCGCTTTCCACTGTATTCAATATGATTAATTTACCAATAACAATACTGACGCCACTTATATTATTTCTCCTTTCTTAGCAAGTTTTGACTTTATTGCACAATACTATCCTGAGATAAAGGTTTGTATATTTTAATAGTAGGCCTACACCAAGCCGCCATATTGAATGTATAAAGTCACTATTCTTTTATTTTGGGTATACGAAATTACTTATAAGGTGATTCCTTAATACTAATTTAGTTATTATAGCTCTAATATACTGAGAATTATTAATCTATTTCGGAATTTCAAGATAGCCACTGTACACTATTTTTGGTGTGATAATATTATGACTAACGCCAGTGAGATCTTTGACAGGATAATCATATCTTGCCATGATTCGTCTTAATTGCACAATTACATTCTGAGTTGTCGATTTTAATGTTCAAATAGTTCCCCCAGTTGTCATCTTGAATGCGTAGGATCACTCTTATTTTGCTTTGGGCATGCTAGATCACATAGGCCTATACGGCTGTACTTCGTCACTAATTTTCGTTATTAGAGCTCTTAAGTGTTGAGAGTTATTTATTTTTTATTTTATAATTTCAAGAGAGCGGCCACTCTTAATATTCAGTTTTATAAAGTTGTCTCGTTGGTAACAAGAGGTCATTATATAAAACCATCTGAATGCCAACTACTGTGATCATGGCTTCCTTGGGTCATATGTCATGGGTTACAATGCTTCTAAACATAGCACGGCCGCCATGTTAAAAATTATTCCCCTGATGACCTTGTAGGTTTGGCCTCTGACGTTTCCCATCTGGACGGTTTGTCCAAACTTTGGTAGAGAACCGATGATTGTTTTAGTCGGTATTGGATTTAGTTTTCGACATTTTGGTGCCCGCCAGTTTGGTTTCGTTAATATGGCGGCGATATAAAATATGACACGGTGGTACCCTTTACTAGTGCTATCTATGTACCAAATTTGATTCAATTCTGTTTCGTCGTTTGGGAATTGATAAGGGGGCCAGACACTCATACACATACTGTACATATAAACACATGGACATTTGGTCCGTGTACAGTAGGTAGATCTCAAAAGTCTACTTTCATTTGTTACAAAATTCGAAAGTAGGCTAATAGATCCCGTGGATTGTGATCGCAAGGTTAAGAGCCTCGTAACGCTAAAAGCTTGCGTTTGACTGCCTAATGAAAAATATTAATGATACATACCTTCCCACTATTGCCTATGTTGATCGGAGCCATTCACACATTTGCATAGACTACTGTAGCTGTCCAAAATGCATAAAACATTTCGACCAACTAATCACTGATCGTGTGCTTGACACACTTTGAACCAGCTTTGTAATGTTAATAGTCATTCACCATTTAACCAACGACTGCGCACCCCAACTCTTCTCTTCTCCTCATCACCCCTTATTATTCCCATTTTCCAACGGGTCGGGGATAAGATGGGATGGATTTATTTTGGTAGCGGATGGATTTTTAGGCCGGATGCCCTTCCTGACGCCAACCTCATGAAAAGAGTTAATGAGAGATGAAATGAACGATGGTGAATGAAACTGGGCAAGGATGTGGAAGGAAGCGGCCATGGTCAGTCAGACGGTACCATCCCAGCATTTGCCTGGAGTTGAAAATGAGAAACCATGGAAAACCAATTCAACGATGGCTGACGGTGGGGCTCGAATCCACGTCTACCGAGTTCGCAGAAAGCTTGGCCTCATGGCCTAGCGCTGGGCGTTAGCGAGCGTAGCTACCGCTGTCGGTACGTAGATTATTACAGTATCAGAGCAAAATAGGCTAACACTTGTATCGCGGAACACCGATCACTTGCATCGAGGATACAGGCTGAAATACTAGTACAGTCGGGTATGAAGGCATACAGGGTTCTTATAGTATTCTGCAGCATATCTGTCCATATTTGCTGCTGCTGGTTCTCGAGATCTTATGCATCCTCGGCCCTCGCAGCTGGCATCTAGCAGATCCCAGACATGCTCGATTGGAGACAAATCTGGGGATTGGGCGGGAAAGGCAGTGTGCCAACGTTACGGAGGCAGTGTGTGGTCGAGCGTTATCCTGCAGGAGTAGACCGCTTGGATGCTCTGCCATTTTGTTATGTAACGATGACGGTTCAAGGCAATACCTTATCAGTCAATCAACCCTAGTTCAACCTGGCCAGCAAATGCCTCGTTTCTCGCTATAAAAATACAGCTGGCTCAGATCATAAGAGGTCAGTGAATCAATGGAAGTCAGTCTATCCCGGAGGTCAATTGCCTGCCAGTCAGGTCTACTGCACTTGAAAGATACTGTCGCCAGTGAAGCTGGATCTGAGGGAACAAATGGGAACCAGCGTTTGTATTTCATTACAGAATTAATTTGAAATCCCGTTTAATCCTTGCATTCATTGCATTGTCTTATAATTTCCAAACTTTAATAAATAAGTGATGTGCGAAGCAAATATAATATATAAAGTATGTTGACTCAGACAAGGAACGTATTTCTACAGAAAAAAAAACTATTGACATGAAATTTAGATTTAGGTATTAGTAATTTTTGAAAGCCTTTGTCTGGGGCGTGGCACTCTACGGAAGTGAAACCTGGAATGTTGGCGCAGCACAAAAGAGAATAACAAAATCATTTGAAATTTGGTGTTACAGGAGAATGATGATCAGTTGGGTAGATAGAGTAACAAATAATAAAGAGGTATTAAGAAGAGTGGGAGAGGAGAGATGTTTCTGGCGACAGCTAATGAAGAGAAGAGATAGGTAGGTAGGACACATACTAAGACAACCAGGAATAGCAAACTTAGTTACAGAAGAAATAGTCGAGGACAAGAAGTGTAGGGGTAAACCAGGGTCAGAATATGTTAAATAGATTGCCTCGGATGTAAGGTGTGGTAGCTATGTAGAGATGAAATGGCTAGCTCAGGACGGGGAGTCATGGAAAGCAGCATCAAACCAGCAAAAGATTGAGGACTCAAACAACTCAATAAATTGGGCGACAAGTTCCGTCATTAGGGAGTATTCCCGGATTCTCCCTACTCCGATCCATTTCCTCGTAGAGCAGGAGCTGTTTTCTAAACCCTACTGGAGGCTATCGGTAATGAAATGATATCGACCCAGGTATGTACTGCGTATATAATATTGCTGTACCCTTGACCGGAATATGGCATTAGATGGGGGACAACAAATAGTGGTAGCACCGAGGTTTGATTTTCCAGCACAACATATCCCCCTTCTCTTCACATGCTGCCCCCCCCCCTTTCACCCCTCCTCACCACCGTCCACCCCCCATCACCACCATCCTTAAGACAAACCTTCAGGGATAAACAACCTGCACATATCAGTACGCCGTTATTGACGCTCGTAGCACTGCCAGGGTTCACCGGCTGTCGTATTTAATGGCCCTACAAATCATCACGCCAGCAGTAGTGGCAACTGACATGTCACAGAAAACACCGGACGGAAGTGGGCACCATGGGGTCTCCAGAAACGAACACAGTCGTTGTCGGAGCACAATGAGAACCTGGATTCGTCAATAATGGCAATCCAGTTCCAGTCTAGTAGCCCAGTTGTCTCAGCTCCAACATCACTGTTAAATGGGTAAATGCATTTCGAATGGAGGCATATCGAGTGGACGACTACAATAAGTTCACTACGTTTGAGTAGCTTGTGTGAGCCCTTTTATAGCCCATGGATGGGGGCACCCGCATGGGTGACGGTCATGATTTCAGGATGAGAAGCGAAACACTTCTAGCAATTTCATTTTCACGAAATATGCCACTACTTTTCGATAATGAAGTCCAAATAGAATGCGTAGTATTGCTGAACATATTCACTATAACACTGAATGGTTCCGTCCTTGTCAGTCAGCGTGTGTGACAAGTGCTTGGGTTGCAACCTCTCCAAATAAATATCCAACACGCCACACACTGGAATTGGTATTAATGATTATCAAATAATGGCGCCTATCAATAATTCAATAATCTGTTAGCTGATCAATAACATTGCTCAGACAAAAAACATAATATTTTCCCGTTTGAAAATACTGCAAAGCCAATTCATTCACTTTCATTAGAATTCCTCTCTTTGATTAGCTAGAAAGGCTTCTCATTGCTGGAAATAGTATGGAATTGCCATGGTAACAGGCTACGTTTACATGCTGACGTGCGAAGTGCTCATGTCAATTGCAATATTTTTTTTTATGAAATGTACCAAATGGATTAATATATCGCGCACGCGCACATGCATATGGAAAAAGTTCCAGTTCTCAGCTTCTGCGAGGGGCGTTCCGAATAAAAGATTAGTCGTTTTATTTCATACGGAATCTATTACAACGTCAGAAACACATCACCATGACAAACGACAAGCTTTTCTGAATTATTGCGAAAGTAGAGGAGCAGTAGGGCATGCGCTGAATGCCAAAGCAAAGAGAGAAGCAGCAGATTGGCGTGTCTGAGTTCATTCAAGTTCATTCCACGTTCACGATTGCAATAAACGTCGACCGTGTACAGGAAGTGGTATCAGTCGATAGGCGCGTAACAGTGTCTGATGTCCCAAATACATTGGGTATTGGACGTTCTCAATCTCACCACTGATTCAAGAAGTGTTGGGATATCGGAAGTTGTCGGTGTTGAAGTCAGCACTAACGGAACTGCGTCGATTCGGAAGCAACAAAAAGGTGCAAGAGGCTGTGAAGAACTTCCTCAAATCACTGAGCTCTGACTTTTATCAGGAGGTTTTCCTGAAATTGATTTAACGGAACGGCAAATGTATAAATGTCGGTGAAGACTGTGCGGCATTTGTTATGGCAATGTGTTTTCTTACATTATGACACAGCTTCTCTGTGAAGTAAATTGACGAAACATATTCGGAACACCCCTTGTAGTTATAGAGATATTCCATTTTATATAGGAAACCAACAAATATTTATCACATAGATTTTCATCCTTCCGACGCAAAAATAAACCAGGCTGAATAAAAGGTCAGAGGCGAGCACCAACATACGGAGTTAAGTAATTTAAGTTGATAATTTCTTCTTTAATTCTTGTTCTAGGATGTACGTTTTAAGTCCATTTTTCTGTGCGATGAACAACTTAAATGCAATACACAATATTGGGAGGTTTGAAGCCATATTTCAGTGTTGCCTAAGTAAACAAAAGTTTGGTGCTTTTCAGTCGGTCAACACGAATGTACCCAAAAAGCGCTGGGTTATGCCCTAATCCTGAAATAAATTACATGAGATTAATAAATACACTAGGATGACCAGTTTCGATCGTATTTATTAATCTCATGTAATTTATTTCAGGATTAGGGCATAACCCAGCTCTTTTTGGGCACATTCGTGTTGACCGACTGAAAAGCACCAAACTTTTCAATACACAATATGAGTGTGCACCGTCCAGAAAGTGTGTTATAACAATTTCCAACAACTAGCCTGTATCATTTACTATCAGCTTAGAAATACAGTAATATCAAACTTGCCATAAAATTTTAAGCTTGTATAATAATAATAATTAATGTGAGAAGTATCAAAAAACGAGCATTTCAATCTTTGGACTTCTGTGAAAATATTTTAATCGACGTTCTGAAGTATACCGTACACTTCTTGACCTTTTTTTTTGTTTTTTGTTAATAGGGCTGTCAACATGACAAACGCACATTTTCAGAACCAAAACGGGTAGTATCCTAAATTTTAAGAGTTTGAATGAAAAGAGACAAAGCTTTACAACATACTGACTGTTTTGTTAATGTTCTGAACTTTTAAATGAACATTTCATTAAAAGCGGTCAAATCTCACTCACACGATATTCAATGGGAACGAACAATTGACGTAGTGGTGGTGATTGTTGGTTTAAGAGAAGAAACATCTAAGCGGTTTGGGTGAAAATAAAATGTAACTGCTATTGCTACAACTTGTTACCGGTACCGACTTAAATGGGCAAAATGAAAAGGATATGGGAAATAAATGAACTGCCCTCAACACTCAAGGAATGAGGATTGAGATGCCCTCAACCCTCGAGGAATGAGGATTGAGATGGCATCACCCCTCGAAGAATGATGATGAGATGCCATCAACCCACGAGGAATGAGGATTGAGATGCCCTCAACCCTCGAGGAATGAGGAGTGAGATGCCCTCAACCCTCGAGGAATGAAGATTGTGATGCCCTCAACCCTCGAGGAATGAGGATTGAGATGTCCTCAACCCTCGAGGAATGAGGATTGAGATGCCCTCAACACTCGAGGAATGAGGATTGAGATGCCCTCAACTCTCGAGGAATGAGGATTTAGATGCCCTCAACACTCGAGGAATGAGGATTGAGATGCCCTCAACTCTCAAGGAATGAGGATTGAGATGCCCTCAACCCTCGAGGAATGAGGATTGAGATGCCCTCAACTCTCGAGGAATGAGGATTGAGATGCCCTCAACCCTCGAGGAATGAGGATTGAGATGCCCTCAACTCTCGAGGAATGAGGATTGAGATGCCCTCAACCCTCGAGGAATGAGGATTGAGATGCCCTCAACTCTCGGGGAATGAGGATTGAGATGCCCTCAACTCTTGAGGATTGATGTTCCCTCAACCCTGGAGGAATGAGGATTGAGATGCCCTCAACTCTTGAGGATTGATATTCCCTCAACCCTCGAGGAATGAGGATTCAGATGCCCTCAACCCTCGAGGAATTAGGATTGAGATGCCCTCAACCCTCGAGGAATTAGGATTGAGATGCCTTCAACTCTCGATGAATAAGGATTGAGATGCCCTCAACTCTCGAAGAATGAGGATTGAGATGCCCTCAACCCTTGAGGAAAGAGGATTGAGGTCACTTCACCCAGCACAGTTGTTTCGTATATGTGGTATTCACCAAATTCATTTCGTTTACTCGTTGAACAGTCACAAAGATCATATCATTTCAGTTGTACTGCATATATGTGGATCTAAAGAACAAATTAAAATAAGTAGTTCCCTGAAGAACTAACGTCATTTATTGCAATAGCCTATACTGTATTCTACTGATTTATCAAACCACAAAACTCCCCTGTTAATGAATCACTTTATCCATAGGACGGATTACAAACAATAGCTTTCGACTTATGACCCACACTGTGATAAACTACAGAATTACAATTTCAAACTCGTAACTCAATAGCCAAACATTGCAGCCATTTTTATAATAAACATAAAAAAATAAGATAACAAAATGGGGGTACTTACCTCATTTTAAAACAAAGCTGCCACTGTTCCCCGAGATACCTCCAGCACCAGAGAACTGCTTCAGGGGTACTAAGTAGACAGGAAATAAAATCAAAGGGGTATTACACAAGAACATTTGAATGCCAGGGGTTTAGAAATCTTCTGGCTACCTGGTGACAAGTTTTACAAAATGAGTTCCCTGTAAAATTATTTGCTGTTTTCTGCTCTGGAACATTAAATAAATGCATAAACTTAAGTTGTATATCCTGCCACAGCGCTGCTATAGCCCACTGAGGCTAGATTTAAAGTAAAGGCACATTGGTTTTCTGAATAAGATTGTATTTGATATTGACCCTTGGTGCCAATAATATAGGCTACTGTAGTACGTGGGGTGACAATTATATTCTATCGTCGGTAGCTTTGGTTAATGAGTTACAAATGAATATCTATACTAATGTAATAAAGTTGAAGAGTTTCTTTGTTTGTGCGTTTAAACGCGCTAATCTCTGGAACTACCAGTCGGATTCGAAAAAATATTTTTGTATATGATAGCCAGATTCAAGAGGAATGGTTTAGGCTATGTAGCATTAGGCTACACCTCTCAGGTAACCTTAAAGATTGATTTTTGTTCAGTAAGTCAGAATAACAAGCGTTCCCGAACAGCTTCAATAATTCCTAAGTCTATTGTTGCCTGGCAATGCGGGCTGCATCACGTCGCCCCTACCAGTGTTCTGGTGCTGAATTGCGAGCTGCTTATAAATTGCAGTCACGGGGAGTAATTAGTGCAAAACGATTTCTTAGGCCCCTTAAAACAGTTATCATCATGACAATAGTAGACTATGCCTCTGTATAAGGGCGATAGTGTTGGTGCAGTATACTGAGGTTATCAGCTGCAATAAGCGTTGGTGCTTTCCGATCCTTATCTTTGAGCGCTCCAGTTCTGTAGTAGTATTCATTATCATCCATCAAACAAATAAATCCATCGTGCGAAGCCGGGCGCTACTGCTAGTACAGTATAGCATCTGAAATACTGGCAATGATGTCGTAGATATGAGGTTAGGTTTATTGTTCCACACTTCACCACTTTTAAACACAACTACTGAAATATACTGAATCTATGAGGTCCTTGATATTGGTTTCGTGGGCAACCCTATTTCTGTCACAAACGATTATTAAGAACTGCCTATAGTCAATGGAGTCCCTAAGCTCCTCAACGGCAAGAAACCCTCTTCCAGCTACGAGTCTTTGCAAAAGTATTAGCTGTTCGTCGTCAGTCCAGCAATATCACGGGTTATTGAATGGCACGATCTTTTGATTGCACCTGAGAGCTTCAACTACAGTAATTCAAGCGCTCTTTAATTTCTCTCAGATGGTGACAGGACAAACTGTCACGCTGTGAGGGTAACAGTCTCCATAGTCGATCTCGATAGACTCTCACCGTGCGAGGGCAAGTGGTATGATCCCAGACCAATGTGACTTTCTTAGTTTATACAACACTCAGTCCAAGAAAATGCTGATGTAGCTCGTTAATTAAAATCCCAGGACAACTTTAGCAATCCTGAACCAAAATAATAATATACTCGTACGTATACATCACACACACGCTTAAATGAGCAAGTTTATCAGCAGATTTCATACAGATAAGTTAACGGGGCTAAGGATTGTCCCTGAATTAAGCTACTACTTAACGGAACCGGGCAGTGTAGATTAACCAACAATTAAAAACCTTCATTAATAGGTAGCCATCGCAACTAGAAACTTCATATTCTCAGAGGATATCAAAAATGTTGATGGTTGTATGACAGAAATGTACAACATATTTGAATTATACAAGTAAAAAAAAAGTACGTCTAGCTATGTCGCTTTATCACTGATGTTACTGTATATAATTTGATGAAAGCTATAATAACCATAATTTTTAAAAGCTTCTAAAGCAAACTTATCGTTGGTTTCGATTTTATGAACTTTTAAATTCGTCAATATTTTTAGCCATTATATCAGTTACGTTGTAATTATTTTATACCTTGTTTTATTTAGATTGCTCTCACTTTGCTTCATAGCATTTGGTTTGTATTTGTTGTTGTTGCTTATTTTAGGAGCTGCATCATTGTGTCCTAAGCCCCTCAAATGAATTACCAACAACGAAATCTCAAGTCAGTACAAATTTACCATTACACGTTATGTACTGTACGTCGCTAAACGTTGTTGAGTAGAATTGAATATAAATGCTCGCCTTTTACCACTGGCAGTTCGTTTTCAGATGCGAGTTTCTACCACTTTTTCCAGTTCAGTCGCACTCGCGTGACTTAATACACAGCAGCTCTTAATAACCATAATTGAGACAAATGTATTTATTCCCTCGGAACCGGGTGAGTTAGCCGTGGTGGTTACGGCATGACTGATGGCAGTCGCTCACATCCGGGAGGCGAGGAGGTTCGAATCCCCCCGCCGGCAACCTTGAAGATGGTCTTCTGTGGTTTCCCATCTTCCTTCCAGGCAAATGCCGGGGTTGGTCCCTAACTATAGGCCACAGCCGCTACCTTCCAACTCCTCGTCCTTACATTCCAACTTCCCTCCTTGCCTCCCCAACGGTACTTGTAGCTCACCCATTGGGTGTCCGTCTCGAAGCAGCTACAAAACTGGCGAGCCGAACATGTCCTCGGACACTCCCGGTACTAAAAGAGCCATACGCTAAAAAAAAAAAAAAAAAAAAAAATCCCTCGGAGTATTTCGCTTTTAACATGGATAAGTTGTCGCCTCCGTAGCGTAGCGGTCAGCATGGTTAGCTGCCGCCCCGGAGGTCCTGGATTCGATTCCCGGCTCTGCCACGAAATTTAAAAAATGGTATGAGGACTGGAACGGGGTCTACTCAGCCTCGGGTGGTCCAAATGAGTAGAGGGGGTTTGATTCCCACCTCAGCCATTCTCGAAGTGGTTTTCCGTGGTTTCCCGCTTCGTCTTCGGGCAAATGCCAGGATGGTCCCTTCTGTAAGGCCACGGCCGTCTCCTTCCCTCTTCCTAGCCTATACATCCCAGTCTTCCATCCCTTCCCATCCCTCATGAGGCCCCTGTTCGCTTTGCAGGTGAGGCCGCCTGGGCGAAGTGCTGATCCCACCTCCCCAGTTGTATCCATCCCGACCAGATGTTACAAGCTCCAGGACACTGCCCATAGAGGCGGTAGTGGTGAGTTCCCTCTCTGAGTCCGTGGGAACCACCAACCTAGAGGGTAAATTGACTAAATAAAAAAACATAAAAAAAAACATGGATAAGTTTTTAGGCTAGGGATCAAGCCAAAATTTGCGTGATACATATTGAAAGTGTGACGGTCTACCGCGCACCTTGCCACTAAGCGGGCGCACGCAGATACTACCCGCATCTCATTCCTGCCTGACTGCCAGGCGAACAAAAATGCGTACGACACAATTACTGTCATTCTCGTAGATTATCTAAATATCGATTTGAAAAGTACTACAGGCTAAAAGTTTCTCTCGTTAATGCGCGATACGTTTAATCTTGAGATGAATAATAATCCAGCCATTTCGATAACAAGAAACAGTACATACGTCGACGCCGTGATTAGCTGATTTTTTAATCATTTGACGACTCGCGAGTACATTTCATACTCCTCACATCATCGCCCTTTACTCACAAGGAGAGGTCGCCATGTGGATTACTGGAAAAGTGTTCACATTTGTAGGGTTTTCTCTTCATAAAAAAATATTTTACCCCTGTTAGAGCGTTTTTGCCAATGGGCCTTAGTGTGCTCAAAATTGAACGTTTAAAATCAATCCTCAAACTTTTGTAGTTTTATTCCCGCACCCACTACCGGCTCGTCTCCGTGGCGTAGTCACTAGCGCGTCAGCGTTGCGAATGGAAGTTAGCGTGTTCGATACATGACGTAATCCTTTTTAATTATTATCTTCTTCTATCTTTGACATTTTTTCATTCATTTTATGCTTGTTGTACAATATTTAAGTTGACAGATTGCATCAAGTACCGGTACTTTATTATTTATGTTGATTTTTCTACTTACAATATTAACAAATTAATATTTACGTTATTGTTTACAATACGCCTCCGTTGCGTAGCGGTCATCATGATTAGATGCCCCCCGGAGGTCCTGGGTTCGATTCCCGGCTCTGCCACAAATTTGAAAAGTGGTACGAGGACTGGAACGGGGTTTACTCAGCCTCGGATGGCCCAAATGAGTCGAGGGGGTTTGATTTCCACCTCAGCCAACCTCGAAGTGGTTTTCCGTAGTTTCCCACTTCGTCTTCGGGCAAATGCCGGGATGGTACTGTCCCCGATAATCCGGATAGCAGGCTGTCAGATATCCGCCCCCTCAATCGGATTGCCAATAATCAATCGCACCGGCACAGCTACATCAATGAAAATGACACTGACAGATACTACCGAGATTAGAACACAGTAGTTAACATGAAATTATTGTGGAACACACCAAAATATACGGGGGTTCATACTTACCTTTTACTTACCTATTCAAATTTAATCTCGGGTCTGGGTTTTTAACTGGATCACTTAATAGTATGCCCTCACAATAACCTCCACCACGATATTTAAAATGAACCACGTCGGAAACAAGAAAATTTAAACTGCACAATAATTTATTTCACATAAAGAAAAAAATAATTTAACAAAATTTAACAACAAAATATACGTGGCAATCAGAAGCCATTGTCAATGCAACCATGTCCTCCTGTAGGACTTGTAGACTTCACATACAAAAATTCAGCTTTCTCTAGCTCAAAAGAACGTAATAATAACAACAATGCACTTTGGAATGGATAAGGGAGCTGGGACGAGACATAAAGCATTTGTTTCCTTGCTCATGAACTTCACATTTTATTTATAACCGCAAGGCTGCTATGTAGATGACCTTGGCCTCTAACATTCAGTTATCTGGCCACCTGCAATACACCCTGCACCGTGTCGCATGCTTGCTTCGTCAAATGGATGCACCTGTCCACCCAATGTTAGCATATGCTAGTTACCTCAGAGCCTAGCTCCTTTTCAAAACACTTTAAATGTTCACATCTCAACTCAAATATTATCACGCAAATCTTTTAAATGCTCCGTTCAAATTTCAATGGATTACTCTAATAATCCCAAAACTTGTTTAATTGTATATTCCAATAGTTGAACTAGCGTTGTTTAGAGTATAATAACGAAAACGTTTAATGTTTATAACAAAATGTTCATTAATTATTTATAACATTTTAAATTGTTTATAACATTGTCAAACGACAATTGAAAAATTTATACACGCCTCTATTAATCGATGGTCTTCTGTGGTTTCCCATCTTCCTTCCAGGCAAATGCCGGGGTTGGTCCCTAACTATAGGCCACAGCCGCTACCTTCCAACTCCTCGTCCTTACATTCCAACTTCCCTCCTTCCCTCCCCAATGGTACTTGTAGCTCACCCACTGGGTGTCCGTCTCGAAGCAGCTACAAAACTGGCGAGCCGAACATGTCCTCGGACACTCCCGGCACTAAAAGCCATACGCTAAAAAAAAAAAAAAAAAAAATCCCGTTCGTTTCAAATTATTATTAAAGATATTTACATAGTTATTTACATTATTTACATTATTTATATTAGAAATACATTAAACCACACGTTTATCCGGTTGATAATTACTTAAATCGTGGTGATATAATCGACCAATGAAGGTTAGTTATATTTAAATTTTAGATTCAGGTTTAATAAGATTTAATAATTATTATTATTTGTGACGGTAACCTCCATTCAAAATCGTTATCTCAAATTATTTAAACACTCTTGTTAATTTTAACAGTAACTTCACATGAATAATTTTCAATGGACCTGAACAATACACTCAGCAGAAAAATACCTCGCTCAAAACGCACAAAATTGCACAAAATTGGCCCATAATTCATCATATATCTCATTATATATGGCATCAAAATCTTCCACAATACACACAAAAAACCTCCACTTATAAATTCATCATCATCATCAATATTACTGTGGGAACCTCCTTCACTTATTACAGGTCATTATTCATCAGCGACTTTTACACGTCCACTGAACTAACGATTATACATCCTTAGTTCCTCTTTAAAAATTCTTATATTCATCAATTGTATCAAAAACTGTTATTATATTTAACCTTCGTGGGTTTCATTCATGAAGCGATATGAAGTAAAAATTTGCCAGTCACAAATAAATTTAATAGCAAAAACGATTAGACACGCCTCCCTGGTCTATCAAAATTGAGATTAATATCATCAAAGTATCGCAGTATAAAAATACTATCTTCAATCAAAGTTCATCTAAACTGCATAATAGTCGAATAGAATACAATTAGACTGTGGACTGCAAACATTATTGTTCCAATCTCGAATTGAGAAAAACTCCTATCAAATGTTCATTACTATAGTGTACTCAATAAATCGTACTCAAAGTTCATATTTCATAAAATTGTCTATAATGCAATGGTATTTCAGAATTGACGATAAATGTCTATGTTGCAATCATGTTCATAAAACGACTAGTATTTCCAAGATCGTCGATAAAGTAGTAGATTTTAACGCTCTAAAATCTTTTAATCATTCTTCTTTCTTGAGGATGACAGAAAATTGGTCAAAGTAATTTACTGAATAGAATTACTTTAATAAAATGACACGCTGTCTGAATTCAAATTTGCCATAGAAAATCGTTAACTTTACAGTCAAATCGTGACTACAAAAATATGCAAATTACTGAAAGAATATATATTATCAGTCTCAACTGATCCAAAATTATTTAAATATGCCAATGACATAATAATGTCTCAATAAATCGTAGAAAAAGGCATAAATCAGCAAAGTGTACCGAGTACAGAAATATCAAGCAAGAATATGGGGCAAAATATATGGGACAGAAAATATGGGAAAAATGGTTGCTCAGATATCGCTAAATGGCTCAAATAAATCAAGAAACGTTCACGACTACCTTATCTGTTGATTGAAGTTCTAGAGGAAAATTTCCAAAGAAGACTGCTGTTGGTTCCATTTCACCACCGTAAAGATGTGCTCCGACCTCGAACCTGGAACCTGCGCCCTCGGAGAATAGAACTGCTTCCTCCTCCGGAAATTGCACTGCTCCGTGTAGACGATAGACATCCTTCTGGAAAAACTCTTCTGTGTGAGCCGGGTCCACCCTGGCCTCTCTTGAAAGTTCCCTGAAGTTCTGGTAGAAATTCGCCATGAAGTTTATTGCAATTATTTCCGCAGAAATGTTCATAATTGTGGAGTATGAAGATATTTCCACTGCCATTTGATGTAATTCAGCGATGGATTACGATGCATGAGTGTAGTTGGATGTTCACTACATGCTCGCTTTTGTAGAATGACGATTAACGAAGCTCCATGCTGCTATTTCACTCCATTGATATATGTCCCAATTGCATTAAAGTTTTAGTCTTCCATCTCCACTTCCGTTATAATAATAGTCGAAAGTACTGCCAGATTATATAGTTCCATTGTAGAATGTAGCGTTGTATCACCAAATGTAATCTTCAGTATCACGGTTGCAATACATGTGTCAGCCGTAGCGTAGAATGTGGTATTATAAAAGTGCTTCTCAGGTGTCGAGAAAATCACTTTTGTCTGCAGTCTTAAAATGCGAATATCTTCCAAAGTATAATAGTGAAAATGTTCAACTTTCGTACACGCCTCAATATTGTAATGCACAATTGAATTAGCATAAATGCAGTAGCTAACTTTTGATAGATAATCTTGTAGACTCGTTTATGTGTGCGCTCCAACTTCGCCTAGTTTTAGTAACCGTAAAATTACACTGCTGCACACTCAGTGCTTGTTCGATGCTGTGGGCTCTGCCACACGTGCTAATGACGACTTGCTTCACTGAATAATATATACTTGTTCTATCGGAATTAAGAATTCGAAGTCTGACAATATGAGAATGAGAAAATGAGCCATGAGCTCTGATACATGAGAACTTCCTCTATGCTGTGCAAGGCCTTTTATCAACTTCTTAAGGGGCGTATCCATCCCTACCATAGCTTGTTCCTCCGTCATTGCTAGAAGTTCTAACTTTGGCTATACTTGACGGATTTTCAAATTTCAAAAACTCAAAATTAATTTCTTCAAAATTCCAAATCAATGCCATAACTGAAAATAGTTTTCCACAATTCTGCATGCCAAAAGTAATTAAATATGGTAGTTTCAGTAATCTCCGTCTCCCTCCAAACTATCATTCATTGGTTCGAGCCTCTCCTCCAATAGCGTAACTTCTTCCTCAGCACAATTCCTTGCTTCCCTGCGACTGCGTCGTAAATCTCAGATCCTTCTCGAACAAAATCATGACGTCACCAAGAATCTCAGCTCATCCAGCCTACTTGCATGAAGTCTGCGTCATCCGTGCCTACGTCATGAATATACACGTCACAACTATGACGGCCATAACTTTATTCACATATGCCAATACAGCCACCGTGGTCTCAGTATAATTCAATTTACGGGGGCAGTACCTCCCGTAAGGCCACGGCCGCCTCCTTCCCAATTCCTCGCCCAAACCCTCCAACTCTTCCCATCCCTACATCAGGCCCCTATTTGCTTTGCAGGTGAGGCCACCTGGGCGTCCACCTCAGTTGTATCCCCGACCCATAGTCTCAAGCTCTAGGACACTGCTGTCAGTGGCGGTAAAGGTGGATTCCCTCGCTTAGTCCATGGGAAAAGCCGATCCTGGAGGGTAAAATGATAGCGAAAAAAAAAGTTTTCATTCTATAAAGTGTTTACTGCGCACGGTGGAATGTTAATTCGACTCCATATTACAGTATTTGCATAGGCTGCAGGGGGATATAGGAGAGCCTCTTCAGCGGGCTTTACTGGCTAATCTCTCCACCACCAAGGAGTCCACAACTGTTGGGACTTGGGTTGGTGACCACGGAGCTCCATCTGAGCCCGAAAAAACTACCACTAAATTGTGTCGGCCTCCTCTCCTTCATCTTCCGCCCAGTGCTGGTGGTGATTGTTGTTTTAAATGAGAGGGACATCGAGGTCAGCTGTCCATCTTAACTACAATTAGGCTACGCTATTGAATAAGGGGAAAGAACAGTTCTGACACTTCGAAAAATGTTGGTGCCGGAAAAAGAAAAGTCATCAAAGAATTGAAAAGAATTGAAAACTTAATCACAACGGTATTAGGGTATCTGAGGTATATGGTGTCTTATTTCCATCCTTAATCGCAGCGGTATTAGGGTATTAGAGGTCTAGGGTGTCTTATTGATCCTTTTCATTACTGATACTCTCATTTTAGAGGGATCAGACCGCTCTCTCCCCTCCGGTATTCCCTTCCTGTCGTAAGAGGTGGCTAAAAGTGCAAGGTGGGTGCAGCCGAACACGTACGGTTACATCCTGGATAACTTAACCACATCCTGAAGGGCTCAAGGCTAATGAGCTCGAGAATGTGTGCTTCCAAAGGAAACGTGAGCTGGGTCCGTTTCTCCCGTTTTCTCTTTACTTTAAGAAGGGCCTTCCCTATTTTCCTTTCTGCCTTATATGGTCTTACTGAACTCCAAGTTCCTCATATCTCGATTACCGAGGATTGATGGTATAATCTTCTTTATTATTCTTAATATAAAAGGAAGGATGCATGCAGTTTTAACGGTCACTTAAAATCTCGAGATCATAAGCCACGGAAACGCCCCTTTGCGAAGAATCCGAACCACCGACGTGACATTTCACAACAAATATCTCGCACCCATGGTTCTAATTCCTTCCAAATGCCCAAATCCTAATTCTTCGAGGGTTGAGGTAATTTCCTCATTTTTGTCCATTTATTTTTATAGTTACTTAATTATAGGAAAAATATTCATCTTTTTCATTATCATCCATATAATTAAACCAGATGACCTATATATCTCGCCCCTTCAAACAACCTTCACCCCCAACTCTCAGGAGTTCGTCTTGATAGGCGGCAAGCAGATTTGCTGCTGCGCCATCCCACCTCCTTTTTTATATTACGCAATACGTGAGGCTGATGACCATTATGTTTCTACACCGCAGTCTTATTGCAATATACAAAATCTGCAATACTAAACCTCTAGAGAGTCATCCACCTAAGTGAATGCTGCACCAACCCTCTGAATACCCAACATTTTTAGTCTGGAGCCGTCTGAGCCGATAATCCAGATGCTAGACCCTTTAAAACAACAATTATCAACACTATCATCCGATGACAGTAAAAGAAAATTATCATCCGAGTTGGAGCAATCATACGCGGTTATTCTGAAAGTCACATGCTTACATTTCTGCTATGAGTGCTTATCATTTTAATCCATACCGACAGCAGCGCAGCGTTAGGTCATGGGGCCAAGCTCTCTGCTGACTCAGTAGACGCGTGGGTTCAAGCCCCAACGTCGGCCGTCCTTGAAATGATTTTCATTGGTTTCCCCATTTTCAAATCCAGGCAAATGCCGGGACGGCACCTACTGGCAGGCCATGGCCGCTTCCTTCCACATCCTTGCCCAGTTTCATTCATATTCATCCATTCCATCTCTCATCCCGACGTGCAGGTCGCCGACGAGCATCGACTAGAAAGACCTGCACTCTGCCTCTCAGGACACACGAAAAAAAACTTCAATCCATAGGCCATTAGTACGGATTTCCATGGAAACTAGTTCCAGAATTGTATTTCTAGACCAGTATTATTAAAATGGCACGCAACAACACACCATTGAATAAATTACTTATGTGATGACAAAAATTCTCCTACAAGCACCATATGAGTTTAAAATACCGCTAACGGGCGCGACCATTCGAGGAAGAACAGCAGCGCCTCTAGCGACAAGCGTTGCATCCGCAGGGAGGACTGCTCGCAGTGGCTATTGGGCAGGCTTTTTATTACTTGGAGGCTAAGCTTGGTTGTAATGACGGACTCCACCGAAAGCTTACAAGTTACTTGAACAGTAATGTAGGGAATATAATAAAAACTCCGCATTTCCAAAAGAAAGGTGATGTCGGTGGAGAAGAGACACATAAAATGAAGTGCCAGCCAGGTAGGAGAAACTAAATTGGAGCAGGTGAACCATTTTAAGTACTTCGGCTCTGTATTCCCTCAGGACGGTAGTACAGTATAGGGAAAGACATAGAGTCAAGGTGCAGAAAAGCCAATGCAGTTAGTTCTCAGTTGCGATCTACAGTATACTGCAAAAAAAAAAAAAAGTTGATGTAGCGGCGAAACTCTCTGTGCATTGCTCAGTATTTAGACCGACTTTGCTGTATGGAAGTGAGAGCTGGATATATTCAGGATATATGATACATAAGCTGTAGGTAACTGATATGAAGGTAGCATGATTGACTGCTGGGTCAAATAGATGGGAACAATGGTAGAAAGTTACTCGTAATGAAGAGATAAAGGTTAAGTTAGAAATTATCACTTTAGATGAAGCTGTTTGTAAGAGCTGACTCTGATATTTGGGTCATGTGATGAGAATGGGAGAGGAGAAATTACTTGTGTGGTTAATGAATTCGGCTGTAGAGGGTAAGAGAAGCAAAGATAGACCTAGGAGGTGAAGGTTAGATACAGTGTTGAACGACTTCAAGGAGAGAGGTTTAGAAACAGAAGAGGCCACAGTGCTAACTGTTAATAGGGATCATGGAGGAGACTCGTTCGGGAATAGAGGCTCGCAGTCTAGACTGGACGCTGGAAGGTAAAACAGTCTAAAATGGAAATGAATGAATGAATGAATGAACCACTTGTAAGGTTACAAAACTCAGCCAACTTCTAGACTGTTTGAGGAAAGAGTGTTCTGATTTAGATGTTCGATGTGAATTTAAAGGAGGAACTCTTGGCTGAAGTAGCTCTCCTGAAAGCTCTTCAGTTGCTGTTTGCTCGGCCGTGTACAGTCAGCTCTGAGGCCAACTGGAGCACTCTCATGTTACCTTGTGTAAATACATGCGCAAAGAGCGTGTTCCTCGACTGCAACAAAATCACAAGGTTCAACATAATACAGAGTACGTCTATGAAGGTTGATTTCGTCCAGGAAACAATATGTTAAGTTAATGCCGAATGCGTCTTAATAATACCGATCACATAGTCCAGTGTGTTAACACGCAAGCCACAGGGCCAGGCTATTTCCAGAGTCAGGAGACGACTGGGTTCGAACCCCCAATATCAGCCGTATTTGAAATGGTTTCCCATTTTCAACTCGAGACATGCCGGGGCGGTACCTTTTATTAGACACAGTTGTCTCCTTCCAACTCCTTACCCACTCTCCCATTAACCGGGTGCGTGATGGTGCAACGGTCAAGCTGCCTACCTCAAGGTAAAATGTCATACCCGATGGTTCGAATTTCACGTTTTGAATTTCATAGCCCTACTTGATTAGGATATAAGATATAAAAACATATATTTTAGAATTTTGTACAGTCGCTATCTTTAATTTCTCATAACAAATGAATTACATTACATTATATTACATTATACTCTGTATTTCAAAAGAATGAACGTGAAGGAAATGGCGGGAGCTTGGAACAGCTGACCGCCACGGGCTCCTATTGGCTGGATTTTTACAACTAATACCATACGTTAACAGCTTAAAATTGTCATTCATTCAGTCGCCTGTTAACTGTGTCGGAGTTTGTTTCATTGCTATCGTTTCGTTTATTTTAAGCATCGAGTCAATAAGTTGTAAATAGTACCGCAGGAAGAACGTGGGAAAATGCTGGAAATACAGCTTGAGACCGCGCGCCAACCCGTAACGGCCGGCTATCGTTCATTTCGACATCAAACTATTTTCATGGTTAGCCTTGTTTGTTCAATTCAAATTTAAATATACTTAATTTAGAATACATGCGTGACGAACGAAATAGGCTATGTACATTTAGTCTTAATGTTTACGTATCCAGTAATGTTCCATTGCATACCGTAGTGTTCAAATTAATGCTTGTCATTCAATAACCTACAAATCGACAATGTAAAATCACTGCAATAATATCGCGTCAGAACAGCTTGCTTGTGTGCTTGGTGCTAAATACTTGACCTTAACATTACGTATGTGGAGGCTATTATTAACCGTACAGAGTCGCGATACAGTGAGTGAGTGTGCTTGGTATTGTCATGATGTTATTCCTGCGTTCTGTGTTAACTGCTGTAAACTGTGAACGACCTTCACCCAAACTCTTGTTTCATCTTGAAGGATATAATCATTGCATGGTGAGTGTTGATATATTCATCATCCTATTACTTTGTGTTTGTATTTTGTATTATATTTCGAGGGGCGTGGTGGCTAAGCGGTCTAGCTGTATGCCTCTCACCAAGGCGGTCCAGGTTCGATTCCCGGTCAATGCATGTGAGATTTTCGAAGTGAAATGCCATGTCCTGTGGTTCGGATTCTACGTAAAAAGGAGGTCCCGTGGCTCATAATCACAAGATTCACGGTCACGTAAAACTACAGTACAATCTTACTTCCTTCCTTCCTTGTATTATATTTGTATAGCTGTCGAGTGTTTGGCCTCTTTCTCGTATTTATTGAATAACGGTGACAAAGGTAGCATAGCTTCGGTGTGTTATTTATTCATTTTATACCGTATTTCTCTATTTGAATGTCCTCGGCGTTGACTCAGGATCGACATTTGCATTATATTGCGCATGATAGTACCGAAATAATATCCGAAGTGTAGCCCTGTGTATTATTAGGATCAGCTGTTCTTCATCAACAATAAAAACTTGGCAACACAGCTCAGCTGTTCCAAGCTCCCGCCATTTCCTTCACGTTCATTCTTTTGAAATACAGAGTATAGACGCCAATATATTTAGCTCTAAATGATTGAAGTATGAAATAAATGATGTTGTGGACACAATAAAAATATTAATAATAATTATATCAAAACTATCTTATTGCCGGTCTTACCTGCACATGATTCATTAAGTTAGCTGCGGAACTGCGACTGTTCTGTGTTATTTTTCTACCTGTGCACACTTTACATTCGATTTAAAGAAATTAAATATACCGGTGTATAACGGCTCCATATCAATGGCACAACTCTAGATACAAACACGTTTTAACTTCAATCTCACCAGTGAATTAATACCTCACGGATGATTTTAACAACACTCTTGGCGTACATCATAAAGTATGACAGAGGTCCGGTTCCAATCCCTCCCCTCCCCAAACATTTTAAACAGGTCGGAAGTAACTAATATAATTTTGCTTTATATTTTCAGGCTCTCTAGTAGAAAATGTGTTTCTCAGAATAGGCTGCAGAAACTTGCCCGAAATAAAGCTGTTGCAGGAACTATTTGGCATGTTTTATACCGAGAATGGTGCATAAATCCTGATTGAGGGTCGGGCCTAATCTCTTGCAGATCTTTCCACAGATGATTGTGGGAAGTTTTCTATTCTCAGGCCTCGAAGTAAATGGTCTATATAGAGACATGTCAGAATTATTGCGGCTCAAAGAGCTTTTGGAACGTTTATGGGTATGTAAAAGAAACAGGTGCAGGTACTACCATTCAAATCTAACACAAATTCACGGTTCGTTTACGTTTTGTTTTTTCTTTCATTGAGTATAGAGATGGGCTGATTGACAATAGAAAGTTGTTGGGTCCATTCCCACGTGTTATTGACAACTGATTGCACCATCTTGAAAAGGTAACAAGCATTTTCGTTACTTTGTTGCCCTTAAAGTAACGTAGAGACCCTCTCATTACCGCAAAAATTAACTATTGCTAGTAATGGAGTTACAAATAACACGTTACTCCCCAACCGTGGTCTGAACCTCCAAGTAAATACGTTTCATAACTAACAGATGGTGTGCATGACAATTCCCAATACATGAATTCACCAACCTCGTCATTTAATGATTAGGTCACTGTGAAATCTGGCATAGAGGTGTTAGTCTGTTGCTTACATTTCGTCCACCTCGTTGCGTAGTGGCTAGCATTCTTAGCTGTCACCATGGAGGCCAGTGTTCGATTCCCGACTCGGCCAAGAAATTGAATTCTGGTCTGAAGGCTGGAACGAGAAATACTCATCCTCGTGAAGCAAAACTGAGAAGAAGAGGGTTCGATTCCTATCTCAGCCATCCTAGAAGTGGTTTTTCGTGGTTCACCACTTTTAATCCAAGAAAATGCCGGGATGGTACCCAACGTAAGGTCACGGCCACTTCCCACCCAAATCCTACTTCATTACAAATACACACTCTAGCACAGGCATTACAGTGACACAGGTTATCAGACAACTTCTACACACACCCAAGCACACAGGGCTACATGACCACGATGTCTCAAAGCCCCTTAAGAATCAACAACAAACAACAACGCTTCCTCTTCACAAATTATATTAGTTGAGGAGCATACCAGTTTCTAGAGATATGTATTCCTCTAAATCGTCAAGGAATGATTTGATCTTTGTGAAACCTGCTATAGTGAACCAATGCCGTAAATTAATCTAGGTTAGTTTTGTGTATTATAGATGGCGCGCATGTCAATTGCTCCTAAAAGAATTCCTCTAAATCATCAAGGAATGATTCGAGCTCAGTGAAGTTTGATGCAATGATTGAAACATCCTGGCATTCAATTGTCTAGTATTCTATACCGTAGCTTTCCTCAAGATACTGCAGATAGCGTTCGTGTTATCCTCTGAGGTAAACGCCTGCTACTGAGGCTCTATTGATACTATCGTAGCAAAAGTTGATAAAATAAACTAGTACGATGAACGAAATATGCTGGTACATTTTCAGCCATCGACTATTACCAGGTGAATCAGCTGCCCCTAATAATATTGTTTTATGCAGCCCAAGGAACGCGTGCTGTCAGGAAGGTCGATATTTCTCTGCTGCATCCCGCATGGTACTAATGCACTGCAAGCATACCCCGCAAGCGACACTGAACACTATCATTTTTTCCGCATAATAGTCGGTAGGTACATCGAGGGCCGATAACTTAGATGTTAGGCCCCTTGAAACAACAATTATCATCATCAACAACAATTAGTCACATCGAGAGAAAACGAATAGGGTTCAGTATCGTTTGCAGGATATGCTTGCAGTGCATTAGTACCATACGGGATACAGCAGAGAAATATCGACCTTCCTGATAACAACGCTAGTGGGGCTGCATAAAACATTAATATTAGGGACAGCTGATTCGCTTGCTATTAGGTGTGTGTGTGTGTGTGTGTATATTCCTAAAATGATATTTTTATATTTCGTACATTTGTGAACTATTATAATTGCTGGGGGAAAATGTTTGACAACTACTTCTATAATAATAATAACAACAATTATTATTATTATTATTATTATTATTATTATTATCATTATTTTGTTTTATCGTAGTCAGTTTACCCTCCAGGTAGGCTTTTCCCACGGACTCAGCAAAGAATCCCACCTTTACCGCCTCTACGGCTAGTGTCCTGGAGCTTGACATCGGTTGGGGGATACAACTGAGGAGGTGGGACTAGCGCTGACCACTGCACCACGGAGGTGACAGTAATAGTAATTATAATAATAATAATAATAATAATAATAATAATAATAATAATAATAACCTGGCACGGAAATACATAGATACTTTTCATAAATTATAGATGCCATGCATATGAATTTTCCTAAAATGAATTCCTGTGAATCGTCACAGAAAGGTGCGATCTCAACGTGAATGGTCATAATTAATCATTATACAAGAACTTAATAATAATCTTATGCGTAATTTTGATAGAGTGGTGGTAGTGATAATTTTTCTTTTAAGGGTAAAACATCAACGACATATGGCCCAATTTTTAGTGTAGTTATCGTAAATTATGGCTGGTACGAATGTTAATTTCTAAAAATAAACATAACTTACTCATGTTCTATTGAAAATGTCAATGAGAAAATTGATAACATGTACCAGTATGGTGAACTAAATACTCTGGTAGGCTATATATTGATTGTATCGTGTGACTCCGAGCACATGTTTTCCAGTATTGGAGATGTGTTGATGGGAGGTATCTTGGGCCACGATGCCAGCTTTGCTTTGAAACGGGGCAAGCTCTAGCACCCTGTATGTCTACCCCTTATTATTCCCGTTTTCCAACGGGGTCGGGGATGAGATGCGATGGAAGTCCTTGTGGCGATGGTTTTTACGGCCGGATGCCCTTCCTGACGCCAACCTCATGAGAGGAGTTAATGAGAGATGAAATGAATGATGGTGAATGAAACTGGGCAAGGATGTGGAAGGAAGCGGCCGTGGCCTGTCAGAAGGTACCGTCCCAGCATTTGCCTGGTGTTGAAAATGGGGAAACCACGGAAAACCATTTCAAGGACGGCCGACGGTGGGGCTCGAACCCACGCGTCTACCGAGTCAGCAGAGGGCTTGGCCCCATGACCTAATGCTGCGCCTTAGCCAGCGTAGCCACTACTGTCGGTTGGCTCTAGCACCCTAATAACCCATATTGCTATCTGGAAATATCATTTTTATGCTTATTATCCAAGAGAGACCATAACATTTAGATTTATGACTTTCATATTGTAACCCTATTTGTTATCACAGTGTACTGTAGGTCATAACCCAAAAGCTATTTAGTTTATCACATGGAAAATGTATTTTATTGATAGGGGAGATTTTGTGGTGTGTCACGGAAGTACTTATTTTAGATTTAACTAGCCTATATCGGTTTCACCCACCGTTAGTTTAGTTCTTAATTAGACAAACTTTTCGGTGTTAATATTTTGAAAAGCTAATAACTTATTTAGAGAAATTTAGTACAACAACTTGTAATTTTAGACATGATTTTAGCAGTGTAGCTTTATTTCTTCACTGCTCACATGACTTTCTTGGAGTTGCACCATTCAACCAGACATGGACACTCTTGGATAATACGCTTTAACACGTATCAAGAAAACCTTCTGATGAGTTGTTTCTAAATGTGTTCACATAGTGTCAGTGAAAGTATAATTAAAGCATTGTTGAAATAGTCTTCAGAGCCTGCAGCGGCCTTGCCATCAGATTGAAATCCTGTTCTCCACAAAGCCTATCAGATACCCACAATGATTCTTTTATAATGAAATGCGAGCGCTTTCTATTAATTCTGGAATGCGGTAACCCTTCTGAACCGTAATTGAAGTTAATTCGAGCCGTGGTTTCAATCACTCGCAAGTAGCGATTGATCACTGCTAGGAACATTACATCCGTTGTCGGATTGTGGTCCCTGAGCACTGGTAGAACAGCAACCACCTGCCAGTGACAACGAGCACGCGCTTCAATCCTAGCGATTTTTTTATTTTATTTTAATTCTATACAGGCTGTAAAATGCTTTGATACTGGTCGAAATCTGAAAAATCTAAGATTCGGACTAGAAACTATGATGATTGAAGAATAGAAACTTTTCAAGCTTTTTATTTTTATTTTTTTCGTGTGGCCTCCTGAGAGGCCGAGTGCAGGTCTTTCTAGTCGAAGCCCGTGGGCGACCTGCGCGTCGGGATGAGAGATGGGATGGATGGAGATGAATGAAACTGGGCCAAGGATGTGGAACGAAGCGGCCGTGGCCAGTCAGAAGGTACCGTCCCAGCATTTGTCTGGTGTTGAAAATGGGGAAACCACGGAAAACCATTTCAAGGACGGCTGACGGTAGGGCTCGAACCCACGCGTCTAACGAGTCAGCACAGAGCTTGGCCCCATGGCCTAGCGCTGCGCTTTAGCCAGCGTAGCCACTGCTGTCGGTACTTTTCAAGCTTATGAACCATGAATACGCTAACGCTAAAACTCTTGTGCGCTACAATAAAATTGATATTGTAACTTTCAGTCGGTCAACACAATATAATTCCAATTACTGGAATATACGTAAAAAATCACCTGAAATTATCACTTGTAATTTATTTAATAATGCTTATACTTATATTCATCTTTCTTTTAAATGTATAATGTCTCTAAGTCCTGGTCAGTGCCTTCCGAATATATCGCTACATCACTCTCCTGCCAGTAGCTAAGTTACATTAACATAAAAGAAAAGGATAGCTATACATAGCCATGTAACTGATCATATGACAAAGACTGGAGAAAGTTCTGCCCTAAAACTTCCCCATACGGGAGAACGCGAAGTAGGTTTAATCTTAACCAGAATAGCTACTGTTAAACAGCGAAAAGACTGAAGCGGTGCGGTGCAATGGGCATAAAAGTACATCACCAGAAAACAAAAGTTTAGTTAACAAGATATAAATGATATTTATTGAGACAACAATTTTCTTTAAATAACATTAAAATGCACAATAAATGCACACAACTGGGATATGCAGAGAATAATTAGTGTTAAATCTTAACAAATGTAGAGGGTCTGGTGACAGTACCCTGATTAATGATGGAAAAACCAATGTTAAGGATTGCCTAGATTTGAGAGAAATTGGAATTGAAATATAATATGCATATTAATAAAAGAACCATTAAAAAAGATGAAATGTATGATGAGAGTAAAATATTCAATTCTTTATCAAGTTTGAACTTATCTTCCAAATTGTTGAGCCAGCTCCATAAAAGTTCCAGTTAGCCTAAAACTGTTTTAAAAGTCCTCCACGGTTTCTTCGGGGGGGGGGGGGGGGGGGGAGGCGCTCATGGCCTCAAGATGCATATTCCGAAAAGATGAATATTCAACTCTTCTTTTCCCTTCTGGTGACGGTTTGACACTGGTAGTGTCCAGGCGGTGACTGAGTATAAGTCGACATTGGGTGCGGCCAGGAAGACTGCTGCTTCCTCGAAATTTAAAGTGAGATCCACCATCTAAGGTGAAACTTGCAGTGTGCTGCGGCTGGCAAACATTCCTGTCCTCTTGAGCGATGTATCAGAGTAGAGGCCTCGTGACGTAGCAGCGAGGTGAAGCAGCGACTGGCAATAGTGCCATGCGGTGTGGCAGCGTTGATCTGAATGACGATGTGATCAGAATGATGATTGATCAGAAGTGATGGAGAACACCAGCAGGTGGCGTCTTAAATAGTGATCATGGAACAATCTCGAAGGCTGGAGATTGCCCGACCAGAAAAAGACCTGCCATTGGTCGAACGAAGGTCAGGGTGACGTCAGTCGACCCTGCTCAGCAGACAGCAGATGAGCCAGTAGATGCCGTGTATGCCGGGAGTGAGGAAGCTTGAGATAGCGAGCAACTGGAACACTCGAGGTGAGAGCTATGATATCTATGAATAGGTGCTTGATAACAAGATTATGCATTTGGTTTAAGAAATTAATACATTTACAAAGAAATAATTACCATTCGGGGATCTCGGTAACAAGAAACAAAATTTGACCGAAAAATGGGCCAAGCTAAACATTGAAAACATCACGAAAGTGATCATGCTCCGAGAACTCCGAATGAAAAACAAACAAAAGAATCAGTCAAAGCAAAACATGGATAACAGACGAGGAGAGACTAAGACTCGAAAGGCAAAACAGAGATAGCAGAGATGGGTCTAGTATAAAGACCTTTACCAGTTAAAACATCAACAAGTCTGACGCGTTTATCACGGCCAAAGTGGCAGTGAATAACTCTGCCTAGGTTCCATACGAGAGGCGGAGATGGGTCTCGAAGAAGAACCATGTCCCCCCACTCGTACATCTGGTTGAGGAAGCCGCCATTTCTCACGCCTATTTAGCAAGCTGAGATATTCTAACTTCTATCGGCGCCAAAAAGAACAGCGCAAAGATTCTACTTTTCTCCAAAAGATAGGTAGGTTAGGATCACAGCGTCGAACCATCAAAGGCGGAGTAGCAGCAAGCGAACAGCCAATCAGGAAGTGACTGGGTGTTAAAGGTAAAAGATCCTTAGGATCGTTTGAAGGAGGAGTCAGAGGTCTGGAATTTACAATACCTTCAACTTGAATAATTAAAGAGTTGAATTCCTCATAAGAAAGTATGGTAGGACCAAGAGTTTTCTTAAGCTGTCTTTTAGTAAGTTTGATGCAGGATTCCCATCGGCCCCCATGATGGGGAGCATAAGGCGGGGTGAAATGCCATTTGAAACCTTTAGAATAGGAAAAGTTGGAAATTTTTTCTTTAGCAGAAGGGGAACTTAACACTTTTTTCCAGAGATCAGAAGCGCTTACAAAAATTTTTGCATTGTCTGAAAAGACTTCAGATGGGACACCCCTTCTAGCAGCAAATCTAGAAAAGGCGGCCAAAAAGTAGGATACCGAAGCGTTCGTAACCAACTCAAGGTGGATAGCTCCCGTCACCATACATACAAATAAAGAGATGTAAAATTTACCCAAAATTTTGCGCTTAGATGAAGAGGGATTGGTCTGATATACGTAAGAACCAGCGTAATCGATCCCAGTAAGAGCGAAGGGCTTACTAGGTTCTGAACGAAATGGAGGTAAATTGCCCATAATCTGCGTGGCGGGCCGTGGTTTAACCTTAAAGCAAGGTATACACTTTTTGACAACAGAAGAAACCTCATGAACGCCATTGATTATCCAGTAGAGTTCACGAATTAGACAGAGCAAGGTGCGAGTGCCAGCATGAAGGTGTTTATAATGAAACTTTTTTATTATAAGGGTGGTGATAGGATGCTTTGAAGGAAGGATGATGGGATGCTTTTTCCTATCCTCACAACTAGACATAGCTAATCTTCCACCCACACGTATCATGCCGTCCTGGTCCAGAAAAGGAGTAAGTGGTAAAAGCCTGCTGGACTTGGGCAAATCTTTACCACTTATAAGAGCTTGCCTTTCAGGAGCAAATACTTCCTGCTGAACAAGTAACAAAATCTTGCAAGTAGCGAATTCTAACTCTACTCTGGTGAGAAAGGGTTGAGGCTTCAATGGTTGATCAATTACTAAATATCTCCATCGGAAGATATAAGACACTACACGAATCAATTTATCAAATGAAGAGTATCTATGAAAAAGACTAGTCGAAGTAGAAGTAAGATGCGACGTGACAGGATCATTACGGGTATCGGGTAGTTCTTCTGCAAATTGATTAGCTAAGCGAGGCCAGCAAGATGATTCCTGACTTAGCCAAGGAGGACCATTCCAGTACAGGTCTGAGGAAATCAATTTTTTAGGCGTGCAACCACGTGATATTATATCCGCGGGGTTTTCACGGCTAGGAACATGTCTCCACTGTTCAGAATGAGAGACTTCATGAATCTTAGAAACGCGATTTGCCACAAAGGTATTCCAATGAGAAGAAGGCTTGGAAATCCAAGCTAATACAATAGAAGAATCGCTCCAAAAAATGTGCGGGAAAATTTTAACTTTAAACTGACATTTAATTTAGTAGCTAATTCTGTTGCCATTAAAGCAGAGCATAATTCTAATCTCGGCAATGATACCGTTTTAAGTGGAGCAACTTTTGATTTAGCGCACACTAAATTAGAAAATCCAGGGAAAGTGGCTGAGGAACGTCCTACTATGTATGCACAACAGCCATAAGCCCGTTCTGAACTATCAGAAAATACATGCAGGTCATACTGCTGGCATAAGGGATTAGAAATTAAAAGGCGGGGTATAGAAACCTTGGAGAGATCCAGCAAACTGCTGCGATACTCTAACCATTCTTCTACAAGAGGAAGGGGGAGATTTTCATCCCAGTCTGATTTTAATGACCAAAGCTTTTGCAAGAACATTTTTGCAACAATAACTATAGGAGCAATATATTGCAAAGGATCAAAGATCTTTGCGATTTCTGACAGAACTTGTCTCTTAGTTACAGGGGGAGATTCTGATAAATGTACCTTATAAGAGAAGGTATCAGAAGAAGGACACCAAAAAACACCCAATGCTTTTACGGCTGCTTCATCAGTAGGAATAGCAACAAATTCATCAGCTGGGACCTCTGATGAAAATTTTGATATAAATTCAGTAGAATTTGAAGTCCATTTATGGAGCGGAAAACCACCTCCTAGGAGCAGGGATTTCAAATCTTCGCACACAAGGAGTGCTTCAGAAATATTAGGGAAAGAGCACAAGAAATCGTCAACATAAAATGCCGTTTTTAATGACTCAGAAGCCAAAGGATGATACAGATGACCATCTTGCTCGGCTAACATGTGGAGAGACCGAATCGCAAGAAAGGCTGAAGGCTTCAGGCCATATGTCACAGTCTTCAATCTAAATATCTTTATGGGTTTGGAACTCTCATCGCGCCACAATATTCTTTGCAGATCTTGCTGCTCGGAATTTACGAGAATTTGCCGGTACATCTGCTTAATATCTGAGATTACAGCAATAGGAAACCGTCGAAAATTAAGCAAAACAGAGGTGAGATCTGTTTGAATCGCGGGACCACATTGCAAGGTATCATTTAAAGAGACTCCATTGGAATCTGATGACGAGCCATTGAAAACTACTCTTATATTGTCTTGTGTTAAGGAATTTTTCCATACCGGGTGATGATTTAGATAAACTATTTCATTTAAAGGACGGTCAATTTCTTCTGATTTAGGAATTACCTCCATGTGATTGGATGATTCGTATTCCTCCATAAAGGAAGCATACTGAGTTTTAACAGAAGCATCTTGTTTGAACCGATTTTCAATAGCAAATAGTGCCCTAAGTGCTCTGGAATGCGAGCCCGTAATGGCGGGAGGATTAGGAATACGTGGAAGAGTTACTATAAATCTTCCTTCAGCAGTACGGACAGTGGTTTCCTTGTATAACTTTTCACAAATTTCATTAGAAGAAGAAGCAGTAGCCTGAACATTCTCAAGATCCCAGAACTTGGTTAGCTCTTGACTCAAATCGGTACCAATAAAATAACAATTCGATACAGTTTGAATAGGATTCCGGTATATTTGGCCAGTAGCGATCCAACCAAAATCAGTTTCGCGGAAGAAAACATTAGGAGCAATTTTTACTTTATTGGAATGAAGACATTGCCAAAATACGCTTGAGCTGAAAAGAAGCTCTACGGGCGAAGCTCTGTTGAAATGAGGGTCAGCTAGCTGGACAAAATTCGGGATATTCCAACTTTGAATAGGATAAGAAGTGCCAGGAATATTGTTGCCTATAGACTTGATAATCAAACAATCTAATTGCAACTGCGTACCAAGATTGTTAGAGTCCTTCAAATCCACTTTAGCAAAGCTTAAGGATTGCGATTTAGAGCAGTTTATTCCTGTGACCTCTATTGAGGTAGGATGTTTTGGGAGGCCTAACTTTTGTACCAAAGATTCATTAATAAAATTGTTGGTAGCGCCATTGTCTAATAATCCCCTGACAGATACCCATTTCCCGTGAGAATTTTTCAATAGAACCTGCACGGTAGATAATAAAACCTGGACTTTGCCAAGCGAAGTAGAACTTTGAGCATACGACTGCGCACTATTTTGAGAAGTCTCAGAATTAGACTTGGTATTGGAACTGCTTGGTCCTGATAACCGTGATCTTTCATGTCTGTGCAAAAGGGAATGGTGTCTAGCCTTACAATGAAAGCATAAACGTTGTGAACGGCAATTGTTTAACATATGCGTTGCTGACAAACAGTTGAAACAATGTTTTTTGTTCGTAATGAACTTTCGTCTTTCATCTACTGATAAAGATTTAAATTCATCACAATTGTATAAATTATGCGATTGCTGACACAGACCGCACGTTTGCATTTGGTTAGGTGACCGAGCATCAACAGGAAGAGCCTGTGATCTTAAAATTCTTTGATTAGAACTGCTAACCTTATCTTTTGAGAAGGCTTTTGAATCTGAACTACTAGTTTTTTGATTAGCTATGGCGGAAAAGACTTGGCTTCTAGCCTTCAAAAAGTTGATAATCGCCTCATAAGTGCATTGCAAATTCTGGGAAAGTTCTGTTTCCCAGGCTTTTAATGTATTTGCATCCAATCTTGCAGAAATGAGGTGAACTAGAAATAGATCCCAGTGATTTACAGGTTGGTTTAAATTGGACAATGCTCTGACGTATAGCTCTGCAGTATCAATCAGCTTACGAAGTGATAAACTGTTATCTGCTTGCACGTTAGGTAACTCGAATAAGCTTTGTATATGGCGTTGAATAGATAAACGAATATTCCCATATCTATCCTTAAGAAGATTCTGAGCAACTTCATAATTATCACTGGTCAAAGAAAGTGCTTGAATCAGGTTAAGTGCGTTGCCTTGAACTGCCAGACGCCGGTAGTGAAATTTTTGAATTACTGGTATAGAAGTATTCTCATGTACTAAAGAATTGAATAATTCAAAAAATGGCTCACATTCTATGTCCTTACCAGTGAATTTGGGTAGTTCTAATTTGGGTAATATAATGCGTGAGGAAGGTGTAGAAGATGCTGCAGAAGTTTGATCTTCTTGTTTTTCTTTTAAAGTTAAAGCCCTAATAAGCTGTTTAGCTTCAGCAAATCCCTGATAGTATAATTTTTCAACTTCCAACCTATCACTTTGCTGGTCCGGATGCTGAGTTTCTATACTGCATTGTATCTCATCATATTTCTCAAAGGCTTGTTCATAATTCTTAAGCCTCTGCGAAATTATGTCAAGATTACGCTCTTGGGGTTCAAGCTCCGTTAAGAAAGTACGGAACCGTGTGAGCTTGCCCTTACAAGAGGCTCTGGCGTTGCTGAGTTTTTCATCAAGCTTAAGCATGTTAAAAGTTGTTTATTACTCACGTCAATATTGTGACTTCGAGTACTGGAAGCCAGAGGATGACAGCTTGCTAGGTAGTAAGGTTTAGTCTGATGCGGAAGAAACCGGCTTAGCTCACGTTTCTCTCCTCCTCTGCTGAACATGCGCCTCGGGCTGAAACTTACAATGTGAATTAGTGTTGAAACACAATGAACAAAAATTGTTAATGTGAAATTCAAGATATGAAACATGTAATATTCCCAGGGTGCAACAGATATGTTTATCGGGGGTGAGGCACCAAAAAATATGGAGAAATTTCTGCCCTAAAACTTCCCCATACGGGAGAACGCGAAGTAGGTTTAAACTTAACCAAAATAGCTACTGTTAAACAGCGAAAAGACTGAAGCGGTGCGGTGCAATGGGCATAAAAGTACATCACCAGAAAACTAAAGTTTAGTTAACAAGATATAAATGATATTTATTGAGACAACAATTTTCTTTAAATAACATTAAAATGCACAATAAATGCACACAACTGGGATATGCAGAGAATAATTAGTGTTAAATCTTAACAAATGTAGAGGGTCTGGTGACAGTACCCTGATTAATGATGGAAAAACCAATGTTAAGGATTGCCTAGATTTGAGAGAAATTGGAATTGAAATATAATATGCATATTAATAAAAGAACCATTAAAAAAGATGAAATATATGATGAGAGTAAAATATTAAATTCTTTATCAAGTTTGAACTTATCTTCCAAATTGTTGAGCCAGCTCCATAAAAGTTCCAGTTAGCCTAAAACTGTTTTAAAAGTCCTCCACGGTTTCTTCGGGGGGGGGGGGGGGAGGCGCTCATGGCCTCAAGATGCATATTCCGAAAAGATGAATATTCAACTCTTCTTTTCCCTTCTGGTGACGGTTTGACACTGGTAGTGTCCAGGCGGTGACTGAGTATAAGTCGACATTGGGTGCGGCCAGGAAGACTGCTGCTTCCTCGAAATTTAAAGTGAGATCCACCATCTAAGGTGAAACTTGCAGTGTGCTGCGGCTGGCAAACATTCCTGTCCTCTTGAGCGATGTATCAGAGTAGAGGCCTCGTGACGTAGCAGCGAGGTGAAGCAGCGACTGGCAATAGTGTCATGCGGTGTGGCAGCGTTGATCTGAATGACGATGTGATCAGAATGATGATTGATCAGAAGTGATGGAGAACACCAGCAGGTGGCGTCTTAAATAGTGATCATGGAACAATCTCGAAGGCTGGAGATTGCCCGACCAGAAAAAGACCTGCCATTGGTCGAACGAAGGTCAGGGTGACGTCAGTCGACCCTGCTCAGCAGACAGCAGATGAGCCAGTAGATGCCGTGTATGCCGGGAGTGAGGAAGCTTGAGGTAGCGAGCAACTGGAACACTCGAGGTGAGAGCTATGATATCTATGAATAGGTGCTTGATAACAAGATTATGCATTTGGTTTAAGAAATTAATACATTTACAAAGAAATAATTACCATTCGGGGATCTCGGTAACAAGAAACAAAATTTGACCGAAAAATGGGCCAAGCTAAACATTGAAAACATCACGAAAGTGATCAAGGACTAATCTAACAAAAACAATTGAAAGGAAATTGAAACACTCCAATGTTCTTCTTCTGTTGGAGTATGGTAGTTGATAAACTGTATCCCATCCAGATATATGTCAGGAAACTCCATTACTCTACCACTTCGTGTGGTTTGAACTGCTTGCCACACAGGTACAGGGGATTGAATTTCAGTTTATTTACGGCTTGTCACATCACTTTGAGTCTCTTAGTCCATTACTATGTGCTGTCTGCATGTTTGAGTCTGTCTATTGAAACATTAATGTTTCTGCCTTTGATATACACCGCAACAACGCTCCCCTGCCAGTAACTAAGTTACATTAACATGAATGAAAAATGATAGCTATACATAGCTGGCAATGCCGGGATTCGAACGTCGAATCTCAATACTTGCAGCTCCCAAATTACACTTGCCGAGTGTGATATAACGCTGCTGGAAAAAACACACTAAACGAATAATTGATGGACGAGGAATATAATTGAATTTGCAGATGTTAATGAGACTCTTTGCAGCCGTCCATGGTCAATGAGAGAAATTCCGAGTGCTAATGATATAAAATAATTTAATAAACGTAATACGAGGTATCTAATTTACAACACAAGCGTATAATTAAGTTGGAACCCCGTCAATCCTTAACAATGTTAGACATCCTTCATCCATGTACAATACATTCATTTTTAAGGCTTAACGGAGGAGTCGTTTCGTACTAACGATTGATCGATAGAAGTTCACACTGTTCCACATTTCAGGGGAGGAGGTTATGAATGGCGTTCTGATGACGAGCAAATTGTTTGTATGTGTGTTTATTACTACGTTCATCAATTTGCATTGTGGGAGTAAATACGTTAAAATGTACAATTCCGACCAAAACGAACGGCACCCTTTGCATCATTTCTGCCCGACAAGTTCAAGCATTGGGTGAATCTGAATTAATAATATGTTTTCTACTGTCGTCGTTGTCCTCACTTTTTGTTGTTGTTGTTGTTGTTGTTGTTGTTGTTTTATTGGGGACATAAACACAAACCTCATTTACTTCTAGGAATTATTCTGATAGACTATGGTATTGTAGTCACTGTAGTAGTGTTAAGGATTGGGGTACGAGCACCGGGACTTGAAATATGCTACCAACACTGTACTTACCTGGAATGAGTATTAGTGGCCGATAACCTAGATGTTAAGCCCCTTAAAACAACAACTATCAATGTCATCTAGAATGGGTATGGAAAAATCCAGAGCAGACCCGACTCAGAATGGCCGAACGGATTTCAACCACGAATCTCCGAACTGTAGCTTCCCCACTGGAGTCGTGGAATTGATGTTGTTGATTCATTAGGGGCCTTGCGACATCGTGGTCATATATCCCCGTATACATGGGTGTGTGTAACTTTGTCTGATAACCTGTGTCACTGTGATGTCTGTACTAGTGTGTGTAATTGTAATTCCAATTGAAATGTACCAGAAATGAAATGTGAACTACAGTTCAAGAAACCAAATTAAGCTTGTTCGACTCTGGTAAACCCAAATAACTGGGATAAGTCAAAGAAGATGTTGCGTTATTTTTAATATTGATTATGTGGTTAAGTATGACAACATTGTGATTTATTAACTTAATCTGTAACACGATTGAGATATGAATGCTGTCAACACTATTTTCTTAATGCCCATTTCTATTTAACGTTCCTAACTAACTGGTGGTCTTTTATAATGATGTAGTCGTAATCTATGATAGGTTACAAGACAACACTAAAAGATGGCTTCTACACTAATACCTCAAGACCCCAAGTTAGTCATTTTAAGGACAAACCAGTCTTCCATTTTTTATCACAGTGCTTGTGTTTCTATGCTGCGCCTCAAACCAGCAGGCAGGCTCCTACCTCTCTTGGCTGGCTCTGGGACAGCTCTTCGCCGCGTCTGACCGAGTTAAGTTGGGATCGCTGGCGCACTGAATCAGAATGTAATGTACACAAAGAAATTGATCGTCCAATGCGCTGGTTGCCCGACACATCTATATTGTGTTTTGCGCGTTTCTCCTTGTACCGGTACTTGCAGCATTAAAACAATCAGACATACTGATAAGATATCATGGAACTCATTTAAGGCATTGTAATTTTGGTCACTTTTTTTACTTGTTTTCGTTTTTCTTCAATTTGTACTCATATTTACAAAATACTGAATACCGTTTGACGATCGACCAATCAACCACGACACAGCGCAGACAGTACGGGAGGGAGTTAGACGGGAATGCGAATAAGAGAGACAGACATGAAATCTTCCCCCACCATCGCTGCAAGGCTGTCCACGCCAGTAGCACGCCGGCGTGCTGTATGGCCACCTCTGACTTAGAAGGTGTCCTCATTAACTGCCTTCCACTTAGTCTACTCTATGAACCCATCAAAGACGGATACCTACATAAATGTAGTTCTCTACGTGGTGACTGATTTTACTGTTGATGTCCTTCCTGACAGCAACCTAACCAGACGAGTTAATGCGATATGAAATGAAGATGAGTGAACAAGGGCGGTAGAGGTAAACCCTAGTACTAAAGATAAGCAGGAGAAACAGGGCAGGCAGTTGGCTATTATGGATAGATTCGAAATGTTATTTCAGAGAAATAGTAGGGAGATGAGTGAGAAATTAATGAGAAATTGATTAAAAATAGTAGGGAGTTGAATGAGAGATTAGAGATTAATAGTAGGGAGATGAATGAGAAATTGATAGTGATGAAAGTCAACGAAGAGTTGAATAGGAAGTATGGGTTGTTGCAGAAGAGTATTGAGGGGATATAACACAGGTGAAATTAGGGGCATGGTGGAAGAAAAGGCTAAAGTAATAATAAAAGAAGTAGGTCAGAAATTGGTAGAGGTGGAAGGGAAAATTCAGGAGAGCTACAGTCAGTTCTCTTATTATGGATCCCACTACCATTACTTATTGTATTTATTCACCACATGAGTAAATTGTTATTAAATTATATTACAGTATATACTGTATTATCTTGGGAGGGCCGCGTGGCGCAATCGGTAGAGGCGCTGAGCTTCTAACTGAAAGGGAGTGGGTTCGATGCCCACCCAGGTAGTGCATTTTAGAAACAAAACTACCACTTGCGGAAACGCAAGTGGCCCTGGGGTTCACTCAGCCTACACCAGAAATGAGTACGAGGGTAATTCCTGGGAGCAAAGACGGCCGGACATGGAGTTGACAACTCCATCCCTTCTATTTCCAATGTCACAAAAATTGGAAAACTCTTCCTTCCACTATTCCCAGGGCCTCCATGGCCTGTACGGAGTTGGCTTTGTTTTGCTTTTATATAGTATCTTACCTCTCATCTAAGGATTCTGGTTGGTGATTGCATCATCCTACGGCTTGAGAAGGGCGAGTTCTGCTGTGCTTTACCGAATATTCTTTGTTTAATCGTTTACAAGCCATATATATATATATATATATATATATATATTTCAAAGAAAGATCACCGACCGTAAACATTTACAATTGTCACCACATCTGTGTGGTATCCCACGATAATAAATACATATTACAAGGTTCCGGGACATTCTCATTTGACCGTTGCGCGAAGATATGCCTCTTTAGCTTATGCGTGGCGAGAATGACTAGTCTTTAATAGTTGATGATTGTCTGTATACAGTAACATAGGCCTATACCACATTAGGAAGACTAGACTTGGCAGAACACAGACACTTAGGAATGCGAGAGGAGGAATGCCCAGGAAGATAAGAGATCCTCGCGCAAACAAAATTCCCCCCAGTTGAAAGCAGACACTGACGAAGTTAACTGCTCTCATCCGGACCACGTACGACCCAACCAGATAAGTAGCCTGTACAATACAATCTGAACTGATCATTTAACAATCACATATTCACACTATGTTAGCAAAGTTGGAGGTCAATTACCACTTTCAGCATCTTAATAAAACATCACATAGGCTATAGCTAACAAATATTGACTAGTTGCATTATTTTAACTACCACTGCAATTAAATAAGTGTATATATCGTAAATACTTTCACCCATACTTTTAGACATATATTTGATAGCCTGATGATGATCGCTTGATGATCGAAACTGGTCATCCAAGTCTAGGCCTATTTATTTATTTGTCTCATTTTTTTATATTCTGGGTTAGGGAGTAACCCATCACAATTGGATACAGTCGTGTTGACCGACTGAAAAAAACTCAAATTTCGAGATAAGACAGATTGGATTCAGTGCCAGAAACGTTCCACCTGGTACCATGAATATATTTTTGGGCCAAAAATTAGCAAACGATTTATCTATGGACGTTGCAAATAGCCTAACTTGAAGATACGAATTTTGAGACCAATTTTAAGATTTTATTGATTTGTGACTTGTAGTATATTTATTGGCATTCTACTTAAAGTGATCCAAAATACGCTAAACACAAATTGTTTGGCTTTTCTATTAAACATATTTACATACATATTTGTCGTTTAATATATACTAGTGTCAAACGTTACGAATAAGCAGGGCAACAGAAAATAGACCACAAATCGCACGACATATGCACCTACCAACCTTATGTGTTCACTCTGTATAGGAAAGGAGTATTCTCTGCTTTGACTAGCGGCGTAACCGCAAAGCAAACACAGCCAGTGCCTGCGCCCCATATTCTCTCAGTCGTGTTTGCCCTATTATAGTGTGCGGAGTGTAGCCTCGTGGTGAACGTGACGACATAATGGCACAACGACGCCATTTGGATCCCTTTTTGCAGGGCAGATACTCGGCCGCCTGGAAGCAGGCCAGACACAGACCGAAGTCGCCGTATCCTTGAATGTGCCACAAAGTGTCATTTCCAGGCTTTGGAGACAATTTCGAGACACAGGAATGGGGCCAGTATGGTGGTGGTGGCGTCATGGTGTGGGGCGGCATCATGTTGAATGGCCGTACGGACCTGCCCATCTTCATGGGTGGTCCGAGGAACACTGTGAACGCTCGGAGATACAGGGATGAGGTACTGAGACCACATGTTCGACTCTTCAGAGGTGCGGTGGCCCAGACTTCCTCTTAATGGACGATAATGCCCGACCGCACCGTGCTGCTCTGGTGGATAAATTTATGGCTGGGGAAGACATTCATCGCATGGACTGGCCAGTGAGGTCTGCGGATCTGAATCCTATAGAACATGCCTGGGATGCATTGGGGAGGCGAATTGCATCCCGACAGCCTCCACCAAGGACGCTCCAAGACTTTCGCATTGCCTTTTCGGTGGAATGGGATCGACTGCCACAGGAGCTCTTGGACCAACTGATAGAGAGCATGCCACGTCACTGCGAAGCATGTGTGGCCGTTAGGGGTAATCATACACCCTATTAACAGCATATTTTGTTGTGGAAGACATTGCCAAGTTTTGTTAGTTGTCAAAGGTGTACCTTAGCTATCAGAACCTTTCTGGCACTGTTTCTTTGAACAAGTTGTGTGATATATGGTGTGTGATTCAGCTTCCGTTTGTTCAACAATCCGTCCGACATTCCTATCAGGCAGTATGGCCTCGTTTAGTGATATTGCTTAACTTTTGGACACTAGTATATTTATTCATATAGCCCCATCCTCTATTCAAATATACCCGTTAAACTGTAATAACTTCCCATACGTTGGGTAAATTAAATAATAACATTGCATGAATAGTTTGCAGACCAATATAACTGCCGACAATGGGAAGGGACAATATGCCTATAACAACAGCATTACATATCAGAAAGGGAAATTTAAGAAATATTTCTCCCAAAATTTGTCATAAGAGTTGAAATTATTGATTTAGTCCCGCTGTACCCCACAGCTGTTCTTCTTACCATGAGTTGAAAATGGGTAACCACGGAAAACTAATTCAGAGGACGATGTCAATGGAGTTCGAACCTATTCACTCCTGAGTCCGGAGATAGCCTGTCTCCATTCCTGGTCAGGAGAGAGAGGGAGTGGCTATGGGTAAAATAATTCGGAGTCTCAGAACACCCTTCACTTTACGACAGTGTCTAACTCTAGTAATAAACTGTACTACCTACAATTGTTATCGGAATACTGGCTTTAAGGATCAGAATGACCTTTAGGTCTATATCTATTTGTATGATGTGCTATTCTTAGTTGAATATTGGCTCTGAGTATCAGAATAACCTTCAGATTGATATAAAACTGTATACTAAACTATCCTTATGTGTATATTGGCTCTGAGGATCAGAATAACCTTCAGGTTGATATCTAACTGTATAATGTGCTATCCTTATGTGTATATTGGCTCTGAGGATCAGAATAACCTTCAGGCTGATATCTAACTGTATAATGTGCTATCCTTATGTGAATATTGGCTCTGAGGATCAGAATAACTTTCAAGTTGATATCTAACTGTATAATGTACTATCCTTATGTGAATATTGGCTCTGAGGATCAGAATAACCTTCAAGTCAATATCTAACTGTATTCTGAACTACCCTTATCAGAGTACCGACTCTAATTGTTTTCTTTCCTTTTTTACAGTGGGTTGTCCTTCGGCAATCAAAAGCGCAATTTCGACGAAATTGATCGGAGTGGCTTTAACAGCTTCGTCAAGAAGAATTTCGATGAGATCGACCGCTCCGGCTTCGACAGTTTTGTCAAGAAGAACTTCGACGAAATCGATCGTGTCGGCTTTGGGAGCTTTGTTAAGCGCGGTGGCCCATTTGTGTACGCCCGCTACTATGGGAAGGAAGAAAACCAGTAAACAATGTGCATCATGATTGCCTCCTTTATGACAACTGCCTTCGAACATGTCTACTATTTGGGAACATGATTTAATTTTACTTTGAAGAAAATTATAATTATAATTTAACGTCAAATAATAATTATCCTCTTGTCTGTATGGATAGAGATAATAAAAAGTAATTTGACGTTGCACAGAAATATGTGTGTATTATTACAAATACAAACATGTATGGAAAATTCTCATATCTATTACTGGGGCCCGGATGTTGATGACATGTCATATTTTTACTGATCTGTCTAAAACAATGCTGAAGTACATAGAAAATCCGGACGGGTCACCCCTTCTTCAAATATGTCATTTTTATTTTGCATCTTTTTTGCTATTTTTCCATTTTAAGAGCATATTTTTAAGTTTGGTAGATTTTTTGGGTCATATTTTAGAGAAATTGGCCTTTTAAGGTCATTTTTTAAAAATTTAGTCATGTCACAGCTTTACATGAGGGAGTTACGTCTCTCCGAGTTAGCAGCAAACGACCTTCAAGTTCGCTCCGATCACATCAGTTGATGTTGAACGCAGCTTTTCGAGATATAAAAACTTGTTGGCTGAAACCGCAGATCATTTACATTTGACAACATCAGAATGGCATTCGTAGTGCAGTGCAACTCAGACTAAAGTGAACATAAACCTTTTGTTAAGTGCTAGAAATCTATTTTGATTGACTTTTCAGTTTGAGCTTAAGATGTCATTTTTTAATTATTGGTGAGTTTATTATTATAAGATACCTTTCTCTATTTTATAGTCCATTTTTAGAATTTTTGAAATATTTGGGAGTTAATTATTATAAGATCATTTTCTCCTTTTTATAGTGCATTTTTCGAATTTTAGGTGATTTATTACAGTCATTTTTGAAAATTTTAAGTGCATTTTTTAAACTGTTTTACGGCATCAACACCCGGGCCCTATCTATTACACATGTCAATCCCCTTTCCGGACACATGTTCTTGGTTCCTAAAGTCAAGTTCTCTAACTTTCCTCATTAACGACTGGCCACTCAAACGTTAGGAATAAGAACGCGCCGACAATAACCATTGTTCCCTGCTGACCAATAGCTGATGGTTCTTGACTATTAGGATGCTTGCACTGTCACTCCACGTGGTGTCCAGACTCCGGTCCTGGATGCCGGCTTTCTTGCCAGGTTCCCAGTGTTGTACAGTTGCACACAGTTATGTCCACTGTCCAGTCTCGCTTCTTGCTCTCCGTGGTTATGTGGATAGATGACAACGCTGTGCCTCGAGCTGGGAAAGCTCCACGCAGTCATGGAATATAAACATAGCCGCCGAGCTAGGTTTCAAAAGCGAGCCAGTCGTTAATAAGGAAACTAAGAGAACTATACCAATGCCCCCCATGAAACAAAGTAATCACTAAGGCGTTACAATCATGTGTTTGGTTTATCCCTGTATCCTCACAATAAATGTGCATACCTTCTTTTAACACCAGGGCTGCATCAAACCATTCCACAAAGCCAAGAAAATCCAGGCATGGAAGTGGGAGGTATTATGTGATATGACCACCTCGTGGTGTAGCGGCTAACATTCTTGATTGTCGGCCTGGAGGTCCGGGTTCGGTTCCCGGCTCTGGCAAGAAATTTTAATTCAGGTCTGAGGGCTGGAACGGGGTACACTCAGCCTCTTGAAGCGTAACTGAGATCCCATCGATTCCCATCTCAGCCATCTTGGAAGTGATTTTCCGTGGTTTTCCACTTATGTCTGTCTGTCTGTCTGTCTGTTAGGTAGTCAGCCCGGAGACTGGTCTGATCCTCGAAAAGTACCATCGTGGGCTTTGTGGGTAAAAACCCACAAAACCCCAAGGAAGTGCTATATTGAGGTGTACTGGGCAAGGTGAGGAGTGATGTAGTTTTCAATTGCTTTCCCCACTGTGCCAACACAAGGCAAATGCCGGGATGATTCCTTACATAAGACCACGGCCGCCTCTTTCCCAATCCTCATCTGCATTACAAATACGCTCACTAAAACAGCCATCACAATAACACAGGTTATCAGACAAACCCCGGAGGCAGAGAGAGAGAGAGACACACACACACTTAAGTGCACGGGGTTACATAACTACGATGTCTTAAATCTCCTAAGCGAATCAACAACAACTCTTGAGATATTGGGCCTTGATGGGATGGAGTTGTCACCTCCAGTCTCGGCTGACTCTTCTCCGTACTCATTTGCGATTTTGTCCGTCTCGTTGCCTAGTGAATAGCATTCCTGGCGTTCACCGCAGAGGCTCGGGTTCGATTTCCGGCTCTGCCAATAAATTTCTTTCTGGTATGCGGGCTGGAACGGGGTACTCTCAGCCCGTGAGGCAAATCTGAGAAGAGGTGGGTTCTATTCCTACCTCAGCCGCCCTGGAAGTGGTTTTCTGAGGTTTCCCACTTCTGCTTCAGGCAAATGCTGGGATGGTTCCTAACTTAAGGTCACGGCCGCCTTCTTCCCAATCCTCAGCTGAATTACAAATACTCACACTTATACAGCCATCACAATAACACTGCTTATCAGACTAACTCCACACACACACGCCCAAGTACACAGGGCTGCGTGAGCATGATGTCGCAAACAATAACACCTGTTTTGATATTGGGCCTTTGCTCCGTACTCATTTGCGTTACTGGAAGTGGTACTTTTAGCTTCTAAGCATTTGCTACTTCTAATTAGAAGCACAGCACCATTTCTGACTGAGCTACGCAACGCCATTCTGCGGACTTGCGAATCCAATACACAACACCTAGCCTGATAAAGCACATAGTGTACGTGCTCAATATTAATTGTTGTTCATTCGTATTAGGGACTTGGGGCACCTTTGATCATCAGCTCCGCTCAATTGGGTGTGTGTTGAATTTGTCTGATAACCTGTGTTCCTGTGTTGACTGTAGTAGTGTGTGTAGCTGAAATTATTGTATTAGAACCGGGGATGGGGTAAGATGCCCCCGGACTTGAAATAAGGTACTATCCCAGCATTTAAATGGAGGGAATGTGGAAAAAGCCGGAGAAAGACCACACACAGGATAGCCACTGTCAGCACGAGGATTCAAACCCCTAATTTCCAGACTTGCTTCAGCTCTGCGTCGTGGTCATCGTGAGCTACGCCAAGGGGTTCCAATGCTGTAATATGTTTAAAGGTGTAGCAACAACTTTAAGATGCTTTGCCCCTACGTTGCACGACAAATGTAACTCGATCATGGGTGTAGCAACAAGTGTCACATTAACATCAGGTTGTACCTGATTGTTAAGTTTACAAAAATGATTGAATTGATTATGAATTTATTAAAAAGGTGATATTAAATTATTATAATGATGATAAACTGATGAGTTGTTGGGCGCCATGGTCACAACTCCCAGTTGAAGACCAAATAATTAAAATACACACTTGCCTACAGTAGAGCACCTTGAGATCTCCTTACCTCAGCTCGTTTTATGACTCTGTCTTATAGCTATTTATAACTACTGCATTGAATAAAAGATACTGAATTTATCAATAAAAAGCAGAGGAAATAAAAAGGTGATAATAATAATAATAATAAAATAATGAATGCGTCTTCTGACTCTACTGCTAGTACGGCGAGAAGAAGAATTGGAGGTGAGTTTTAAATTACGTTATTACCTAAAGCTTGAATGTACTTGTCGTTAAAAGGAATTGATTAAAAAGAGAGAATTTGCGTAGTTTCATCATGGCGCTCACCAATGTTGATAGATGCTTGATCTTGTAGGTTTCCATGGTGGATAGATGGTGTGGTCCTTGGCCGTAGATCATCTTCTTCTTCGTAAGCGTGATAATAAATTTATGTTTTACAGATCAAAGACGAGAAGGGCGGTCTGCTTGAACAGCCGTGACGGAGTCTGATTCCATAAATCACGTTCATGGGCGTAGCCCCAGACACGACTACATCCGTGGGTACGACAAGACTTGAATTACCTCTCACACTTTGCCAGATTTAAAATTCACTGATTGGCTCAGCGAGAACCATAGTGACGTTGTACTTCAAGTAGAAATTTGTGGTAAAATTCTGTATAATAGTGGGTCTCGGATCCTCTGTGCATCCCTTTTTATAACCACCATTTCACCTACCATTCAGTAGTACGATCGACTTCAAATCCCGCTCCGTCACATCCAATCGTGGGCCATCATCCCCCACACCACTCCAAAATACGCCATAGGCTCTTCTCTTCTATAGGATACACCTGAACATGTGACCTCCCTCAATCAACCATGTGCTTGTGACGTCACACACTCATTGAATTTGAACTCGGGAAGTTAGCTGACTCTAGCTATGCTCCCCCTTCCACTGGACTCCAAACTGTATTCTGCTCCATCGTCCCAGTCCAGACATATTTTATCATCTTGGTCTAACTAGGGATCCCACCCGTGGTGAATACGTCCTTAACTCAGGCTGACTGTCGCCAACTCTCTCGCCTAAATTACGATATATTGTTTTAGATCCCTTATTGGGGGGTGGTTGGATCTAAAACGGAAGAGTTATTGTGTTAATTTATAAGGAAGTGCCTAAAAGGGGGTAGCTTCCCGTAGTCGGACAAGCTGACCAGTGTAGAGTGTTGTTTAGTGTTAGGATGCTAGGGGGCGATCCTATAAAAGACGTAGGTGTGTTTTAGGGGATGGAACTTAGCGTACAGGTCAACGTACTGGTCTTCCAGCTGGCTGGCTGGTTATATAACCGACGTGCACGCGTCAGCTATATGGCGCGTGCTGCTCCTAACAGTCGGGCCTATACGGGAATACAATGATACTTGCGCTAGCAAGTGCCTGGCTACTATACGTCACGTCTAATCGTGACGGAGGATTCAGGAAGGGAGTTAGGGCGTAAAGAAGCGTGTAAAACAGTAATACAAGTGTAGTGTACTGACCAAGTATTTATTGGTCAGTAATATGGAATTATGAGTCCCTTCTAAGGGATGTAGTAAATGTTACAATGTAAGTGTACAAACTTGTGTATACAATTTGTGGGTAAAGGTTACAAAGTACAGGATTCTGAACACTGCTGACTCACCTGATGATAACAGCGATAGCCTCCGGCCGACGCACTGTAAGACTGGTAATTGAGAGAGAGCTTGTACTCCTTAAGGTTCCCTCTTATAGTCTTCGGCGTTGCTTCGTCGACATTCCGATGGCATAGATGCCCCAGTTAATTGTGTGTCGCTGTTTGTGGTAGTGATGCAAGTATTGGGTAAGCTTTCCAGACTGGTTAGCTGCCTTTGCGGTGTTAATAGATGTTGGTCTGGGCTTACAAGATTTGCCAGTTAGGGGTGATTTAAATAGATGATGGGGGGGGGATGGCCTCCATGGGGTGCATACCCCTGGGGGACTGTACAAGCCTCTTCCCCTATTTAGTTCGCGTCCCCGCGAACGGGAACGGAACTTGAGGTTGGGATGTTGATGCAGCAGTTAGTTCTTGAAGCCCCCTCGTATCTCCTGTTGGTGTCCTCTCGTCGTCGTTGTCGTCGTATAGATGTGGTGATGTCGTGTTGATGCGTAGGTGTGAGATCAGCTCGTGTTCAGAGGGGTGGGTTATGGGATATACATATACATATAACATTGACATTGGCATAGACATTATAGTGCATGAAAAAAAATCGATATTGACATATTGAAAGTTTGAAGAAGAAGAAAAAATACATGGTGCTTATAGTTATTCGGTACATTGTTGTGCAGGGAGGAAAAAACCCAGGGCTGGACGGATGATTGCGTCGTCCGCCCTATCTTAGGGAAAAAGTGCTCCCTGCAATGAGAAAGATAGAAGAAATAGGCAAAAATGGGTGTTCCAGGGTATAATTTAAGGGAAATATTCAAAATGCATTTATTGATTTGGATAAAACGGAACAACCTGACAAATGGGGAAGTTAGAAGAAAGGAAAATGAAAGAAATCAAATCATAGACATTGTGTACATGTGATTTTAACAAACAAATAAAAAAGTATACCGTTTAATGTGCTATGTTCCGATGTTCATATGTTAACATTTAGGAATATTATTGATCGCCTCCGCCGACAATTTGGGGTTGCGAAGTATTATATATATATTGATTTCTAGTGGAATAATTGCCCGTGGGCGCATGAATTTGTTTTAAGTTACCCTTTAAAATTATCAATTACAATGATCTTACATCTAACTTAAGCGCGCTAATTTCTTATGATTCTAGTTTTTGGTACCTCGCGTCACGCTACCCCTTTGTACGTACGCTTGCCGTCTCACGGCTAATCCTGTACGGCCACTTCCTGTTATGGTTTAGTGGTTGTACCGCTTGAAATGTATCCTTAATCCTTAATCTGTGAAGCATTCCCTGTGGGTGAATGCTTTCACACTTGACAATGAGAGTCGCCGCCACAAATCGGTTGCGCCCTCATTGCCGTAATTTGCGCCGCATTTTTGACGCCTTATGTTTCTTGTGTACGTTGATCTGCCAGCGAGCCTGATACACCACAGGTATCAGCCGTGCTGTGCAGATTTTTAAAGTGTAGCTGTAAAAATGTGGTGGGCCTGTAAGTGAAGATGAATATTAAATATAAATTAGTGTGCACAGGTGTAATACAATAATAAGAGGGCATTTATAGCATGCTGCTGCTATATGGCAGCAAAATCATAGTCACCAGTGCCATATTCCTGGTGACGTTCCTGAAAAAAAATGGAGAGGTTAATAAAGCATTTAAATATTGCCTATTTTCTATGCCGCTTCCTGTGGTAGTGTGTCCACAGTCTGAAGCTCTTTTGACCTGTGAAAAAAATGGCATGGTTAGTGTTAATCGATGTATGGCCGGGCTTACCCTATACGGTGCCGTAATGTCGTTTCTTAATGTGTTGTCGGTCTTACCCCGGTAGCGGAATTTTGGTTACCGGGTGCCGATATATTCTACCTTAATCTAAAAAAAAATTGCCTTAATTGTAAAACTATGCTGTATGTACAAGCCGAGTAGACCTTATTCTAAAGCCGAAATGTGCTGTGCCCAATTGTAGCAACAGCGCTTGTTGAATTTGCTTACATCTAAGTGACCTTAAAAATGGCACTATGACTTAAATACTAAAATTTAGATGGAGGCTGTCCGTTCGATTTCTCTCGCGGGGGTGCCCTTTTAGTACATTGTTGGGACCGGAACCCAACAATGCCTCGTAGTCCCCTCCGTTTTAATCCTAATTGTCGACATCTATGCTAAATGATTATGAACTAGTATTAACCTAGTCACAGGCGGCTTACGGTGCCACAAAGCAAACCGTTTCGCCCGCTGTATTTATCAGCTCTTTACCTTTGCCTTTGCGTATGCAGTCGTAGTTGGGTCTGCCCACTGTAACCCCTCTAGACAGCTCGTTGCATGTCTATTTAATGCCCTTGACTGCCCGCTGCGTCGCCATTTATGTGGGCATTGGACATTGTCCAATGGCATAATATTATCTTCGCCTTTATTGGCAACCGTAGTATGCTTTACGCAGTAGTAATAATCTCTTCGCCTTTATTGGCCGCTATTATATTCTCTTCGCCACTGTTGGCCGCAATTATATTCTCTTCGCCACTGTTGGCCGCAATTATATTCTCTTCGCCACTGTTGGCCGCAATAATATTCTCTTCGCCACTGTTGGCCGCAATAGTGCTTCACTCCAGCGCACAGGAGTCTTGCTTCCCGCTGTAGAAGCCCTACTTACTTAAATTTAACTAAAAGTCTAGTCATAATTTGGGTCGTCCCTAGGGTCATCCCCTGAGTCCAGCGCGGAGTGAGCTATTTCTCCCACCATCCTCAGAAAGTCTCCCCTGCAGGTCTTGGCTTCGACGACCGTGGCACATAGTGGGTGTAACTGTCTCCGACAAGGGGGATAGGCTAGATGCACCCCTAGATCTTGACGTTTGCCCGTGCCAGATTCCGAATGCTTCAACCTTACGTGGTTCGTCTGTTCGGTCGGGTCAGTGATTTGTTGAGCCAACTGGGGTAAGGGTCATCATCACCTTCCCCAGCTCTGCTCCAGTGTGGTGCCTCTTGCCTTCGGCTTGTGCCGCTATCACCAATCAGAGTGTTTCAGATTCCTTTTCATGTAAAAAAAATATGGGCGTAACCTGTGTAAATAATTTATTTTGTGTAAAATGTAAAGTATTTCAAGTGTTGTGGGGTTGTAGAGCTTCTAAGTGCATAGACTACTTTAGGTCTACTATTGCTACGTCGGCTGTCCAGCGATAATGCTCTGTTAACCTTAATGGAGGTGTTAGTAGGGTCTATGGCGTCAGGTACCCTGTTATTAGGATCTGGGGGTAGTTATTCGTAGAGTGGGCTGAAAGCATGGTAGGAAGAGGTTGCGCAACTTTGGGCTCCAATAAATGGTGGCCTTGAGCCGGTAATGCTGCTAGGATTGCTCTTACAATGAGTGGACTGGGGCAGGTAATTCCCGGGATTGCAAAAATATAAAAATTCCATGCAGGTTTGATAGTGATAACCCTTGGTAAATGGATGGGATACTCATGCAGGTATCTGGATATGAGGCATCCGCACTCATGTAAGGATAGGTGTATGGTGAGGCGTAATAATAATATATCCCTGTCATGCGGGAGTATTTAATTAACAAAAAATGGTTAATATATGATTGTGGCCTCATCTCTCATTTGGAGATGCGCATTATGCTTAATTGATGTTTGCCGACCCACCCCTAATACTCAGGTGGTAGCATCGAGATCCAAGGCGTAGTAAGCCCTCTTTTTAAACGCATGAAGTCTATCAACCCCTATGTATACTTTGTAATGTAGTGTAGCTGTTTTCATCGTGTTCATGTGTCTGCGTTGGTCATGTTGGACGTGGGAAGGTTATTGGAGGGGAATAAGATATTCAAAATGGTAGCCTTTGGGTGGTATGTCGGTAATCCCGCTGGGATTATCCACCTATGCTTCAGTCATTCTCCCTTTGTCCATGTCTGCTCGCTATCCGCTCCTTGGGATAGTAAAGCGTCGTGACGCTGTGACGTCACGACTTAATCTGGTCTGCCATTTGTAGTGTGAATGTGGCCAGTGGTCGTAGTGCGACTGGCCATGTCCTAATCGCCTGGAATGATTTCTTTTAGAAATAAAATTGCGAAAGGAAGTTATTAGGGGGGTCTTGTTTCCTCAGAGCCCCTGTCTGTGTTCGCTTCTGATTAGTGAGCGCGCGTGTGTGTGTGTATGTTCCGCTACACCACGCGGACGGTTGGTCTGTTATAGGCTAAGTCCTAATATGTATCGCGTGTATGGGCAGGAGGTGCCCGTGGCCTGTCAACGTCTTTGAGAACGTGCTCCTATGGGCCCAAGATAAGTTCCGGTCTGTCACGTCTGTCCATTGCTAAATGTCACAATTGTTTTTGCGTGTTAAAAATGTATGGCATTATGATTGCTTTGTGCTTGTAATTTCATGGTCAATGCCGATACAACAATAGTGTATGTCAACAGCAGTATTGCAATGTGACGAAATCTGCAAGTCAGCGGTTTGTATGTGTAATGGCAGGCTCGGACGTTATGTATGTCAGCTGCCGGCACGTGCTTTCTTGCACGTATGCGAGTGTTGTCATTGTTCTAGATTCCGGGTGGACCAATGTAGCAATTCGTCCTATTTAGCTAGTACTGTTGTGTGGCCCCTATTCCATAAGACCTTTGTCTTATGAAATTTCTATACCTGTGTCTGGGAAATATATTTTCCATGTCAGGTGTAATTGAAATTTTATGCCTGGCTTTTGGCCGAAGGAAATGTGGTATTATCTGATTCTGTAGTTGTATGGGCCAATTTCAGTGTGATTGGAAGCCTGGATAGTTGTTTTCCATTTGTCCAATTTTTGCTGGGATTTGGACCCGTGATCTCATGTCATTCTCTGTGTTCTATGTCTGGTTTGTGTTTCAGGGATTGAGGTGTCCTCAGTGTAGTTTTTGCTTGTGTCTCTCGTACCAAAAATACCGTTGGTTAGTTAGTTTTTGGTACGAGTGTGGTGTGTGATCATGGGTTCGGACCCGGCTTACTGTAAAGACTTGTTACGACGCTATCTGTGCCGTATATATTATGGCACATGTACCGTGTATTTGAAATGCGCAGATGGGAATACGCATTCCTGTGAAGAGTTTGTGTGTTTTTGAATTCTCCTCGTAGTGTAATTTGGGGAATTGTGTGGTTCTGAACTCGGCGTAAATGAACGCGTAATTCCCAGGTTCGTCTGTAGCGCTCCCAGTCTGTCCGTGCCAGCAAAGGTCGCCCACGATGAGTGCGTTATCGCTGACGCGATAGTCTCTTGTTTCACTCACGTGTGCGTTATCTTGTTAGTTGCTTGACAATGCTCCGTGTCTGTACGTTTGTGCCTCATATCCTGAGTGCTAACACTGTAATTGCGAGTGGGGCTTTCCGCCATACCAAAGAACCTCTCACTACTACATTCGTGTCCCCAAGTTTTGTGTTACTGTAACGTGGGTCGAATATGTCCCTATCCATTGTACAAAATGTCGTTATACACGAGTGTCTCCGGGCCGCTAGTCGCGTGTTTGGTGACTATGTGCCGGAGGTGATTTTGTTGTTTTTCATTTATGACCATCTGTTAGTGGAACTGTCCCATTCTGTTTTAGCTTCCTCATTTTCCTATCCTGCAACTGGATAGCTACCCGACCTTATATTCCTGGTATTCAGAAGGTTGCGGGTTTTGAGACCGTCTTTACCCAGAGTAATTGTTTCTGGTGCCATTCTAGGCAGTGTCTCCGGGACAGTTCTGTTGAGTGTTAGGGTCGTATCCCGGCGCGGTCAGTGAGGTCCGAAGGCTATTTCTTGGCCTTCAGTCCACGTCTGCCAGTGGGATTACTTCCCTTCCTTTTGCTAGTGTTTTACTGTCATGTGGCAATGTAAATTGCCTGTGTGCCTTCCAAAAATATGTAGGGTTTCCCAAAGTCTGGGATTTTCACCCTATGGTGTGTTTGCGTTTTAGCTTGCGTGTTGTTATGGAGGTGAGAAAAGGTCGTGTTATAGGCAGTGTAATGTGTCACGTATGCCTATGGATTAAATACATACAGTTCAACTTGGCCACCTTCCTTTCTCGGGATTAGTGCGTGAGGCAAAAAAATGAGTTATGCCCCGCTCCGAATTAAGAGAGCACTTTGGGAAAAAAATAGAGAAACTATATTGTTTCTCGCCTGCCCACTGCGTTATGCTTATTAAGGCGGGTTCCCCGACGGCGGTAGCCTGTAAAAATTGTGTCGTAAACAATATGAAAAATGTTTAAAAATGAGAAGTAGGACCTGAGTGTAGTATCCGCCCATTAGGTGACGTTAGTACGGCAGTACTCTAGTTGCGTCTCAGGGGAATCTACCACTTTTGAAAAATAGTTTGAGATTCTTAATTCTTGCTACAATCAGGGCTCTCGCCCGCTACAAGAGAATCTATCAAACTGTGGGACCGGATCATAGAACATTTAGTCATTTCCACCTAGAAAGACCCGCTTAAGCTCTATGCTGTGATTTGATGCTTAAGCTGTGTTCGGAATATTTCTTTCCGGCCTTAAGCCGCGTGGCTCACCTGATGGGCTTCCACTTGGTTTTGGATATTAGAAACTTTACGCTATCCGAGTTATAACATGGACCACTATGTTCAATAACCATTGATGGCCTGAGAGAAGAAAAGAAAAAAAATGCTAGTGGCCAAAAAAAATCAAGAAGAATTTAGACTTATACACCTTTGGTTTAGCCATGTTGCCCTGCATATACGTGAAAAAAAATGTGCCGTTTACGTTAGTGAGTCTTTATGTGTTTATTGCCGTATTTCTCCCGTGTAAACGAGCTTATGTGTGTCCCTAATATAGGTGCAAGTGTTATTAGTTTATTTCTGTGTCCCTGGTGGAAGTCGTTATTCCCGTCCGAGCGTCCGTGCTCTGGAAGATGAAGACTTCCGCCCTGTTACGAGGGTATAGGCCCTCGACACCCATTGGGACGCTTCCTTGCCATTTTTCGGGGAGTTTGTAGCAAAGTAAGCCTGGGCCTACTTCCACCGTAGCGCGTGTCTGTAGGTTTGAGTGTACCTGTATTCGAGGGCCTAATTGCGCTCTGCGCTACCCTAGTAGAGTTTACGGGGATGTGTGTATTTTTGACTGAGTGGTTTTGTGGGGTAGGTAATAACACCTTTCCTATACCCCGTGTACCGTGTGTTAGTGCGTGGTCAAAATGTGCGGGCGTGTATCGCGCATCCTGAGGGCCTGAATGCAACATCCTCTTATGCATTCGCACCTGGGGTACGAATGCCGGTGTTCGCCTCCGTTCTGGCAAACTTTGCCCTTTGAACTGGCGGTAAAGGCCGCTTAATTGCCTGTCTCTGCCCTGGCAATGTGGTGGCGTGTAGCCTGACCGCTTTCTGGCCTGTGGCCACGGTAGACTCCTGCCATTGTGTTTGCCTATCTGTGTGGGTGTGTGTAGGCTCAATGTGCTGTAGGGCGGGCTCTACGTCCTCAGCCCATGACGTGGTTACCTCCCGTTGTCTCCCTGTCATACTATGTGTGTCTGAGGGTCCTGGCTTCAACTCCCTCTCGTTCGTCCGTTGCGAGGGGGTTGGCCTAGGTTCTGCTGCCCGGCTTGGCAAAATTGCCATCCGAACCGGAGCTAAGGGATGTGTAATGGTGTAAGCTTGTCCCCGCAGTGTATTGGAGTCTAATCTGGCCGTCTCCTGGACTGTAGCCACGGTGAACTCCTTCCCATGTGTGGCAGTACATGGCGAGAGGGACATCCTCGCAAATTGCCGAGTTAGCGTATCTACGCTTATGTCCTCTCCCGGCTGGGCTTGTGGCCCTGCCATGTACTCAAAGATGGCTTAGTGAGCCCGGAGCTCCTTATGTTCGCCCCAAATTTGGGCGTACTGCATATTGAGGCTCATGGCCTGCTGGCAAACTGTTGTATCAATGTGGTTGTGTTTTGTATAGTTCTGTGGCCGCCAGTTGGAGAAACGCTTGTTCGCGAATTAACTCCTTGTACTGAGTGTGTAAAATCGTGTAGTGCACCCTCATCTTCTCGAGGGCTGCATTGTCTATTACAGGACCATGTGTGGTGATCAATCGGTCGTGTATTCTGTGTCTTTGGATATGGATCCTGTTGAGGTGTTCATGTATGTGATTCAAGAGCGTATGTGCGCATCTTAATCGCGCTGTCCTACCCTCTGGCGGAGTGTATGGCTGTTTGCCCTGTATTGCCCCGATTTTTGTTTGGAGTGCCCGTATCTGGGTTTGCCGGCTTTGTATGTGCCTCTGGCATCGGAACAATAATGCTAATAATATTGGACGTACCCCTACTGCCTCTATGGCTTACAATCTCTGTTGTTTCTGCATGAGGTGCCATTCTGAATGAAGTGTATGCGTCTTTCAAATAAAAAAAAAGCTGTGCGTGTTTGGCAGTGTATCCTGTATCTCTCTGATTCTTTCTGGGGCTGGGGGGTTGGTTTGCTAAGAATTTCCCCTGTGTAGACAGTGCGAAGCAAAAAAAACTGCTTTCTGTCTGAGAGGAAAGAAAAAAAATTCCAGTCTCGCTTGGCTATGTGCGGTACGGAAGGGGTCGTTTCTACTACGAGGGCTCGTTGTTTGAGTCCTATTTTACTGTGCGTAGTAGAGGCGCCTCCACCATCTGTTTTAGATCCCTTATTGGGGGGTGGTTGGATCTAAAACGGAAGAGTTATTGTGTTAATTTATAAGGAAGTGCCTAAAAGGGGGTAGCTTCCCGTAGTCGGACAAGCTGACCAGTGTAGAGTGTTGTTTAGTGTTAGGATGCTAGGGGGCGATCCTATAAAAGACGTAGGTGTGTTTTAGGGGATGGAACTTAGCGTACAGGTCAACGTACTGGTCTTCCAGCTGGCTGGCTGGTTATATAACCGACGTGCACGCGTCAGCTATATGGCGCGTGCTGCTCCTAACAGTCGGGCCTATACGGGAATACAATGATACTTGCGCTAGCAAGTGCCTGGCTACTATTCGTCACGTCTAATCGTGACGGAGGATTCAGGAAGGGAGTTAGGGCGTAAAGAAGCGTGTAAAACAGTAATACAAGTGTAGTGTACTGACCAAGTATTTATTGGTCAGTAATATGGAATTATGAGTCCCTTCTAAGGGATGTAGTAAATGTTACAATGTAAGTGTACAAACTTGTGTATACAATTTGTGGGTAAAGGTTACAAAGTACAGGATTCTGAACACTGCTGACTCACCTGATGATAACAGCGATAGCCTCCGGCCGACGCACTGTAAGACTGGTAAATGAGAGAGAGCTTGTACTCCTTAAGGTTCCCTCTTATAGTCTTCGGCGTTGCTTCGTCGACATTCCGATGGCATAGATGCCCCAGTTAATTGTGTGTCGCTGTTTGTGGTAGTGATGCAAGTATTGGGTAAGCTTTCCAGACTGGTTAGCTGCCCTTGCGGTGTTAATAGATGTTGGTCTGGGCTTACAAGATTTGCCAGTTAGGGGTGATTTAAATAGATGATGGGGGGGATGGCCTCCATGGGGTGCATACCCCTGGGGGACTGTACAATATTACACGTCCAACTCCCTTCAGCCTCCGTACTAGTGCAAATGAAGTTAATAATTCGAATATAAATTTGATATACAGTAGATGAAATAATTAGAGTATAAAACAAAATATTGCACAATAAAACATAATAATAATAATAATAATAATAATAATAATAAAACTGAATAATGGATGAGACATAATAATAATAATAACTCTATAAATATATGTATATATACCAATGTATGGTGAATTGCTTGCCGATTAAATTTGATATGGAGAAATTGTAATTGAATCTAGTCATATTCTCACAAGAAATGTGGCAGTGGCATATACGTCCTATAAAAAGGTTACATTCGGCCTGAAAGATCACGTGATATATAGAGCAACTATATATACGTGATTTTCCAAAGATACGTGTAAAAAAATAAAAACCCTAGAAAATACGAGTATATACAAAACACAATAAAATACCTTCAAAATTACAATATTTCAACTCTTCAACGTGGTTTTCACGTCATTACTTTTCTGTCATATGCATCAAGTGCACTCTTTTATATACCGTAGTGTCTTTTCGTTTCTGCGGTATTTTCCACCCAACTTCACTGAATCCTATAAGTGTGTTTACAATCAATTTGAATTTTCATCACTTCTTTACGTGACGTAATGTTTTGTCACCTAATCACTTTGCCACTTGTATTATACTGGACACTTTGTGGCTACTGGTATATGCTTTTGGAGACGATAATATCTTTAATGTTACGTCGCGGTATAGTGCTCCAAATTACACCAGTTTCACCAAAAAAAACACGATCACTTTATTTTCTTGTCAGAGGAGATGCACCTTGACTTCGTTACCCATACTTTCCGAAAATTACAACTATTTACTATCTGAAAACAAAACACAAACATAGAAATACCTATAATCCTTTATTTCTGTGCTGTGAGAGTCCCAATTATCCCTTTAAATTACGTGTCAACGTCTTAGATCTCGCGAGCACTCACACCGTGCCCCGCCTATCTGCTTACGTCAACAGTAGCCTCTCCACTCACACGTATCTCCTTCTCTCTAATTGAACAAGTTTAAATACTATGTACCTGACCAGCCGACCTTCGCGACCAAGACCTATATACCGCTCCCTCTTTAAATACTCCTTATCTCCCGAATACACTAAGGTCATTCCCCTTGTGAAGACAGTGGACTTGTTTCCACTCAAAATCTTACGTGGCCGGCAATACCTAAGATATGTGTACTACGTCGTGTATGGTAAACGTGAAGAATTGTCTTAACTGTCAGCGACCAATCTAACCTTCACCTCGCTTAATCCAAAGAGACATTCAGCGCCGCAGGTCTACTGAAGGTTCTTGAACTCGGTGACACTGCCTACAACAGGCCTAAGTTTATTAAGACTTTGGCACAGAGTGCATTCCCCACTTTTATAATTTTTCTATGTCCCCTCCCCTCCACAATCTTATTCATTGCCCTGCTCGTCACGTAATATACTTACGCAGACTTTATATTGTAAGTACCGTAAAGTTGACTTCTCCCCACGTTCTCAAAAACATATGCCGTCTTTCCTCTCCTCCCTAATTAACCAGAATGTTACCTTACCTTACACTTGTCACGTAACGAGTCCACTAGACTTTCGTTCGTTCTCAAACTGCCTACAAAATTTAACGAACCAGGCTCTATATTCTCAGACACCTGGTCAGTAACCTCTGCACCTCCTTCCAGTAACACCTCACTTAACGTACACACCTCTCCTGAACTACTAGTTCTTTTACCTTGATCATTGAATTATATTATCACTCCAGTATTACCCCCACCTAAATTTAATGCAAACTTCATCATAACATTAATTACCTGACACTTTAGTAAGTCAGTCCGACCCTAGAATTACTTCATACACCAAATTTGGAATTACTTAACATGCCTGGATCTCTACGTGGTTATTCAGGTTTATCTGTACTAAAACTTGCTTCGAAATTATTTTAGATTTCTTACCAACAGCTGCGATGACAAAAGTGGTTTTGATCGGCATTTCTTAAAAATGCACCCCAGTCCCTTCATTTTATCATAAAAGGCATATCTAATGCTAGATCTGACGCAACCGTAATCAATTAATACATCGTATCGCGCCCCGGACACATGTAAATGCACGACAGGGTTCAAATTTCCCATTTCAGGCAATAAAGCTTCCTCTCTTAATTCTTTTAACAAATCGTCTTTTACGTTCAGGTCATAGGGAAAAGTAACAAACGGTAATCCTGATTTACATAACCACTCTATCTGGCATTTCTGGGGCAGATGACCTCGTAGTTCCGCCCCTTAAAACAACAATAACTAACTAACTAACTGGCATTTCTACGTTCTCCTCACACTCTCCTTCACTTTTCTTTGTATTCCTAGTTAAGCTCTCTTATCCCCTCATGACAATAGTTTCTCCCTCCATTGTACTATGTTTGTCACTAGTAACACTGTACTTCTCCTCCCCTCCTGTTACCTCTCCTACCCCAGCTACTACGGTACGCTACTGCACCTTATGCTCTTTCTTTTTCACCATTGTTTCCATTTCCTCATACTGGCATAGTTATAAGGTGATATAATCCTTAATTTCAACTCCCACCGCTCTCCTACCCTATTGCGACACTGATCCATTTTTCCACGTGATCTTTATGCTTCTTTTCAAAGTACTTTTCCTTTCCCCTCCCAAAGTTGTCTGCTTACACTGTTTTTTTTTCTACTTCTTAAGTTCCTTACCTCCACCTTCAGTATTCCTTGTCTACTGCGACTTCCCTGCCGATTACTCATATCTGATCTATTATTATCTGCTTCCAGCTTTGTCCCATCCTCTACACTATGTTCAACTAACATTGACTTTAACTGCTCTTTCCTTTCATCTCCTTCACTTTCACCTATGATCTTCTTTACTTCTAATTTACCTCCGCCTGACGTCTCCTCTAACAGATTCTTCCTTTCATCGACGTTATTCCCATCTACGATTCCTTCTAATCCTCCTCTATTTTCACCTAACGTATCCTCTAATTGATTCTCCATTTCTTCTTCTCTATCCTCACTTGCAATTTCCTCTTCTTCTAATTTACTTTCACCTGACGTCTCCTCTACGTGATTCTTCATCTCATCTGCTACAATTTCCTCTAACTCTATTCTACTTTCGCCTAACGACTCCTCTAATAGCTTCTTCCTCTCATCAACTCTATTCTCACCTACAATCTCCTCTACTTACAATTTACTTTGACCTACAGTCTTCCCTTCCTCTATTACGCTTTCAACTACGTTCTCCTCTACCTCCAAACTACTAACACCAAACACCACCTCTAACTGCTGCTTCCTTTCCTCTAATTTTTGGCAATATTTCCTACTTATTTCCTGCTTGTCGTTCTTTATCCCTTTACCCCACTGGTCAATTAACCTCATCGTCTCCTGATGACCTAAATCTAACTTTTCTTCGATTTATTTACTTAGCTCCCTACTGTTTTGATTCAATTTCTCATGAAGATTACTCATCAGCATGATCAACTTCTGGATATCTGAAGGACTTTCACTCTCCTTACTCGTACCAGGATTTACCTCCGACATCCGACTACTATCATTTACACTCTCCACTACCAACTAACTACGCTCTCGCTCTTTATTTTCTTCCACCATACCTTTATCTAACTGATGCCCACTTCGCAGTAGCATCTCCTTTTCATCCGAAATACTGACACCACACACTGACACAGAAAAATCCCCCAAAACCACTCGCACAGAAATAGTACACTCTTCCCTTCACAAATGCTACCCGGTTTTACCCCACGTTGTGGCGACAAATGTAATATGTTTAAAGGTGTAGCAACAACTGTAAGATACTTTGCCCCTACGTTGCGCGTCAAATGAAACTCGTTTATGGTTGTAGCAACAAGTGTGACATTAATTTCAGGCTGTACCTGATTGTTAAGTTTTCATAAATGATTGAATTGATAATGAATTTATTTAAAAGGTGACAAGGAATGATTATAATGATGATAAACTGATGAATTGTTGGGCGTCATGGTCAGAACTCCCAGTTGAAGACCAAGCACCTTGAGATCTCCTTACCTCAGCTTGTGGTAAGGCTCTATCTTTAACCAAGTCAACAATGCTAGTAAGTAATGACTAGTGATAAGAATTGTATACACTTGAGACTTACAGTAAAAATATACATCAATTATCCCCTTCAAAATGCCACTTTATACGTCAAAAGTACCCAAAATATGTAGGCTAATAATAATAATAATAATAATGACAATAATATTATACTAGAGTCTAGTTTATCGACTGCACCAATAAGTCTGACCGTGGAATTTCACTTGCTCTAACAAAAACCAAAACGTTAGATTTTAATGTAAAACACCGTTATTATACCTGGTGGCACTTCTGCGCCATACTTTCAGCACATAAGTGTCCCGCACGCACGGATGATGAATGGGATGCTTAACCGCTGTTTGCAAAGGAGTGCTACGACGTGCTATACGTCTGATACTGTAAAACAAATAGCAGCCATTTTACTATACACCTTCTGTAACAGGGTTATTACTACTATTATTATTATTATGATTATAGTTATTATTAGTATTACTGTTACATACATTTTCATTTGGGACTGATATGCCTTTCAGCGTTCAGTCTAGTCTGCAGCCCCTGTTTGCGAACAAGTCGCCTCCATGATCCCTATTAGTAGTTAGCACTGTGGCCTCCTTTGCGTCAACCCCTCTCTTTTTGAAATCGTTCAACACTGAATCTAACCACCCTAAACACAATCACTTCAGTAACTTATGCTGTTTCTATTCTAAATCCTTGTCCTCAGAAATGAAAACAAACTGCTCTCAGTAGCTGTAACCACTGCGTGTCTTCATTTTGAGGAAGTTAAGATTATTATGTAGTACTATACGGTATTATTGTTATGAATACGAAAAGGATCTAGGGTTATAAAATTTCACCAGGCTCAGCTCCCTGTATACAATAATGGTCAATTATGTTTTAACTGAAAAATTCAATACCGAGAGACAAACAATCCATAAGTTTTGCAGTGTTTATTTACTCAAGGGATAATTTAAATGAGAAGTAATTAGTGCAAAAAACGATCTTAAAAATTCCAAAAGAATTATTTTGTTTAATTTAACAAGGAAAGACTTGATCAAAGATTTAACAGGTCAATGAATGTTAATATGAATCTTTCGAGAATTCCAGGCTGTGATCTGCACTTAAATGCACAAGACATAAGAAGAAATACAATTTATCAATATAAAGATGGACAGGAGATATCACTAACATGGTCAAACCTAGTGCTGTTCCAGCTTATCTATCAAATTGTCCAGAGTATTTAATTACTTCCGAGTCACCCCCCCCCCCCCCCCCCCAAGACAAAAGAACTTGAAATCTGCAACTGAAGAAAGTAATGCAGAATTTAATTTGCTCGATGAGAGGGTGACATTTTCTTGCTTCAAATAATTTGAAGCGATAAACTAGGACTTCTTAATGAGTCAGGTTCATGAAATTTCATTTCTACAGTTATCCAAATGTAATACTCTTTCATCATCTTCTGTCCTATGGCTTAAAGTTTCTTGTACTGTAGTTGTTGAAGAATCCTTAGAGGTAGACGAGTATTATAGAGATCTTCAAGTAGACAGAATGGATGACTTTCTGTTGTGCAGTGATATGAAACCAAAATTCTCAACATTAAAATGAACACTGAGTTTGTGCTGTCTATGGATGACAAGTGCTAGGTTGCTAGCCTTACTTACACAAGGCCCCTGATTTTCACCTCAGGAAACAAACAATTGAGTTGGGTAGTCCTAGCCAACTGAGCACAATGAACGGAGGACCACAACTCAGAATATGTCCAATATGCCCACTCCTATTCCATAGTAACTGGTGTCCCGACTGCCAGTACCACTTACTAGGCCACTCAGCCGTTGTCCATGGTTTACGAACTAGAACGTGACTACACCATGAACCATCAGATTCAAAGTTGAACGATTTCAGAGTGAGAAGTGTAGAAGTAGAGAAGGCTGCAATGCTAACTGATAATAGGGCATCATGGAGGCGACTTGTTCGCAAACAGAAGCTTGCAGAATAGACTGGACGCTGAAAGAAAAAACAGTCTCAAATGAAAATGTTCGTATGCATTTAATTATTTCTCCCATGGATACCTATGTATAGAATATGTGAGATGAAATGCGGTACTAGCAGTGAACACTTCGGTCATTACGGCCAAAAGTTCGCTTACTCGTCTCAAGAAGAAAATGTACTGCGGGCAGTATACTCATGCGGCCGCTTAGGTGATGAGAAACGTCTTGCCTGCCACAGGAAGCACTGAGCTAAGGGTAGTATCTGCGGGAGACCGCTTAGGGGCAAAGTATGCGGTGGCTTGTAGATTTCACCGATTGCAGCAGCCTTCTCCGGCCCGTTTGGCAAGATTCTCACTACTCGCTGTTCTTACAGTTTAGGCTACGGCCAAACTTGCGGTCGCCGCGTGAGAAAAGCCATGGTGGAGCAATCGGAAAGAATCCAATCGCAACCATAGGGAATATGAGGTGGAACAAGGAAAAGGTTTGGGAGCGAAATCAAAAGCTCGGTCACAAGGGAGGAACCCAAATAAGCAAATAGTTTATTTATAACAAGAGAATAACTACCAAATATATAGAGAGAAAACAGGCAAATTAAGTACTGAAATCCATAGGATTTTTAACTTCCCAAAGCAGAGTAGTGTAAGGGAAGAGGTGGCCCGTGGCTCAAAATTTTAAAACTGTGCCACGCGAATAAAATAAGCAATTCAATTGCTGTGAGATAAATATACAAAAAAGCAGTTTGGAGATTATAACAAGTAGGTACAATTTACGAGAGAAGGAGTCTTTATACTCGTGCAAGCAGTGCTAGCAGAAATAGTTGGTCTCAGACCAAGGATTGACTCGAATAATTAATTTGTTTAAAAATTTACAATTTTTTGCGTTGGCTGGATTAGATAAGCAAGATTATGACAAATTGATGTGCCCCATTCGACACACAAAGGCTAAATTAGAGTTAAGATAGGACAACTTGGGCACAGCAGTAATTGCTGTCAACATTTGAGCTACCATTAAGAAATGGGAAACCTATATAAAAAGGGGGGGGGGGGCCGTTAGGGTAAGAGAATAATAAAGAGCTTGCAAGCTTTAAAAACGTTCCGACAATATTTTGAAGCGCTTTAGCTTCGAAAAGGTTCCAACTTATGTCAGTTGGACGAAGAGAGGTTGTGGGCAATGCCACTGAATTTTTACAGAAATACGAAAGTTATACATTCAAGAATGGAGAGGACACATCTTGGGTGTAGCCTCAAATTTACCCCCCCCCCCCCCCCAAAAAAAAAAACATAGGTTTCTTAAATTACCTAATTGATGGTTAGTGGGGTCAAATGGGGAAGGGAAGGAATAGGCCTTTTCACTGTCTGTCCATGCTTGTACAGTATGTTCTCGCAACACGGTAACTAGCTTTTGTGAACCAAACTGTTTTCAGGCACGACGCACTTTCAAGTTTATGTAAATAGTTTCTGTTTGATAAATGTCACTGTCGAGTGGGTTGATATATTTCCGAGTTGAAAATTTGCATAGTTTAAGTTTCAGGTCTCAACATTGAAGAAATTGCTTGAGGTTGAACATTTAGGGCATGAGCAGAATAGACCCATCAAACTGTTTGGAATAAAGCAGAATGAATTTCACTGTATGTCAATTACAACCCTGCCACCGCAACCACCCTGGGGATGCATCAGCATCTCCCACCACTGGTCCCTCAAACTCCCAGCCGCACCGAGAAACGCCCAGGGTCCGACACTTCAGACACGGAGGGGGAGGGGGCTCACCGCTCCCGTCAACGGGTCCATGAAGGCATGGATGAATCTCAAACTGCCTCCAGGCGCCATTGTAGCCCTCCAACCGGTACTTCTTTTCTACCCGCACCCAATGACCCCCGCCTCCCCGTCACAGGACCCGTACCCAACTTTACTCCCGCTCCAACTGCACCGCCAACCCTTCCTCCCTCGCTACCTTCCTATGCCTCCTAGGCCTCGGAGCCGCTTTATAAACATGTCTTCCTGTCCCGTGTTCACACCTTCCCCACGAAGTATCAATTCACCGATGCACTTCGACGCATACTTGGGCACTCCAACTTCTCCGCCACTGCAGCCACGAACGGTGTCTACGTAAAAACAAACGATGACGCCACCGCCGCCGTTTTCCATAGCCCAGACGTGGTGCAACAACTCGGCCCACAGGTGATCGCGGAACCCCTCCGGGCTAGACAAAATCCCCCTACACTTCCCCCTCCACAACGTAACCCGCACTTCTCATGCGTGATTCGGGGCGTCGACCCCGATCTCACCGAGGAGGCGGTACTGCAAGAACTTCGCCTGGAGCAGGTCAATGCACGCAAGGCATTCCGCATCAGAAATGCGGACGGTCTCACGTGGATGGTCCGCATTCTCCTGGTGACGCAAGCGGAAGTGGACAGGCTTCTGACAAATGGCGCCTACCAACCGCCCCGAAACTGTTGCACCCATTAAATCCATTGATCCCCCACCCCTCCAGCGCAATCTCAGTTCCCTTCCCCCTCCATAGAAGACCTCATCCGCTTCATGGTGGTATCCATCCATAACATCCTCCCCTGCCATCGACCACTCATACTCACACAACTCCAGATGGCGGCTCACCAGATATTCGGAGTATGCTTCCAGCCGTCATTCTCGGGGGCCGTTAGCCCACATCACCTTTTTCCCCCAACCCCGCGTCACTGCCGTATAACCCCCACATGGCAGCACAACCAACAAGACAACGACCTCCACGGCATATCTCCATACTATTTCATAATGTCTGCTCCTTTCACGCACGTCGTACCCTTCTTAGCCATACCCCCGCCACTCACAACATCGACGTCGCTCTCTTGAACGAGACCTTCCTCCGTGGAGTTGACCATGCTCTCCTCCCAGGCGACACTCTCCTTCGAGCTGACCGCCCTAACAATCTAGGTCGAGGCGGATCCACACTAACTTACCTCCCACGCTATCCCATCCGACACCACATTCCCCCAACCCCCCTCCATTTTTCGAAAGCCTTATCGCCACGATCTACTTCCCATCCCGAGTCCTCCATTTCGCCACAATTTACACCCGTCCTCGCCATCCCCTAACTAAAGTTTTCATAGCTCACGTGGCCGAAACCTTCCCTTATTTCCTCCTAATGGCAGATTTTAACCTCCACGACCGCTCGGCCCGGGAACTCCGCAGTCTAGATATATATCTAAACCATATCAACGCCTCACTGGTTCCCCTCCCTAAGCCCACACGTCCCTCCTCCCAAACTACCCCTGACGCAGTAATAGTGCATAACTCACTACTCCATCTGCTCCATGTCACCGTCCTCCCACTAATCGGGGGTGATCGTGCCCCAGTTCTTCTGAAGTTCGAAGTTCCTACTCGCAACACCCCAACACCACCCCCTCGTATGGTACAGAACTTTTGCGCGGCCAACTGGCCGGCCTACCGCAATTACATTTCCGAGCGATTGCAGAGCACAACCCTGCCCTTGAGCTCGCAATCATCAGTGGATGCATACACCACACACCTCCAAGACACCTTACTACAGGCGGCACAGCGCCATATTCCCCTTACCCCATACACCCCTTCCCGACCTCCCATCCCCCCTAAGGCCCGCCGCCTCCTCGCGCTTTCCCACTCCTACCATGCAACATATCTCTGAACCAGGGATCGCTATTTCCTTCAAAAGCACCGCCAAACTTTACGACACGTAAAGTCCTACATCGAGGCCCATAAGAGGTTAACTTGGCATAACACCTGCTCACGACAGAACGGCGTGTCTTCCTCACTTACCAAGTTCTGTCGCCATCTCAACTGCCTCACAGGTAAATCTACTCCCATGTCGTATCCCATCATCTACAACAACATTGCATCACCAGATGATCCCGCCAAGCTGGACATCTTCGTAAACAGACTCGCTTGCGTCTTCCGCGATGCACCAGACCCCACATTCACATACGACGAGGATGAATTCATTGCCACAGTGCCTCTTCGCCCACACCTCCAGCCTTCAACCTCACACGTCTTCTAGCTGCACCCTCTTGATGTCCCCATCACCGAACTGGACATATCCATAGCCCTCTTCCGCACGACCAATACCAACCCTGGTCCCGACTCCATTCGATATCGGCATCTCAAGGAGGCACCCCCATCGTTTTTCACAGCCTTAACTCATCTCTACAACCATCTCCGTCGCACCGGGTTCTACCCCACACCCTGGCGCCATGCCACGATGCTTCTCTTTCCTAAACCCGACAAGCCCCTCTCCTCCCCTGATTCCTACCGTCCCATCTGCCTCACCGCCGTCCTCTCGAAAACCTTCGAGAAAATCCTCACCAAACGAATCCACACCCATCTCCGTCAACACCAGCTCCTTCCCCTCTCACAATGGGGTTTCAGACCCCATCTCTCCGCTCAAGACCAACTCCTCCGCCTCTCCGCCTTGGTAGCGGAAAACTACAACCGTCCCGCTCCTACTTTATTTATCGCCTTCGACTTCCAGAAGGCGTTCCACACGGTCAGGCACGACGCCCTAGTCGTAAAACTCCACTACTTCGACCTCCCCCATACCTACATCCGCTTTCTAAACACCTTCCTCCGAAACCGCACCACAAGCATCACCATTAATGGCCACTACTCCCGCCCCATCCCCTTCGAACAGGGCGTTCTACAGGGCTCCGTCCTTCCCCCCCCCCCTCCTCTACGTCTTATTCGTCGCCGGCATCCTCCAACCCTCCCCTCCCATGCAACTATTACAGTTCGCCGACGATACCGCTATAGTTGCACCGTTTGCCACCGTACAACACATCAACACCCTCGTCCAACCCGACCTCGATCTCTTCACCTCCTGGTGTGGCAAATGGCATCTGCGCCTGAATTCAGAAAAAAACGCAGACCATCCTTTTCCGCCCACGTAGGCGAGCTCTCGCCCCAACCCGCAATCCCGCGAACCTCAATCTCCACCTCCATCACCGCCGCTTAGTCCCCACCCCTACCGTCCGATACCTCGGCCTCCTATTCGAGCAACTCTTCACCTTCCGCCCTTTATTTAAATCCAAACTTCCCGTGGCACGAAAGCGGGCGTATCTTCTACGGCGTCTGGCTGGAACAACCTGGGGACTGAACGAGAAATTACTTCTCCACACTTACAAAGTACTAATCCGCACAGTTTTGGTGTACGGCCATCCTGCGTGGGCGAGATTTACAGACTGCCCCCTTCGTCCATTCCTCTCAATGGAGTGCCGCCTAGTCCGCGTTGCGATGAGACTTCCATTCACCTACCGCACAGTAGACCTCGTTGGCAGAATGCCACTGCCTCCACTAACGACGTACATCGAGCTATTGCAACGCCGCTACCTCAAACGGGCGCAGGTTACCAACAACCCCATAGTACGCCCCCTCCTACACAAGCCGCTCTGAGCCCCGGTACGTACTAAGCTCGGCATCTACAGCCTCAGGGCACTTCTCCCAGCACCTGAATAACAGCCTACTCTCCGCATATTTCGCTCACGAACGCCACTCCACTGGAAACTGAAGGCATCTTCGCCGGCTTCGAAATTGCAACAAATAATCCTATTTCTCAAAATACAATCAATTAATTCAAATAAAAATTAAAATAAAAAATCATCAACATCTTCCTCTTCATCCTCACACACATTCACCGGCAAATCTCACACCGTTGACATTATAACTCTTCATATACTCATTCACTTCATCAGTCTACTACTCCCCCCATCTCAACATATTAATTCGCCACTGGCCTCATAACACCAGCTTTTTCTTTAATCTCTCTTTCGTTTTTCTTTCTTTCTCTCTCATTTCTACCAACCCCTCTCCTTCTCATCTCAACAAACACCATTCATTACTCCCTTCTCATAGACATCATTCATCCAAAAAAAAATCGTCACCTTCCTCTTCATCCTCACACACATTCACCAGCAATCTTACACCATTGACATCATAACTCTTCATCTACTCATTCACTTCATCCGTCTACTACTCCCCCAACCCAACTTATTAATTCGCCACTGTCCTCATACCACCAGCTATACTATTATTTTTCTTTTTCTTTCTCTCTTTCTTTCTTTTCCTTCTTTCTCTCTCTCTCTTCTACCATACCACTCTACTTCTCATCTCAACAAACATCATTCATTACTCCCTTCTCATCGACATCATTTATTTAAAAAAAAAAAGAAGTTACATCTCCGTTTTTATCATCACAGCCATGCTTCATACCATTCGAAAACATCCCCATTCCATCGCCCTATATGTCATCCCCACATTATCTTTACCTCGACCTTATGATCTGGACGTAATTACAGCCCCCATATTCACCATACTTACTTAATTCTAACAACCAAACACATACAAAATCCCGAGCAATATAAGTGATTCCATCTACTTTTGGCAATTGCAGCGATGGTTTCCATGTTTCCTTGTCTTTCGAAAAATCAACGACATTTAAAATTACACCTACAGCAAATAACACAGTCACCCTTCTCCCCCCCCCCCCTCCTCCCCCTCACCTCTAATTCTCTCTTCTCAGAAGCGATACTTCCCCCCAGCCCTTCACCAAATTACACCGCTAAGCCCCAGCCAAAAATTCCCACACACTTTCTTCCAAATCCTAAAACCAAACCCACCCATCATCACAATTTCCACCTCCCCCCTCCCAAAAAAAAACCTAACCCTTTGGCCCGAAGAGACGGCGAAGCTCTCTAAAGGGGCCCGCCGCCGCAGGGGCAATAGCCATGTGGCGGAATGGAACGACTGCTTTTCATTCATTCATTCATTCATTCACTTTCGTACGTTCCATTGAATCAAATGTAGGTGACCATGCTTGGTCGACACGGCGACAAAGACGCAGCAGGGAACGTCTTCTCGGCGCAGCGACAAAGTCGCTCTGTGTAGTTTCTTTTCATTGTGGTAATGCTAGAGCGTCATTGGACTCTTCATGTCAACAACCTGATCATATATTCCAAGATCAGTTCTCTATATTTTGCTCGTGGGTGTAATCAAACACGGTAAATCCTCCATATATAATTAATAATTTGTTATAAGTTGACAATCCACCTCAGTAATGAAATTTAACACAGTTGCATTATGTGAACAGGAAATTGAAGTCCAACAGAATGAAATTACAATAATGGAGAACTAAGAACTGAAGTACTGCAGGTTTCAACAAGAAGAGAAAAGCGTATTTTCATCAGCGTTTTTCTATATTCTTTGCATGTTTCTCTTCGTGATCTTATTCACTTGCATGAAATTGCTTGGGTGTTATAAATAAGAGAATAATTAGAAAGTAATAAATTAAACAGCTCTAGCCCACATAGCTAAATTTGCCACAAATATTTTCTGTATTCTTAAAAATTAATTTAGCGAATGTCTCCTCCTTTAAGTGGTCTCATCTATAGAGTGAGACTTGATATTGAGACCGCCGCGCCGTGGCGACACGAACCCCGGTCAAGATGGCATCAGTTCGAAATTTTAAAACCTTATTTTTTATTTCACGTACCCTATTCAAGCGATTTTGGAGAGGATTCGTAAGTTAGGTTACTATAATAATCGTAAACTAATGTCACAAAATCTTGTAGCTTACGTTTCTTAAATCATAGAAGCCGCCATTTGACTTTTCCTAAATTAAACTCCCGGGATGCATTACAGAAAGATGCCACATCGCGGGAAGAGTCTTATTCACCGATTCTGAATGTTATATATTCTAGAACATGCCTTTTCAGTGCAAGGGAGTTGGTGGAGACATTCGTCGTGTATCAAAACCTTTTTAGTATACATTACATTGAAAATCATTATAATAGCCGGGGGAGAATTTAACGGAAAAGACCTGTAGAATACAGTAGCCTATGTGAAAATAGGCCAGTTAGTTCTTAACGGAACAACTTGTTATGTTTGACATAGGACATTATCTTCATGTCATGTATTCAAGGCCATACCAACAACCATCAGGAACATATTTGCACTTTCCTCTAAAGCACAGTGTATTAAAGAAAGTGTCCTGACTGACTCACTTAATCATCACTTAGCCTAGACTACTGAAGTTAGAAACATGAAATTTGGAGTATATGTCCCTTTTGCGGTAAACGTCCACAAAGGAAAGACTTTGAGATATTGAGGTTTTATAGAGGTGTTAAGGGGTTCATCTAGCATTTCATTAATATGGAAATCTCACGAGTGGTTTCATTTGGAGATGTAATACTCAGCTTATCAACTAATCATTAAACAAGATGTTCGGAAAAGAACATATAGCCTACTTTCTCCTAAATGCATGGGTTTAGTTAGAACTCTTCGTCCATTTCAGGGAGTATAATTGAATGTTGGTTGTGGTAGCTTGTTGAAATACAACGTGCTATACGGATATTATACGTTGATTGATTGAATCCTCACCTGAATTATATACATATATACCAGGTGAGTCAGCCGCTTCTTATAATTTTAGTTTTCGGCCACACTTCCAACGTCTGATGCCAATATGGTCGACAGTTCCCCGTAAAGATCCAAGCCACAATGACCCTAAACGACTGTACAAGATTTATGACGACATGGAAGCAAGACCTTTACAAAAACATGTGTGCGACAAGTGATAATTCAAAGCATCTAACTGTCATACGGGCATGTACAAAGAACATGCCAATGATACGGTTTCAGTTGGATACGAAATTGACGCTAGGTACTGAACCCTTCAGAATAGCAGTGTTTATATGCAAGAATCTTGATCAAGGGGTCGCGCTCAGTTCCTAGTGTGATGTTTACGTTCGCCAAACAACATGCTCTACTGAGGTAAGGGTCATAGGATCAAACTATAATTAAGAAAGAAAGGTGACAAGATGTAAAATAATAACATGATTTAATGACTAATAGTGCATAAAAAAGAGTATAAACAACAATAATAAAAAATCCTCCCTGAATTTTCCCATGATAGGAATATCTATCAAAGTTGAGGAGTCAGACGGATCTCCCCCTTATAAAAATGTGGATCCTAGTTCCACTAACTTGCATTTTGGATTTTATGTACCCGTAATGACTAACTACGAGGAATGAGTACTTTGGATGACTGCTCGTTTACAGCGGGTTAACAGCCACGATGCTTACGAACAATCATCTCGTAAATCAACGTTTACGGATATGGAACATGACACTAATAAAAACCCTTAAAAATTTAATGCTGACACACACACTAAAAATCTACTATTTACAGAAATCTCCCTCGAGACCCTCCATTAGCGCGATGACGCACTTGACAAAATGAGCTGCCAACACCGGCCAATTGCTCAATACACACACAAGGAAAAGACAGCATCGCACGTGACTTCACGGGTCACTGATATGGAATAAACATGGACTAAACCAACAACAACAAAAGCCTGACCGGCTGAGATTACTTTATATGAACAAAAATGCACGTTAAGCTAACGCTTCGGAGATAATCGTGATTCTTAGGCAACTCCCATTTATTTAAACAATTTTTATCATTGATCAGTTCTTAATTTTTGTATTTCAAGTAATTACGGAGTCAACAAGCACTCCCCACTAATGACCTCGCTTGCAACCTTCAGTCCGTCTTGTGAAACAGCTCCCCCTTCCTCAATACTTGTCATTGTCCCAACTCCAGTGTGTAAAAATAACTGACCAGCTGTGCCGTTATCTCAAAGAATCAACAGCAACAAATCTCAACCACCTCAACATATGGTCAGACATTAATCAAAATAGCCACAATTGCCCTCGCAAGGTAACAATATGGACATGGCACCAAGCTGACAGAAATCAGTCTACGCTGAAATTCCCGCTTGTAATGACCACAAAATACACACACTCACACTTCTGGGAATGACATTACGTTTTTCACACAGGTCGGCTGAATAGATGCTCACAAACTAATTAAAAAAATATTAAAACCTACGATAGAGCTGACTGCTCTTCGTCACAAATCACATTGCTCCAAAGGCAATAATCTCACTGAATCTGATCAATAACAAACCTTAAAAAAGATTAATTACCCTCCAATCTACTGTATAATCATATTACTTCAGTCCTACTTCTGAAACACAACATATCTCCGAGAGACGTTTTTAACCGCATTGCGTAACATATGCAAACACGGTCGTCATGCCATGGTACATTGAGAGCGTCTTATATCAAGGATAGCGTGTCAATTTTACAGAGGTCTCCGTACGTGATGGTCCTTGGTTTGGTCTTATTATATTTTAAAGAGTAGGACAAGTAGTTTAAGCCGTGGGCAGAAATTCCTGGCACAGATGTCTGCCCGTACAGAAGCACTTTGTCTGTGTTCTTTACCGATATCAGGTCAATTGTCGTGTGTGATGTGCGTGTGTGATGTGTTGGTAGTAGGTCTAATATTTTCATGTCACGTGACGCGAGCATATTCAAGAGTTGCCGAGTTTCAGCTTTGGTATTATCGCCTATATTGGTATTGAAATCGCCCATGACTATTACGTGCTGGTAAAGTGGCAGGATACGTAATAACTCGTTCTCTACGTCCTCTAAATGACCCAGCGAAGGTGCCTTGTATACAGCGCAGACAGCACACTTTTGATGGGCGGTCTCTATTTCGAATAACATAAATTCGGGTCTCCTATTGTACTGGCTATCTGACCATGCTAATATTTTAGGATTTAAGTTCGTCTTAACAAAAGCTCCTGCCCCACCCCTTTCTTTCCTACTCGGTCGTTGCGTAATAGTGTGTAGCTGGGCAAGTTAAATGATTTGGAAAGATGGAGTGGCGATAGCCATGTCACACTCATTAAGCAAATATGGAATACATCAGGTATAATAAGTTCTAGTTCATGGAAATGAGCCGATAAGGATTGTACATTTACGTGCGCTATGTGAAGACCTGTCGGGTGAAGTAATAGCTTTTCGAACAGGTAATCACGGGCTGGGGTGGAGTCATTGTTTCCGGGAGCTGCTTCTGGCTCTCTGTCAATTTCACAAGGCCACAGTGAGTGAGGGGAGGGACGGGTGGAATTCCTTTCACTGCAGGGGGTATGCTCTACCGGGCTGCTGCCAGAGGTCGTAGACCCACATGCTAGGTGTGCCAACTTGGGAAATGAAAACTAAACTAACAAAATTGTACTATACTAAACTAAGACTAAGATTACACTATACAGGTGAACTAATATTAATTAGAACTAAAGTAGTATACAGTGGCCGCTGTCAGTTAGGTGAATGTTCTTTGACTACAGTTTGTAACTAGTTTGGTAGGTCACTCATGCGGTTAATCCTAATCTTGCTACATCTGGTTGCTTGATGAGGATATCGCCCTGCGAGCTCCAACAATTTCTAACAGAGAAACCAGAAATTGCAGTCTTCAAATTGGCCAGGCTGGTGGAGGTGATATCTTCGCGAATTGTCACCTTGCTACCTTTAAGCATTCTTTTTTTTTTTAAGAAACACCTCCTGCCTGGTACGGAATGACACAAATTTCACAATAATAGGCCGCGTTTTCCCCGGGGATTTAGGTCCAACTCGATGGCTCCTGTCAATGTCATGCAGGTTAACACTTGCGCCGATATCACTAAAGATGTTTAGAGCTAGTTCATCAGTATTTTCTTCTGCACTTTCGTGCACGCCAAAAATCCTGATGTTGGATCTCGTGCTATGTTGTTCTAAGGAGTCGTACTTTACTTCGAGCTCGTTTCTAAGGGCTCGTATTTCACTCTCGTGACTCTCAAGCTTTTTGGTGAGATCTGCACTAAGTCCATATTGAACTGGAGTGACTTCTCCAGTTGTTTGACGACAATTTCAGTCACTCTCTCAGATATGGCAGAAATAATTGTATCGAGGAACTTACCCGAACTGAGGGTCTCGTTGAGCACCTTGTTTACGGTCTCCTCAACTAAGTTGGCACTACCGCTGGCGTCACAGGAGGCGCGCTTGCCCTTGCTTCTGGTCATCTTGATTAAGTTTTATACTTACTATATAACTACGGAGTTATCACACTAAATAACTTAACACAGTTTACACTTGTTGTATTACTCACACGTGTACCACCACTTATTTTCAATGTGCCTACACAATAACACCCTCTAATTCACTTTCACTGAGGTGCCGAGCTCACACGCGTCTGCCAAGCAACATAGAGGTAGTGTGGTGGTAGGGAGGGTATAATGAAATAGTTTAATAGAATTAAAAATATCCGCCGTTGGATAGTCTTGACCCCGGGATCTTCAAAACAGCGAGCGGGCGCGATACCAATCGCAAATTCCTTCAACACACTTCGAAGATTTTTGTTGCGCTTCTTAATAACGCGTATGGTAAAATATTCAATTATTGCAGTTAGGTCTTAAAAATATTGATTGGAATGCATTCATTCAGTACCTGACATGTATTCAAATTTACTTCAAACAAGTTTCGCGACCGCTTTGCGTTAATAAGGTGAATGAACTGCAAATAATACCCTCAAACGACAACCCTTGGCTATGTTTTATTTCATTCAACTTGTCGTACAAAATGCTAGCGTGTGATACACTTCGGTCATACAAGCAGGTGTACTGACGAAGATGAACAGAATCATATAGGATTTTGTACCAGCGATCACACAGCTTTATTGCCAGCGAGTGTCGTGTGATACGGGCCTAAAGATATGCTAAGACTTTTTGTTAAAAATTAATAACAAGATAATACCCAGGAAAATTCTAAGGAATACGTATATATCGATGCGAGCACTCGCGATCAGAATATCCTTCGATGTTGTTGTTTGTTGTTTCATTTGAGGGACTAGACCATCGCAGTCATTTAGCCCCGTGTACTAGGGTCTGTGTTTAGAATATGTCTGATAACCTGAATTATTGCGGGCTTGTAATAATGTGTGTATTTGCAATTAAGGATTTGGAAGGAGGCGGCCATGGCCTTAAGATATAAACCGTCCCTGAATTTGGCCGGAGAAGAAGTGGAAAACCACGGAAAACCACTTCCAGGGTGGCTGAGATGGAAATCGAACCCACCTCTTCTCAGATTTGCTTCACGAGGCTGAGTGTACCCAATTTCAGCCCTTAGACCAGTATTAAATTTCTTGGCAGAGCTGAGAATCGAACCCGGACCTCCGTAGCGACACATCGATATGTTATGTTAATATCCATGACAGTTTTTTTAATTTTCTGCCATTCTTTTTACAAATCAGCAAAATTCAACGTAGGCCTACTCTTCACAAAAATACATCGTAAGAGTATAAATGTGACAATGTAGTTACATCCACACTAAAATGGAGCGTGGGCTTTCGTTCAAAAAAGTATGCCTACAACTGGATTCGAAGCACTATTCTACCCGTTCTCACCCACCACGTACGGTCAGGCTTTAACCGATTTTTTAATTATTATTAGCTCTCTACAGAATTACAGAATTTTCAGATATTATAAATACCATACTATTACATCACAAGAAAATCCAGATAGTGTCCATATTTATCGTACAATTGTCCACTTTCACTAAGCTTCCAACGTTCTTTCTGCAGGTGACACATGAGATCCAGGAACGAGAAATGTTGATCATTGTCCATCACGAAGTGTACATATTGGCCCATTATCCACACAATGGCAGTCTGTTTAATTTGGGGGAAGGCGGTCACCGACAAACGAATCAAATTCCTGTCATCAAGGTCACCCGTGGGCACATTTAATAGTTGACATACTTTTCCCTTACACCACAGCCACGTGGAGGCAACTCGCGTGCATGATGTGAAGCGGTGTATCGCCGTATCAGTTTGACCACATATAGTACACCATGGGTAAGCTTCAAGACGGATGGTATATCGCCGTAGAGCCGTTGGGATGAGATCGTTGAGGAAGATAAAAACCTGGGATTGTACAGCAGAAGAAATGGTCATAGCCCCAAAATTTTTCCAAACAGTGGGCCAACAATAGCCTCGATTCGCGGTTTGGAGTGCACCACTTGCCGCAACATGTTATAAATACTTTTCGTCGTTGGAACAGTCCCTGAAGGCATTTGGCGAACAGTTTCCAGAAGGTGCTGTTGATGGTCCCTAAATATCTTCGGCAAAGCTCTATCACAACCACGGGCTGTGTTTCGAATATCATTGTATAGCGCTTTCGCAAAAGTGTCATGTTGGGAAAGGATGGTGATATCGTTCTTGCAGAGGAGTGCACGGCATTTCATGCCATGAGCTGTTAGCCCTAGCCCGCCTTGCCGGGATGGGAGAAACAACTGTTCCCGTTGTACTCGAAACAGAAATCCTTGCCATATAAACCAACCTGTATATTTTAACAATTGGCTCTCAAACATTTTGGGAAGTGGGAAATGTTGTGCGACATACCATATTTTTGAGAGCGTATACACGTTGAGGACCATGACCCGTTGCACTATATTGAGGTTTCTTTGACCAAATTGGATCAGCACTCCCCTAACTTTGGCAATGACCTTAGTCCAGTTTGCTTGCACTGTGTCCAGAAGCGATTGCTTCCAGGTAATGCCAAGAATTTTCACCTCATTTACTATCCGGAACCAGGGCTGCTGGGTAATCACTGAGTTAGTATTGAGCGGAAGCAAAGCAGTTTTCTGGGGGTTTGATTGTGCTCCAGAGGCGATATGGTAGAGCTGAAGGACGCTATCGATGTGGGAGATGTCTTCATTATTGCGGATCAATATTGATACGTCATCAGCATAGGCGCACATGCCGAAAACATGTGTGGACAGTTTGTAACCCTGTAGCTTCACCTGGGTAGTCCGAATGAACGGTTCAAGGCCAATGACAAAAAGTAGCATGGTGTGGGGACATCCTTGCCTAACTGATCGTTGTATCGGAATCAGAGGGGAAATAAAACCGTTGACGAGCACTCGAGACGTAGCATTACAATTTATCATACTAATGTAGTCAATAAGGATTGCAGGAAATGCAAAGTGCTGCAAGACCATGTACAAGTATTCATGACTGATGCGGTCGAAAGCTTTATCAAGATCTAAGGTGAGAAAACTCATTGGATCAGTGGGGAGCATTTCGGCTCTTAGGTGTAGGTCCCGTAGTATCGCTAAGTTTGTTAACAGAGTTCTTCCAGGAATACTGCAACATTGTTCATCACCAATGATATCATGTAGAACAGTCTTCAATCGGCATGCAAGTACTTTGGTAAGGACTTTATAATCACTGCATAGCAGAGTAACTGGTCGGAAGTCACCAACTGCCATGGGAGAGGATGTTTTTGGTATGAGGACTATGGTACCTTCGTGATGTGATTGACAAAGAGCACGACGTTGGAGAATGGTACGCAAGACGTGACAAAATTATTTGCCAATGAGAGGCCAGAAGTCTTTATACAGTTCATATGGCAGTCCATCAATGCCAGGTGAGCGGTTATTTGGGAGGTGCTTAACCACAGAGTGAATCTCTTCATCCGTAATATCCGCGCTGCGCAGAGTTTTGTTGTCCGGAGATAGTTGGGTACTGCAAGATGAAAGCAATAGGGTCACCTGCTGTGGATCAATTGGAGCCTTAGCGTAGAACCGTTGATAAAATAATGATATTTCACTACGTATAGCGTCAGGGGAGGTGACGACACTTCCAGTACTGGTGCGGAGGCGGTGGATATATTTACGTTGCCGCTCACGTTGTCCTTTGGCGATATGGTATACACTTGCAATTTCGTCCGGGAGCACTGTACGATCTTTTAACGCCACGTTTATATGAGCGAGCGTTCGTTGCTGTAGAGACAGGAGCTTGGTTTTAACTTCCCGAATATGGTCATACATACGCTCCCCAGCATGAGATCTTTGCTGGAGCTGGCGAAGAACTCGATAGTAAAATTCAACTGTATCCCGTCTTTCCCGACCTCTTTGGTAGGATATGTTCTTAAAGACGCGGCGGATCCCTGGTTTAACTAAAATATCCCACCAGTCTGCACAGTCGCGAAAGTTGCATTTTTGTTGGACCCATCGATTCCAGTGTTGTCTGAAAATATCTTGGCATTCCTCCTCCAGTAACAGCGAGCAATTCAATTTCCAATAACCTCCTCCTATGTGAAAAATGGGATGGGGGTAAGAGATTGTACATACGACTGTATGATGGTTAGTGAAACTGGCAGGTATCACTTCATATCGTCTAGGCTGGATTAGTTCCTGGGAAAAGTAGATGTGGTCAATTCGTGATGAGGAGTTGTGATTTATACAGGTGTAATGGGGCAGGGGCACCCTTAAACTATCCACAGCATCAATGAGGTGTAGGGAAGTAAGGAGGGTCCTGAGAGCCGGGTTGACACCTTGGTATGGACTAGTGGAATCTTCTGGGCGTTGAATACAATTGAAATCCCCTGCAAGAATAAGTTTTTCCTTAACGTCGTGCAGATGAAGCAGTATACTCTGTTGAAAGAACATTTTCCGTTCCACACGTTTGTTGGACCCGGATGGGGCATATACATTTATCAGGGTGGTATTTTTTATGTGACCAGATATTATGCGTCCTGACGGATGACATAGCACACCTTCGAGTGGGATATCATGTCTTATGAGGAATCCGGTCCCTCTATTAGTAGTACCGGTATTGATGTATTGTTTGTAGAAGGCAGATATGGGAAGACAGGGTATAGCAACTTCTTGAATGAAAGCAATATCAATGTCTGCATCTCGAAGGAATCTCTCCAACAGTTGAAATTTCAGGGGGCATTCTATTACATTGATATTCACAGTGGCCACAGTGAGAAATTGCGCCATTAAGAGAAGTATAAAAGCTGTGCTAGACATACTGGAACGTGGACTGGAGAAAAAGCAGGAAGAATAAAAAAAGAAAGACACGGGTGAGAAATATACTGGTGCACTATGTCAAATTAGGTTGAGATAGTTCCTTATGACTGCCATTCATAGGCCGGCTGTCAGCGTTTGAGAGCGTTCGTGGGTCCCTAGATGACGTAGAATGAAGATGTTGTTTCTTTTTCACAGCTGCGGGAACATTTGTAGAACCAGTTTGATTCTTCGGGGCTGGTACAGCAATCGAGGCATTCGTTTTAATCTTCTTAGATGCGTTCTCAGATCCCCGATCAACCTGCTTAAGTGAGTCGGTAGGTACCAGAGAAGGTGGGGGCAGTGAAGACAAAATTTCTGTGGCAGCCTGTAGTGACGGCAGAGTTGGCTCTAAGGCTGCCATACAGTTGGCCGATTGCACAGGGGCACTCTGTAGCTCGCTGATCTGGTCAGTGCAAGGTACGTGTTCTGCGTCATGTGTGTCAGGGGCCACTTCTGCTGGTGCCCCAGCTGACTGATCAATAAGCATGTTTTCATGTGACGTTTGCTGTGTCACAACATCCGAGTATTGGACACGTCGTTGTTGTGTAGGAGTTATACCGAGGGAAATCATTTTCTTTGGGCAGTTGATACGTAGATGTGTGTTAGCATTGCAAATTAAACAGGTCTGTTTCTGTCCATTATAAGATATGTAGCCAGAATGGCCACCAAAAGTCTCAGTGGAGGGGATATCTAGTTTGATTTCCATAGTGACTGCACGTATTCCATTATACACCGGGAACTGATAAGCAGAAGACCATTGTTCTTTCCTGACGTCACTCACAGTGCCATATTTCGACAGGACGGATTTGAAAATTTCAAGGGGAACTTCGAGTGGGACATTAAATATACGCACTGTGGTAAAATTTGAATCCGCTGTGGAGAGCTCAACATTAGTCATTTCGCCTGAGTCATACTGAAATTAAATAGGAGCTTCAAAAGTATTTAGCAATTTCTGATAAGTAGATATGCTGATTACCTTGATGTACATGGTTCTTTCTTGCGCATTTAACTGGATGGCTTCTACTTGGTCGACAGTCAACCGGAGGGTATCGCTAATCCAGCGGTGAATTTCTCCTGGTGTGGGGCGAGAACTCTGCCTGTCCCATTGACAGCGTACGGTGTTTTTCCTCTGGTATCCGGACATGATTTTCAGAGGGGTTTTCTGGGTTTCTTGATTTGTTGTCCTATCTGGAACACTACTTGAAAAAGTATTGTCCGAATGACACACGGAAGGTCAGTACACCCGTGGAACTATCGGAAGCACCGGTATTAGGAAACGTACACTCGTCCAATGCGATCACACAGCTCGCACACACGCACCTCACTCGGCCACGACTAGTGACCAACTGCATTCAGCCATCAATGCATGGTAGACAGCGCGCGCTGAACGTGCAGTAGTTACTGTGGCCGTCCCACCTCAAACGTCCATGTAAAAGTCTTGAATCATGGTTTATGAGGTGGATTTAACTTTCTACTCTTACAGATCACGTGGCGTAAGCAATTAATTCGATCGTATTACGTGTATGTGTGTTAATTCAAGGAGCAATAAGTCATATGTTAGTTGAACGGGCCTTAGTATTTGGCGAGGAAAAGTTTATTATTATTTAATTTTATTTAGTCAATTTACCCTCTAGGTTGATGGTTCCCAAGTACTCAGCGAGGGAACTCACCACTACCGCCGCTATGAGCAGTGTCCTGGAGCCTCGAACATCTGGAAGGGACGGATACAACTGGGGAAGTGTGATCAGCACTTCGCCCAGGCGGCCTCACCTGCAAAGCGAACAGGGACCTCACGAGGGATGGGAAGGGATGGAAGATTGGGATGGATAGACGAGGAAGAGGGAAGGAGGTGGCCGTGGCCTTACAGTAGGTACTGTACCGTTTTCTTTCCTTTGGCCTGATTTACGGTACATTTTCCTATGCAAACCGCTGCCGCAGACGTCAGGTTTTGACCTAGTTTGGAGAGCGCAAATAGCCATGTGATCATTCGGCTCAGCTGGTGTCTCATCAACAACCTTCGGAAGAGTGTTTCGCTTGTAGGCCGCGAGGATGCGCAGGTGTCCTTGAGCCTGCAGTAGTGGGGAGATTGACATTTACATTTGAATATTATTTGGAAATAGGCACAGTTATGATGTCAAGTGTATATTGGAGTTCAATATTACATCAGAGAGAGACAGTGCGGTCCTGCTTTAATGATAATAGCATTTGTAACATCAAGAATATAGATTTAATATATCGACCTGTCTCAGAGAGATCGTCTCGTCATGCGCACTAGCGACAGCGTGCCAGTTGTCTCCTGCAGGCTGACGCAGGTGTGCGACAAGCAGAGCATGTTTAAACTCAGACGAATACACGCCTAAGCAAGGACTCGTATCGCAATGTTGGTTCGGCTAGAAGAAGTGTCAAGTTATTCTGAGTACACGGCGGTGCCAGTTCGCGGTTGTACATCGTGTTGCGACGTATTAAGGCCGATATACTTAAAGTTCAGTGTCGAATGAGAACTTCAATCGTCAGAGTGCCTGGCATTGTATGCGGGCAATATTCAGTTAGGGGAATCAGTCTCTTTTCACGTGATTTAAATGCATGTATAGATGAGGAGCAAAGTGCAGTGATACATTAGGAGGCTTGTTTCCGAAGTCCATGCACACTGAGAAGGCGTGCTGTCTTTTCTCACGCCAAGACTATTGCAACTAAATGTCAAGTACATTCCGAGTGAACACTGTTTAACAATGTATAGTGCTTGGAAATCCGAGGTAGTGGGAGAGATGTCTAGGATGTATATAAAAATATTAGCCATGTGCGGCTAGGCATTTTAGTGTGGACATCGCTCTCCAAGCAAATGCAGCGGACGTCACGAGTGACTACAATGCTGTTTGCGAAGTGGAACATAGCCTACTCGCGACGCAGGCTATTGGCTTGTGCAACATGAACTTTTGGTAACACGCAGCCGAAAATAACTCAGGCTACCGTCATGTGTCCACCCGCTTATTGCGATGTTGCATTCGCGCGCGTGGTGTATTTTCGGGCCGGGTTGAAACTATTCGAAATTCGGGCTAGGACAATTTCCGAGATGAGGAAGCAGTTCGTTTACTATCAGTGGACTGGGGACATTGGAGTAAGGAATTCCCAGTGCCTTCATTGGAAATTGGAATGGAACCGTGTAGCCCTGCTATGCCATGGTGGAATCAGATGGTGGGCATCTTCACGCTCCATATCGCCTTCGAGAGTCTTTAGCCAGGTAGAGGAACAACTTTTCATGTAGCGTTGCAAAGTAGATAGTCCTGTGTAAACACTTTGCCATCTTTTTTTTTTTTTTTTTTCATTTTGAGTAGTATGATTGTGGAGTGGAGTTTATGCATGGCCGTTTCATGTCATGTGTGACTTCGTTTTCAGTCGAGTTTAGGTCTGGTTAATCAGGTGCACTCATTTCATAATATTTTATTATGAATTATTGTTTATTTTTCAGCTTAATAATTTTATTAATTTAAATTCATTAAATTTATTCCGAACTTCTTGATTGTGGAGAACAGATCTACATAGGGGAAGAAATCTACGTTATTATCAAAGGGAATTGTTTTTTTTTTTAATCAAGCTTTGGATTGAGGGGTTGTCGTTCCATTATTTTTGTGTTCGACAATTGTGAGATTCGAATTTGCCTATGCGCTCTTGCATTATAACTATTAAAATATAGTGTAGAATGTGAAGTTTGATCATTCATTTAGATTGGGGATTTTTTCTCTTGAGGGTAAACGCTGTCATACTGAATTCTAATGTGTCAACAGGAGTTAATGGAGTTGTTACCTGGATACATGCTGTAGATCCAGTCTGATTTTCGTGAATTCTCTTGAGGGGACATTTCTATTTTCGTCTGATCAACTTTAACGTTTGATTTTGTAGTCACGTGTACTTGGATACACCTCGTTGATTTTTATATTAATTAATTTTGCTATAACTGAACTTTGATTCAGTCTTTCAAGTTTTTCTTGTTTAGAACATTGCTTTAGAGTACTATTTGAAGAACAAGAATCTTTTTCGAAACAAATCCCAGGGATTAACTTTAAGGGGAAATGAATTCTTATTTGACTGTAAATACAACTCTGTAAGGCAAGCTTTTTGTGATCCAGTGGACTTGATTAAGTAGCCACTCATGTTAAATTTATGATGCATTGGAATGAGAAAACATAATAGTTAAAAAACACAGCTGAATATATCTGATTACTGGTTATCGAATAAAATAATCACCATGTGGGTGATAGTGTGTGAAGAAACGTCAATGGGGGTGTAATATATTTACGGTGGTACTCGTTGAAGTACGTTAATATTAAGATGCTAGTGAAAGCATAATATTGTACGGGCCCCCAGGGGGCTGCACCCCCTGAAGCCACCCCCCATCATCTATTAAAACCACCCCTAACTGGCAAACATCATATGTCCAGAACAGCACCTTTTACACAGCAAGGGCGGCTGCCCAGCTTGGGAAGCCTGCCAACCACTTGCATCACACTCACAAACATCTACAAAATAGCTAACTAGGGCACCTACATCGATGGAATGTCGACGAAGCAACGCCAGAACCTATAAGAAGGAAGGCCTTAATTAGGACAGGCTCTCTCTATTATCTGTCATACAGTGTGTGTAGCCGGATGCCCTGTTAACTGCTGCTATCATCAGGTGAGTCAGCAAGTGTTCAGATATCCTATACTTTGTAAAACCTACCCACAAACTTGTACACATAACTTGCATTATTACTCACGTCCCCCTAAAAGGGACATACAATTTCATACTCACTGGCCAATAAATACTTGGTCAGTAATCTACACATTGCATTTGTAATTACACGCCTCTTTACATCCTAACGCCCTTCCTGACTCTCGTCACGAGTAAGCGTGACAATAGTAGCCGGTAATCGCCTGCTCAGGCTCCATTGTGTCTCCCGCACGCGTCCGCTGGCAGCAAGCCGCCGGCATAGCTGACGCAAGCAGGTCTGTTATATAATTCCCTCCGACCAGCTGGGAGGCCAGTACATTAACCTGCGCCCAGAAGATCATCCCCTAAGCGACACTTACGTCTTTATAGGAGCACCCCCTAGCATTTAAACATCACACAACACTCTACACTGGCAAGCTTACCCAGCTACGGGAAGCTGCCCTCTCTAGAAATCACCTTCCAAATTAGTACACTAACACATATGTTTTAGACCTAACTACCCCCAACTAAGAGATCTAAAACAATTTGGTGGAGGCGCCGCTACTACGCACACTAAGGGTAGGACTCATACAACGAGCCCTCGTAGTAGAAACGACCCCTACCGTACGCAGCCAAGCGAAATAGTGAAAAAAAAAATTTTCAGACAAAAGGCATCATTTTTGCTTCACACTACCTACACAAGGGAATTTTTTTCTCTTTCTCTTTTCTTCCCAAAACTACCCCCAACCAAAATCACTTTTATTTTTAACACATACATAAATATGAGGAAGCCTCCGTGGCTTAGGCGGTAGAACGCCGGCCTCTCACCGCTGGGTCCGTGGTTCAAATCCCGGTCACTCCATGTGAGATCTGTGCTGGACAAAACGGAGGCAGACAGGTTTTTCTCCGGGTACTCCGGTTTTCCCTGTCAACATTTCATTCCAGCAACACTCTCCACTATCATTTCATTTCATCTGTCATTCATTTTAATCATTGCCCCAGAGGAGTGCGTCAGGCCTCGGCAGCCGGCACAGTTCATATCCTCGCCGCTAGATGGGGGCTTCATTCATTCCATTCCTGACCCGGTCGGAGACTGGAAGCAGGCTATGGATTTTCATTTTCACATAAATATGAATTCGCCCGCACGACAGGCCATGCTGAGGAACATTCATTTTGAGCTGGCAGATGAAAAACTCACGAAGCACACAAACGACATCTCTATAGACACATTAACGCAGCAACTTGCGAAAACGTCCCTCTCAACACGTACCGCAACACAAGGGCAGGAGTCTACCGGGGCCATAGGCCAGAAAGCGGGCAGACCACCCTCCAACACGTTGCGGGGGCACACACACACACACCACCAATTCCCGGAACCGGCCCGGAAGCCTAACAAGACAGAGAACAGGCGAAGCCGGGGACATGTCCCCCCAACACCAATACAGGGAGGAACGGGACTACCCACCCCAAAGTTACGGAAAAGGACAGTAAAACAAACTACCAGGGGGGACAAGGAAAGACACATTAGGGAAGAGTGGGAGAGGGCCTACAGACGGACACACTACCGGGATTATAGAGACCCAACTGGGCCGACAGCAGGAGCACATGCTCCGATAAGGGATGAAACCCGCGATCGGCGGCGAAACGAACGAAGGGGCGGGCGTGAGAGACACTTGCATGACATTTGGACATCCACGCTACAATATGACGATAGGGCATACAGGTCCACTAGGCACACGGGCCTGACTACGCACGCAATGGCTAATTCGACGCCAGGACCACGAGTGCAAGTGCAGACGTGGACACATACGGAGATCCACACTAGGCACACATACATAACCACACACAGTTGGTAGCACACTATCCCATCCACACGAAAACACGTTCAAAATTTAGGATGATTACCGAGAAACCCAGGCCAACAAGGCCGTTTTTGAGTTCATGGCAGAGCCGCCAGCCCAGCCGAGAGAGGACATAAGCGTAGATACGCTAACTCGGCAATTTGCGAGGATGTCCCTCTCGCCACGTACTGCCACACAAGGGAAGGAGTTCACCGTGGCCACAGTCCAGAAGACGGCCAGGTTAGACTCCAACACACTGCAGGGCCAAAGTCACAACAAAACACGTCCCTCAGCTCCGGATCAGAAGGCAATTTTGCCAAACCGAGAAGCAGAACCTAGGCCAACCCCCTCAAAACGGACGAACGAGAGGGAGTTGACGCCAGGACTCTCGAGTACACATGACATAACAGGGAGAAAACGGGAGGTAAACATGTCATGGGCTGAGGACATAGAGCCCGTCCCACAGCACATTAAGCCCACACCCACCTACACAAATAGGCAAACACAAGGGCAGGAGTCTACCGTGGCCATAGGCCAGAAATCGGTCAGACTACGCTCAAATACATTGCCAGGGCAAAGACAGGCAATTAAACGGCCTTTACCGCTAGTTCAAAGGGCAATTTTGCCAGAATGGAAGCGGCACTGGCATTTGTACCCCAGGTGCGAATGCATAAGAGGGTGTTGCCTTCAGGCCCTCAGGGTGCACGACACACACCTGCACACTCTGCCCAGGCGCAGACACAAAGTACACGGGGTATAAGAAAGGTCTTATTACCTACCCCACGAGACCGGGCAGTCAAGAACATACACACCCCCATAAACTCTACTAGGGTAGCGCGAAGCGCAATTAATCCCTCAGACATAACCACATTAAGGCCAACATCCAGGCACTACGGTGAAAGTAGGCCCAGGCTTACTTTGCTACAAACTCCTCCGAAAAATAGCAAAGAAGCACCTAAATGGGTTTCAGGGGCCTATGCCCTAGTGACAGGGCGACAGTATCCACCTTCCCGAGCAATGACGCTCGAACAAGGATAACGACTTTCACCATGAGTATAACACACACTGTCACCTGAAGCACAAATATATACGGGCAGGGTCTTTTACACGTGAGAAACACGACAGTGGATACAGAAAGGGCAGATCCCACCCCTGTAAACGGTAGATTTCACACGTACATACAGCAGATCGTGGCCAATTCAAAACTATGTAATTTGAAATTTTTCCTAAATTTTTCTTGGCTCCTAGCATTTTTCAGGCCATCAAGGGTTTATGATCATAGTTGGTCCACATTATAGCTTGGATAATGTAAAGTTTCTAATATGCAAAGCCAAGCGGAAGCCAATCAGTCGGGCCACGCGGCTTAGGGCCGGAAAGAGCTATTCCGAACACAGCCTAGGCAACAAACCACAGCATAGAGCTTAGGCGGGTCTTTCTAAGTAGAAAGGAATAAGTGTTCTATGTTCCGGTCCCACAGTTGATAGATTCTCTTGTGACGGGCGAGAGCAATAATCGTAAGAAACAGTTAAGAATCTCAAACTAATTTTCAAAAATGGTAGATTCCCCTGAGACGTAACTAGATTACTGTCGTACTAACGTCGCCAAACAGGTGAATAGTACACTCAGGTCCTACCTTTCATTCTTAAACATTTTTGCATTATTTATGATACAATCTTTACAAGGTACCGCCGTCTGGCAACCTGCTAAAGTAATCATAAAGCATTATGTAAATGTCATACAATATATTTTCTCTATTATTATTTTTTCTCCCAAAGAACTTTCTTAACTTGAATTTTTGGACAGCTCATTTTTCTTTTTCGCTTCTTTCACTAATCCTGTGAAAGGAACATTATCCAAGTTGAACTGTATGTATTTAACCTATAGGTACACGTAATATGTTACAATGCCTATAACATAAACTTTTCTCGTCCCCCACAAAAACGCACAAACTAACCATAAACACCATGGGGTAACACTCACAGCTCAAGGGGGAAACACCATTACTTATTTCATGAAGGCATATCACACCCGCCAAACAACACCTACACGTAAAGGCGGGAACACTGTCAAGAGGAAGGGAAGTGATCCCACTGGCAGACGTGGAAAGAAGGCCAAGAAATAGCCTTCGGACCTCGCTGACCGCACCGGGATACGACCCTAACACTTGGCAGAACTGTCCAGAAGACACAAGCCTGAATGGCACCAGAAATAATTATCCTGGTTGAAGACGGTCTCAAACCCGCAACCTCCTGGATACCAGGAGTGCAAGGTCGGGTAATTATCCCATGGGAGGATATAATAATAAAGGACAGTTCCACTAACACATATACATAAGCACAAAACAATCAAATCACCTCCGTCACCTAGTCACCAAACACGCAACTAGCGGCCCGGTGACACACATACATGATGACATCGGGTACCACTAACATGAATATATTCGACCCACGCTTACATTACCACAAAACTTGGGAACACAAATGTATTTAGTGGAAGGTTCTTTTCTATCACGGAAAGCCATGTTCGCAACAGCAGAAAGAGCACTCAGGCTTAGACACACACACGTGCCGGACACAGGAACATCGTCAAACAAGTAATAAGATAGCGCACACGTCAATGAAATTAGAGATTATCGCCGTCAGCGATGAGACACTCGTGACTGGGCGACCTTCACTATATACGGGCAGCTAACATGCATGCAGCTCTGAAGGCGGAACACACGCCATCATTCACGCCAGGTCCAAAACCCCATAACTCCCAAAATTACAATACGAGGACCATCCCCAAAGACACAAACTTTTCACGCCAATGCGTATTTTCATCTGCGCATTTCAAATACACGATACGTGCGCCATGGTATATACGGTACAGATATCGTAATACCAGAGCCTTAAAGCAGGCGGGTGCGAACTCACGACCACACAACACACTCGTGCCAAAAACTAACTAATCAACGGTATTTTTGGCGCGAAAAACACAGTCAAAAGCCACACTGGGGACAATCAAATCCCAACAGACAACGCAGACATAGAACACGGAGAATTACATGATTACGGGTCCGAATACCCAGCAAAAATCGGACGCCAGGGGAAACAAAAAAAATCCAGACGCCCAATTACACTGAAACTGGCCCCAGACAAGTACATAAGTGAATCAAACACATGTCTATAGGCACAGGAGGGGTTTTTTTCTCCTCTTTTTTCCCATACATAATGGAGCATAGATTCGCCCCAGGGTACTCGCTACAACAGCCTACCTCGGCACTGCCGACCCAGTAATTCCCAACAAGAGGGCGTAACGAAAATTCTAGGCCTCCAAGGGGATCACAATAGACTTCCCAAACAGGGATTACACATAGTTGCACAAGGCAGAAGTTTTGCTGAAAACAGTGTACACATAACATCGGTTAGCATAAACGGGACAGATTACCACACTGGCACTCCCGGAATCCCAAACAATGACAAAATGCCGACATTCGCAAAAGGCACGTTCCGACAGCCGACATACGTGACGTCAGAGCCTTCCCTTACACAAGCAAAAACATTGACTTGCAAATTCCAGAAGCATTGCTACACTAACATACAGTACACATGGATTTTGGCACAGAATTCTGCAATGTTTCAATATGCCTGGCATTTAGCAATATGCAGACACTGTGGGTCATATTAGCTTAGGCCCATAGAAGCAGGTTTACACAGATATTGACAAGCCGCACGCACCTCCTGCCCATGCACGCGCCACACGATAGGACTTAGGCTATAACAGCCCACCCGCCCGCGTGGTGTAACGGAACATAGTCACACACACGCGCTCACTAATCAGGGACGAATCCAGACAGGGACTCTGAGGGAACAGACCTCCACAATAAATACTTCTCCTCTTACTTTTAAATCCCAAAACCATCATAGGCGGTCAGGACATGACCAGTCACACTACGATCACTTGCTACATTAACATTGCAACTGAGAGACCAGATTAGGTCGTGACGTTATAGCGTCACCACACGTTACTATCCCGAGGAGCCGATAGAAAACAGACATTGACCAGATGAGGATGACAGGAGCACAGGTGGATAGGGCCAGCCAGATAGCCAATATACCACCTACAGGCTACCATAGTAACACCCTCATCCTTCCATAACCTTCCCACTTACAACATTAACCAACACAGACACATAAACACATAAAAACAGCTAAACTACACGCCAAAATCTACATCGGGGTTGATAGACTTCATGCGTTTAAAGAGAGGGCTCACTACGCCCTGGCCCTCAATGCTAACACCTGAGTATTAGGGGTGTGTCGGAAAGAATGGCAAGCGAAATGCACATCTCTAAGTGAGAGATGAGGCCAAATTTATATTAACAATTCTTTTTTATTAAATAATCCCACATGAAAGGGACATAGTATTATTACGCCTCAACCGATGCCTATCCTTAAAGGAGAGCGGACACGCCTGATGTCCGTCATCACGCATGGAATAATCCCACCCACACACCTGGGTTATTATTAGTATTACTCCTGCATGGAATTTTTATATTTTTGCAATCCCGGGAAATACCTACCCCCGTCCACTCATTGTAGAAGCATCCTGATAGCATCACCGGCTCCAGGCCACCATTTACATGAAGCCCAAAGATGCGCAACCCCCTCCTACCTTGCTTCAAGCCTATTCAACAAATAACACCCCCCGGATCCTAATAACAGGGAACCTAACACCATAAACCCTACTAACGCCTCCATGAAAATTAACAAGGCATTACAGCTGGAAGTCCGACATAGCACAGTAGACCTGAAGTAGTCTATGCACTTAGAAGATTCTACAACCCCAGAACACTTACAAATTTTACATTTTCTACACAATAAATTATTTACACAATACACTTATATTTTTTATATAAAATAAAGGAATCTGTGACACGCTGAATGATGATAACAGCGTAGGCAGAAGGGAAGAGGCACCACACAGGAGCAGAGCTGGGTAAGGCGATGAAAAGCCCAACCCCAGTTTGCTCACTGACCCAGACCAAACAGACGAACCACATAAGGTCAAAGCGCCGATGACCTAGCACGGGCAAACGTCGGAGTCTCGGAAGGCCTAGCCTGCCCCCGGGACAAAGAAAAGTTACACCCACCATGTGCTGCGGGCATCGAAGCCAGACCTGCAGGGAAGACTTTCTGAGGATGGTGGGAGAAATAGCCAGCTCCACACCGGACTCAGGAGATGACCCTAGGGACGACCAATTAGGACTAGACTCTTAGTTAGTGTATAGGTAAATAAAACTTCTAGAGCGAGAAGTTTGTCTCCTATTTGTAGGAGTGAAGCAGCATTTTAGGGTTCACCGGAATCAACCCTAGAGCCAACAATGCCAATATAGGCGAAGAGGAGCCGGACGCCGCCATTCCCGGAGGATATTATTACTGCCAACATAGGCGAAGAGGACCCGGACGCCACCATTCCCGGAGGACACTATTTTAGCGGACGATGTCCAATGCCCACTTAAATGGTGACGCATCGGGCAGCCAGAGTTATTAAATGAGGAGCATCGCGAGCACTCAAAGGGGTTTAGTGGGTAGACCCAACAACAATGAATATATCAATGACGACATATGCAAATGCAACGGCAATGAATAGGCAAGTATAACGGGCGAAGCGTTTGCTCTTGTGGGGCACCGCAGCCGCCCGTAACTTTATTAATTACTAGTTAGTAAGCACTAGCATAAATGTCGACAACTTGTATTAAGGGGGCGGAATCCGGCGGTTCTAGAGACAACCGGTGTTTCTAGAATACGTGCGGGTGGTGCCCTGAGGAAGTAAATTGCCTCAGGCGATCGCCCTGGTCGAAATTTTAGCATGTAAGACAGTTGCATTTGACACGCAACTTAGGATTAAGCAAATTTACTAACCGCTGTTGCCAAATAATAGCACGGCATATTTCGGCAATAAAGTAAGGTCAACCATTCGGCTTATAAATAGCAAACATTTTTACTTACCATAATTAAGGTAACGACTTCGGCACCTGATGACCAACAAACCCGTCATCAGGGTAAGCCCGATAACACATTAGGTTAACAATAGACTAAGGTAGAATATCTCGGCACCTGATGACTAACAAACCCGTCATCAGGGTAAGCCCGATAATACATTAAGTTAGATTATATAGGATAACTTACATTAAGGTAGAATATTTCGGCACTTGGTCACCAAAAATCGGTACCAGGGTAATCCCGATAATATAACACAATAAGTAGAGTAAGTAGGCTACGATAGGACTCTAGCCGGCATAGGTTAAGTTACAGCAATATAGAGTGCCAAAGGCAAGCGATATTGCATGCGCCTATAAATGATATATATGGCTTGTATAATATTTCTATGCTCTATTGCAGATCACCCGAGCGGCAATCCACTAATATACTTTGTCCACAGGTCCACAACGCAATAAACATGTCTTTTGTAAATATATTTCCAACACCAAGTTGTACACACTCTCCTCTGTCACAAACATATACACTCTCCAAAACTTTCAGTTGCACCCTTTAACGGTGACAACACAGTGGTGAACGATGCACAGTAACCGTGGAATACTGAGCATCAATGAGCACAGATACACATTATGCACGCAAATGAAGCGTGGATTCAGTGTCTAAGGGCGGCACAACGCTTGTAAGCGCCGCGCCTTCGACGCTAAGGTGGAATTCCTAACCACGGTGGGAAAACCACTAGGGCATAAGAGAAAACAAAAGGAGACAGCAGATTAGCCACTGAACCTTGGCAGAAACGGCCACTTAAGGACGCTTCGGAAGCAAGGTAGAGAGTTAACAGCGCAAAAAGGTATAAAATAACTGGCCACTTATAAGAGCTCTATAAGGTAATATATATTAGTTATAAATCATTTTGTATTTCATAGTTACATCATGACAAGGTTATACACATACATGTTCCACATGGTTGGATAATATACCCGTACATAGAATGCCAACATGGCAACCATCATTACTACTATGGTTATTATTATTATTATTATTATTATTATTATTATGCTTAGTATGTTTATTTATAAATTATAATAATATTATAAATGTCATGATCATCATTATTATCGGGTCATGCCCGGCATCATCATCATGATGATTACCAATATCAATATGCAGTGCTACCATAATTACCACAGTACTATCACCAGCCGGTATACGGCACCATTATTGCCATCATCGCCACGGCGAACATTGTTATATTTTTTTCCAATGTATACATGTACACAATGATCATGCTTTTGTTGCTTTCATTTTCTTTCTTCTAACGTCCAAATTTGTGAAGGTGTTCCGTTTTACCCCACCACAATAAACATATTTTAAATATTTTCTTTAACTTATACCTTGGAACACCTATTTTTTCTATTTCTTCCATCTTTCACATTGCAGGGAGCAATTTTTTCCCCAAGACAGCGCCGGACGGCAAATCACCCGTCCAGCCATGGGTTTTTTCCTCCCTGCACAACACCAATATATGATACAATATCAAAACCATGTATTTTTTTGTGGAACTTTTTATATTGCAAATGGCATTTTTATTTTATTTTTATGAACTGTTTTAAAATTATGACATGTATATGCATATATCCCAAAACCCACCCCTCTGAACACGAGCTGATCTCACATCTACACGAAATCGCTACATCTACACGACATCGCTACATCAACACGACATCACTACCTCTACACGAAACAGAAGAAACGAAGATGAGATACAAGGAGGATTCAACAACGACCTACTACATTGACACCCCAGCTCCACGTTCCGTTCCCGTTCGCGGGGACGCGAACTAATCAAAGGAGGAGACTTGTACAGGCCCCCAGGGGGCTGCACCCCCTGAAGCCACCCCCCATCATCTATTAAAACCACCCCTAACTGGCAAACATCATAAGTCCAGAACAGCACCTTTTACACAGCAAGGGCGGCTGCCCAGCTTGGGAAGCCTGCCAACCACTTGCATCACACTCACAAACATCTACACAATAGCTAACTAGGGCACCTACATCGATGGAATGTCGACGAAGCAACGCCAGAACCTATAAGAAGGAAGGCCTTAATGAGGACAGGCTCTCTCTATTATCTGTCATACAGTGTGTGTAGCCGGAGGCCCTGTTAACTGCTGCTATCATCAGGTGAGTCAGCAAGTGTTCAGATATCCTATACTTTGTAAAACCTACCCACAAACTTGTACACATAACTTGCATTATTACTCACGTCCCCCTAAAAGGGACATACAATTTCATACTCACTGGCCAATAAATACTTGGTCAGTAATCTACACATTGCATTTGTAATTACACGCCTCTTTATATCCTAACACCCTTCCTGACTCTCGTCACGAGTAAGCGTGACAATAGTAGCCGGTAATCGCCTGCTCAGGCTCCATTGTGTCTCCCGCACGAATCCGCTGGCAGCAAGCCGCCGGCATAGCTGACGCAAGCAGGTCTGTTATATAATTCCCTCCGACCAGCTGGGAGGCCAGTATATTAACCTGCGCCCAGAAGATCATCCCCTAAGCGACACTTACGTCTTTATAGGAGCACCCCCTAGCATTTAAACATCACACAACACTCTACACTGGCAAGCTTACCCAGCTACGGGAAGCTGCCCTCTCTAGAAATCACCTTCCAAATTAGTACACTAACACATATGTTTTAGACCTAACTACCCCCAACTAAGGGATCTTAAACAATGTGTAATGCGGTTATAAAAATATAAACTTGGTGATGTTGGTGGTAATGCCCACCCGTATTCAGAAATCGAGGTCATGAGTGACCATTATAATGACAGTAATTCAGTGCAAGGTTATACTAATTTATGAATGTTTTTGAAAGAACATAGTCTCTGTTCTTTTTGCATTTCTTGTTACCAGTTATTGATGAAATTGGCAGTTCCAATTATGGATCTAGTTTTGTTAAGCCTCAGAGTTTGTTTTTGTGTGGCATCCCCATTTAATTAATTCTTCGGTTGTGCTCAGTTTTTAGGATTTAAGCAATGTTAGTTAATGATTCACGATCGTTATATTATAAATTCTGGATGCATTTAAATAAGTACATTTATACTGAGAAATTATTGAATCTTTAGAGATTTTGAATTACGAATTTCACGTCTTTTTAGCTTGAGTGCTTGATTGATAATATAAATTTTGACTACATTGCTAAGGCAATATAAGTTTTGCAATCCCAATTTTGACAAAGCACTAATGAGGAGTACAGAATTACCTGTTTGCGAAGGCATTTACATCTGAGGGTGTAATAACATTAATAATGATTTCGCTGTAAATAAGTAAATATGTATATATTTATCTCTGAATTATTTCACGTGTTTTCTAATGTTGGAATGGGTGGAAGAACCATTAAGGCGATTTATCTAATTTTTTTTTTGCTTCTTAAGGGATCACCTTTTGTTTATATAATTAACAATTTCTATTAAGGGTTGAATGCATTCTTGGTCCATGGGGGCAGCTAATGCATTTATGGGCATGATTCTAGTGCCCATTTTCTTTGTTTTTGTGTCCAGTCAAGGACAATCTGGTCTGACCCTTTGTCAGATTATCTTTTGGAAATAAATACTTTGTCATTTCTTTTAATCGCGTGATGTGATGATTTACAGAAGTATAAAGAGGTCGCATTAAGGGGGGCCATAGCTAGATATTTCTAGAGTTTCCCACACTCCTGAGAGGGTGATTTCCCACGATTCTCGTGTTCTTTGAGCAGTTCGCTGCTATGCTTTGGTCGTGCTTAATGCCACCTCTGTTAGGTTTTACTGCACCCTAATACTCCCTTTCCCATGTTGGTAGGATCTGGGTACTTTTCTGAGCCGGGGGGTTTTCAGGTCTTACGATCCAGCTACCATCGAGGGATATCAACAGGTAAAGGGTAGGTTTTTTCGGGCACAGTAAATTGGCGGCCCAAACTTAAGGGGCATCGAATAGAGATATCGTGTCTTTATGGGAGGTGCCAATTGGGTAAAATGGCATACAGATGATGGACTCGAGAAAACTGGAATACCAGAGACGAGAACATAGTTTGAGGCCATTATAGATGTCGAACCTCGTGGAAGGGCATCTGACTGGTGATATGACGCCATTTCATGATCGTTTCGAATCTTGCTTTCCAACACGTGGTGACGTTATGTGCTAGTCAATTCCGACAACATTACAGCGATCAATTGTGAACTCGTTGAATGAACGTCGGGAAATAATGGTTCACCAATGCTTTTAGCACAAGATATTGGAATTCATTCGTGAATAAAGCAATTAAGAGTATTCTCGATCTACACGGCATACGTGTAGAATTGCAACCATTAATAGATTTTGTGGATTTTTAAGTGGTGCTACACTGACTTGGAAATAATATACGACTAGAGCCAATATCAATGAAAGACATTCTCTGAAAAGCTGAATTGACTTGATCAGTCGAGTAGGGCTTTGTGATGTAGCTCGTGGGTCAGCTGCACTCAAGGTGTCCCATTTTCTTGCATCCGGCGGATGGGTATTTCTGAGCCCATTTTAAATGTAAAACCATTTTCATTAATTTAAAGATGGCCATAATAGGAATACTTAGTATATATACTGATATAAATCATCACGCATAGTATGAGTAGGTTCTGGGAATTTCTCGATTCTAACATAGAGCACTGATTGGTAATTTTAATTATATTTTAAGTTAACGCAACACAATCAAGAAGTTCGTATGATGGCAAATGTGGTTTATTCTGTGATGTCTATGCTTTGTTTGGTGGAGCGGTGTCCATGTTTTTCAGCTTTTGAGTGATATATATTTGATATGTCTGAGAACGATGGGAAAGGATCTCCTAGTGAGATTGAGAAACTTTATCAACTGCTTCAGGCACAGATGAATATTCAGGATGCTCTTGCAGAGAGTATAAAAGACTCTTTAAATGACCTTCAGTCCAGCAATAAAGATATTAGATCCAGCCAAAGTCGAATGCAGACTAGTATAAAACAAATGCAAATCAGTCAAAGTCAAATGCAGAGTAGTCAAACAAAAATGGAAGCAGACATTGATAACATTCAATCGATAATTGTTAAGGTTGAATCCAGTCAAAGTCAAATGCAGAGTAGTCAAACAAAAATAGAAGCAGACATTGATAACATTCAGTCGAAAATTGTTAAGGTTGTATCCAGTCAAAGTCAAATGCAGAGTAGTCAAACAAAAATAGAAGCAGACATTGATAACATTCAGTCGAAAATTGTTAAGGTTGAATCCAGTCAAAGTCAAATGCATGCTAGTCAGAACCAGATGCAAACATGTCAAAATATTATTGAAGTTAAAGTCACTAGTGTACAGGCAGATGTAACTAACATCCAGCCTAAAGTTAGCATTGTAGAAGCTAATCAAAACCTTATGCAAATCCAGATCAATGAAATAGAGAAAACTAATAAAGATTTCCAAATGGAAATTAAATTAGATTTAGATATCAGTAAACGGTTGGCAAAGGATAATTTGTAAGCTTTGCAACTACAATTCACTAACGACACTATCCATACACAGGCTTCGATAGATCAATTGAGAACTGAAATGAATTCTTTTCGAGTTCAAGTCAGTGACCATAATAAATTATTGAAAGATAACTATGATATAGATCTTAAGGCAATTGTTAAAGAAAACATAGATTTATTAAGAAATGTTATGATTAGGATTAATGAAGATTCTTTCAATGATCTGAAATAGGAAAAGGAACAAAAACTTGCCACTAGCGAATTAAAAGCTACTAAAGAAATATTAGATGTGAGGGAGGATGTCGATAAGAAGATTACTGTTCTTCAAATTTCTCAAACAGATAATTTAACCAGTCTAGAAAATAAATTAAAGTCCATCGAGGTTAAGGTGGATCAGAACAACATAGAACTGAACGAAGACAGGGAAAAGAAAACTTCGGAATTAAATGCAGTTCGAACGCAATTGGAAACCATTAACCTTGGGGGGAATGTTAACGTAGAAAGTATTAAGGAGCAATTAAGGTCAAGCTGGAATAGCGACTTTCACGCTGCTTTAGCTCAAATGGAACCTAGATTACAGGAAAGAGATGAAGCTATGCCACATGAGTCTCCCGACATTAGGATCAGTCCTCAGTCTAGAGTTGCGGAATGGTTAGGTCCAACTCAACCCAATTTGACTCAGCCCAATTTCACGCAACTACAACCATATGGGTACACTTATCCCAACACTAACGTCAATACAGGAGGTTATATACACAGGCCTGTTGAAAGAGCGTCTAACATCACTGTTATTAGAAATTTTGAGGATAAAACTCGCAAATTCAGTAATTTAGATGGGACTACCCCTCTCGAATTTATTCGTGGATTAAGGGATTACTTCGTGGAATCGCAGGTGCCACACGAACGCGAACTTAGAGTAGTGGAGCGCTATTTGACTGATGCCCCACTTCAGTGGTATGAGGCGTTTAGGTATACCTTCAATAATTTCGAGGAGTTTGCTGACGCATTTATCAAAAGATTCTGGAGCATTGAAGTGCAACAAAATATAAGGTCAGAAGTTTACTCGAGAAAGTATGCAAATACAGGTCCCACAAGCTACGCAGAGTACGTTGCGTGTCAGCTCTCGAAATTGCGGTTTCTGCAACCCCCGATGACCGAGGGTCAGTTAGTGGAAGCTATATCGCAGCAACCTCCCGTGGATGTCAGAAAGTCAATAATTTCATCAGGAGTGACTGACTTAGCCACGATGGACGACTTGCTACGTCGTTTGGACCACGTAAACGCAATGTCAACACCTATCATATCGCGTGCTAGCCGACATGAGTCTAAAGGGATCAACACGGTAGTAATGAACCGAACCCAACAAACGGATCAGGTCAGATCCGACCAGAGGAATTCGGAGAGGATATGACAAACTCGAAACCACTACCAAAGGGATGTGAGATACCAAAACCAGCAGAGGGAATACACGGAACCACCGTGGCAGAGACGTTATGAGGAACGTAATTTCTACAGGAGGGATAACGGCAATAACCGTAACAACCATCGTGACGCACCTTATGACGCTAATTACAGACCACGTCAGGGGTACAGCAGGTACAAGAACTATAGGACGGAAGAGTTTTATCGAAGGAGAGACCGGGAAAGGCTCAGAGGGGAGCAGGAAAAGTCCGATGGGGAAGGACGAAGAAAGAAAGAAAGAAAGAAAGAAAGAAAGAAAGAAAGAAAGAAAGATGATAAGAGAAAGGATACAATAAATGAAGCCCACGCAAGTACTAGTCGCCAGGGTAGCAGTGAAAGAACCCCAGAAAGAGATGGTGACAAGGAAAAAAAACGCCAAATTCCAAACAGAAATAAAACCTTGTAATTCTGCACCCTCATTTGCGATTACAATATATGAGACCTTCAATGTAACCGATGAAGACTTGTTATTTGAGGAAGGCCCGAAGTTTAGAGAAAGACCCATTGAACTGCCTGTAATCAATGTTCAAGTATGAGAACAGGAATGCAGAGCATTAGTATACACTGGAGCTATGATATCGATAATAAGTGAAGACTGTTATGAAAGGCTTAAAAGAGAAGACCGATTCACGTCGTTACCCGCTTCTCCCGTGAAAATTAAGGGTATATTCAAGGACAAATCTCTGAAATGTAGAATACAGATACTTATGAGGTTTGGCATAAATGAGAGGCAATACGAACACGTATTCATTGTCGTGAAAGGCATCAATTTTGACGTCATCATCGGGATTGATTTTATAATCAAGGAAAGGGCCATAATAGACATGGATAAACGGATCATAAAATTTAATGAAGAAGTTGTAGAAAAGGAAACCATACCAAGAAAGAGAGATAAGGAAGAGGCTAGTGAAACTGTAGCCGAGGAAACGTTCCGAATAGCTCGATGCTTTGGGAACAATTGTTATGAAATCACCAGCATAGATGGAAGGGATATTATAGGTCGTTTCAATGCCAAGAACATGCGCAGATACTACAAGAAGTTAGTTTAACTCTGTATTGAACCCGCTGAGCTATGGTTCATGTGATATTTTTTACGACAGAATATTTATGATGGGATGTTGTACCTTTGAACACACCCAGGAAGCCACGTGGAGCTGAGAGCTCACGCGATACTCTTTGAAGTAACGTTGAATCGCACTTTTGACTTTGGTGAAAACTGCTAATTATTTATCTGAGATCTTATTAATTAATTTTATTCTTTCTCAAGACTCAGAATATTCCATTTCGTCATGCTGCATTATTAAAACATTTTTGAGAATGTTATTTTAGCTTAAGGTAAGGTAATACCCTTGCAGATACGCAAATAGGAACGTAAATAGTCGCTCAACGACTTCGGTTTGACGACCTACTTCCTTGAGACACCCAGTGCCTTGCACTACGTCTGGAGAATCCGCCCAGTATAGGCGTGTAATTGCATTTGTCCTGCGAGACATAGAAGAATATCCGCTTGTAAGCGTTGAATTGGTTATCAGGTGCCATCGTGCACTGGCATATTTTAAAATACTGGTATTTATGCACAGTGAGCCACAGGAACATATTGAAGATAATTATAGGCAAGTATTAGTGAATTATATAATTTTACCGGAATACCACATTTTAGTACCCACGTGTTTGTGGAGGGCCAAATGCCTTGTGGAAAATATACAGGTAAATGTGTTGCAATTACTTCAAATAAGTGTGATTACGATAGTGTAACATATTTGGATTGCCAGAGTGAAGTTTTTATTTCCAAAACGAAGTACATTTTACCGATGCTGCATGATAGAAAAGTAGCGTCATTTAGCACGTGTAGAATCATAGATCAGTGCTAGCTCACGTATCTATTCACATCCACGAAATTAAGGCTGTGTTGTCAATTACTATCAGAGCCTACAATACTTACGACGAACAATATATTTTTGGAAAGTGAAAGAATGAATTTCATAATTTATTTCACCGTCAACGTGACCAGACTATTTTACACCATGGTTGAATCAGTCATCATGGGCTAATACCATCCTGGTATGAGGGTGATATTTCTACGAGAACTAGCATGATGGTGGAGCTTGCAGAACCGAGGACGAGAAGGAAGGAATCCAAGATGCCATTTCCAGGCATATCCAGCATATTCACGGAGTTGTCGACAGGGACGAATCGAACCCTGGTCTTTGGAGGAGTCCAGATGGGAATCCTGATGAGGATAATACCGTTCCAGAGATCCAGAGAGGAATTTGTACAACCCTGGTTATTGAATAGAGGGCTGAGTGATAGCTTCTCCATGTCGTGAGTTTTGAATATCCCTTCTCTTGTTCTAGTTCTGGTGGTATATTAGATTTAATGTAGTTTGTGAATCAACCACTCTCTGTGTCAGCCATTTTTCTAGGTAGGGATTGTATCTAGTTTAATTTAATGTCATTTATTCCAGTATAGTGAGACACCCTTGGGTTCGACATTTTGGTTAACCCTGGTGCAGCTTCATGAACGTCGTAGAACGTCAAAGCCTATCTTTTGCTAGATGTGACCGTAGTCATTCGAGGCTATTTTGTACAACCCTGTTTGGGGTGATTTTTCAAGTCTTTGCTGACTCTAGTTATGACAATCAGATGTCATGGTTATTTCTTTAACTGCATTCTTTGCAGCCAGTTTTGATACACCCCTGACTTTCGTTAGAACAGTCGTATCAGTTAGGCAATCGACTGTAATTGCCAGTTTTGTAAATGCATTATATTTTCATTTTGAATAAGCTCAGAAGCTATTCTTGGTCAAGTTTGAACCTAACAACTAGAAGGAATGTTTCGTTGCCTAGCATCGAACTCAGTTCCCAACGTATCATTAAGCAGATCCTTGTATGGAATCTGCGCCACAATTATCATTTTGCTTGTGTCATGTAAGACACGTTTTTATTTGATGTTGTACTAGCAACTAGTGAATTGTATTTTGAGAGCAAAGAGCTCCAGTAATTGTAAGATTACTATCATTTAGACGTCTTTGGTAGAAAGACGGAATTATATTATTCTATTCAGATTTATTGCGTGTTTTTATACACGGACTCTTTAGAGGTTCATAACCTATGGTAAAGTTTTTTATGAACAGGCCAGATGTATAGTTTTATATTGATTAAATCGCCGGCCTTGAATAATGTGTGTTTTGTGTCGACCGAACGCAGGAATGTGGTAGCCTGCTGGTGACATAAACTGGTTTTGTAATCCAGTGCCCTTGAGAGCACGCTTCATTTGTTTGTGAAACAGGACGACTTTGACAAGAGACAGAATGCAAATGTATTCGCTCCTTCTTTCATTGCAACTTAGCTTATGTAACCCAGTTTTCAACCCTGTCTCAGATCACATGTTTTATAGATTGCTTTTTGTTAGTTGAGCGCACTTCTTGCGTGTGCCGTCTTGACGTGTACAATTAGGTCAGGTTTTCTATAGTGAGTTGCAGGCGACCCTGTTAAATGCAGGAATTTATTGTATGAAGGTACTTGTGATTACCTTGTCCGGGAGGGTTCCCGTTGACTAGATGTTATTGGAAGGTAACTGTTGTGGACAGGCCTATCCCAGAGTTATTGAATGCGAGCTTTGCGCCGCTGGTAACCCGTGTTATTGTGTGTCCGAGTTGTTATTGCTCGTTGATCTTATTCCGACTGTTGAGTCGAGGCTTTTTGGTGGAGAATGATCTCAGTGTAGACACTCCGTGCCCGAGCTATTGTCAGTATTATTCGCCATAAACCAACGATAAACCTAAACCAACATCTTAATAATAAAACGCATAACTTTGGTAAAACAAAAGCTAACTAATGAATTCTTCCTATCTAACTTTGTTCTGTTGCATTTTGGAACTGCTGACATAGCCGTGCAGTTGAAGGTAATTTCCTTGTGTGGAAATTACTAAGACAGTTGACACTTTTGTAGCGACCTGAAGCATGCGCGAACCTAGAGTTCGTAGCTTGTGGAGCCCAGGCCATGCGATGTCAGACGTGGTCCCAACTACGCATTCGTCACCGTAATTACACACATTAGACGACTATGGCTTACAAAGAGTAAACCAAGATGTAGGCAGGAATGTAATAAAAATTTGTGTCTATTTCATTACTTATTTATGATGTATAAGTGTGTAAATCCTACATGTTACCTTATTGTGTGCTGATAGCACGTAGTTATTAAGAATAATTAAATGTTTTTCATGGCTGTACACTTAGATTTGTTGTAATTGTTTTCTGTTACGGATGTCATCGCCGTAAATTTTGTTATTAACTGTTAGGACTTAGCTAGATGATTACCGTTAAATGTAAATGTGGAAATGGTATCATCCTAACTTAGATTTGTTTTGCTACCCTGTTAAATGTAAATTCTGACATTAGCTTAATCTTGTAACTTGAACTAGGGACTTGCGTCGTACCATTTTCCTAGTGTTGCTGTTGTTGCTTTATTATTGTGAGTTAGATCTTTCGCGAGGGTTTTTCTCAGTAACTTCTCAGGTAGGGACCTGCTCTTTATTTTCTTTTGTTTATTAGCTTGCGGACTAGCCGATCATAACCCTCCGAACTAGGCTAGGGGCTTGTGAATTTTAATAAATTTTCACGGTGTTTTACTTAAGTCTGGATGTTTAATTTCTCAGTCTAGTTTTTGAGGTGAACCTTTCCTTAGGCAGTCTATGACCATCGTCACCATGTACCACGATCCCCGTGGACTACAGTGTCTCGTGCCGCTTAGCCTATTAGGAAGTTCACCTGATCCTCACGGTAATTTTATTCGACTTATGGGATGTTAGGAAAGTCATCGTGGTTGTTGACTCGACTAACGGTCTCATAAATTGGCGCCCAACTCATGTGCCGACGTTAACGTGGTGACCGTCAGTACCATGTTACTTTGGAGGATCTTAATGTTGATTAATGGTAAATCGACAGGACTGGGATGAACTTAGAAAGTCGTACTTCAGATCAATTGACCGCATGGCATTCATGTTTGATAGAAGTCCATGGGGTGAGGCTTTAGTGTTGGATAAATGATGGATAGGGTTTTCTTTGATGATGCCTCATCCTGAGTAAATGTAATACTTTGCTTTGCTCGCCGTTGTCTTTGTAAATGTAGAAGCACTTAGTTTGCATACTCCAGCTGTACTCGTGATATTTATATAAATGAAACAAGCTTTATACCACCAAGTAACTAATCATAGCTGTAAGTTCTAGTAGAAATTGATCCCTCACTTTCTCATATATATTTCTTGTCAAATGGATGAGGAAACGATTCGTCGCGTGTTTGGAGAGATGATGGCAGGTGTGAATGCTAATCTCCAACAGATTACTGCTGACTTAGGTCAGAACACTCAAGCTATAAACAATGTTAGTGGTCATGTAGACCAAGTAAGACAGGAAGTTCACAATGTTAGTGCTCATGTAGACCAAGTAAGACAGGACTTGGAAGTAAACACCCAATCTATAAACAATGTTAGTGCTCATGTAGACCAAGTAAGACAGGACTTGGAAGTAAACACACAATCTATAAACAATGTTAGTGGTCATGTGGACCAAATAAGATTAGATTTAGAGGTAAATACTCAATCTGTTAATAATGTCAGGACTGATTTAACCCAAGTCAGGGCTGATATGGACACATTTAGGGTCGAAGCCAGAAATGATCTCGCGGCAGGTTTAGCGGCAGTTAGGGTTGATGTCATGCGACACCATCAAGAAGCTAACCAGCGTGTAGATTGCCTAACAGACCAAATGAATAGAGCTAGGGAGGATGTGCAAAACCGACTGGAGGAGCACACGGCTCAAATTCAAACCACCATAAATAGAGTCCAGATAGCCATGAAAGCTGACCTGGAACACACTCGGGAAGAATTCGGGACTCGATTGACGCACGTCAAGGGATTCATGGACACGGTAAAAAGGACATGACAACCATGAATATCGGATTAGTTCTCATGAGAGGAGCTGCGAATGCTGTGAACAACAATGTTATGACGATCGTTGACGGCATGTTAGAGGTCAGAGACGAACTGAACGTTAACAGGAGAAACATTTCTGAACTAACGGAAACCGTAGCAAGCCTACGCGAAACAGTGAATGTTCATCATGAGGAACATAACATTGACCTCATGTTATTAAGAGGGGATCTCAACGAACATAAGACCATAGTAGAGGCTAAGGTAGCCGAGGTCAAAGACAACATGTCAAGAGTCGAGGCAGAGATCGATTCTTTACAAAAGCGATTTGAGGAGGTCACAGTAAACGAAAGGTTAGACCTTAGCCATAACCTCAGAACGGCCATACGCGAGGTAGACGCGAACCTCAAGGGAAAGGTTGATAGAATCGAATTACAATTGAATGACTTAGGCAACAAAGTCGCGGCCAGAACTATTCAAGGACTTGAAGGCATAGAAAGACTTCTTGACAGACTCGAAACGACTCCTAGGGAGAGACACTTGCTCTCGCAAGTGGGAGAATCTCAGGAAACACCCGTTTCTCAATCTGAAGGAATGATGCCAACTCATTTTCAGCCCAGCGCACCTACAGAACCACAACATTTACAATTCTCTGGTTCAGCGCCGAGACAGGTTTTGAACCTTAACGCCCATCCCTTTCGACCAGCACCAAGTCAACCTAATAATGAGATAAATACACCTACGCATGACTATACGCAGAACACATTTAGACCCGCGCATACGCAGGGAAATGTGACGATAATACGTTCGAGAGAGGAGCAACCAGCTCGCTTCTCCGGAACTGGAAGTGGTGTTACTCCAGTGGAATTTCTAGCCAATGTCGAAAGCTATCTGAGAGATACGATGGTAACTCCAGAGAGGGAACTTAGAGTCATAGAACGTTTGCTTGAGGGGCAAGCCAGTACCTGGTTTAGAGCATTTAGATACTCGTTTACAGGCTACCAGGACTATAACGAAGCATTACTAAGGACGTATTGGTCGAGTGACATTCAGCAGAGCATCCGAGCTGAAATGTATACTCGTAGATACAGTTCGAATACGCCTACTCGTTATGCGAACTACTTCTCTATACAGCTTGCAAAGCTTCGTTGTCTTCAGCCTCCGTGTCTGAACAGGATTTAGTTAACACCATTGTTTGGCAGTACCCTGCGGACGTACAACGTGTGTTGATCGCTGCAGGGGCATCCACGTTTCAACAATGTGACCAGATTCTGCGACGCTTGGATGCAAACACGGAACAGTTCCCGACACACCGTCAGCAGAAGGCTGACAGGCGCGAGGAAAGACACATAAACTTGACCACTGTGGATAAAGTAAGCCAGACTCCGCAACAAACGCAAACACAAGAGAGTTCTGGGCATCGTGATGATAACTACAACTATCGTAGGAGGGAATGGAACAACGCTCCATATGCTCGAGATCGACAAGATGACCGTCGTAGTCATTGGAATCGGAGATTCGACCGAGGGACGAATGATAACCAACGTCACGAAAATTACCACCGCGGGAATAACGGAAGAAACCAACAGCACGGAAGTATCCGAAGGGACTATCGATACGCTAGAGGATATAACCGAGATCGAGACCCTAGATACCAGCCAGACAGAGATTGGAAAGGAAGAGCACGGAAGAGCCGTGAATACCTCCAACAATTAAGAGAGCTGCAAATCCAAGAAGAGGGAGAACGGAGCCCAACTTCGAGGGAAAATAGAGAATCGGCACAGGAGACGGAGCACAACCAGCCCAGTACTTCTCGCCAGGATAATAAAAAACGCCGAAAAATTAACAGATTCTTGTCAGGTTGAGCACCGAGTAACTGCTACCATATTACTCTGGGAGCAAATCCAAGAAGACTTGTTGGACGAACGACGAACGACGAACCACAATTATGAGTTGACCCGTCTGTCCAAGATAGTAGCCACTTTGAACGAAGTCAACGTAGTCATTCTCATTGATACTGGGGCAATGATTAGTGTTATTTCCGCCGATTGCCATGCCAGATTAAAGGCCAACTCTGAGGTGACAGAGCTGCCTGTTTCAGCTATAAGAGTCAGAGGTGTCATACCTGACCGGGCTGTGACGTGCAAAATCCAGATTCTTTGTACCCTGAAGATTTCAAATCATGTGTATTTGCACGAATTTCTTGTAATGAAGGGCTTGCATCATGACGCCATACTAGGCGCAGACTTCATTAGAAAATATGATGGTATCATTGACATGGGCCGTAACACGGTAGAGTTCAAGCCGAACGAACCCATTCAGATGAACCTAGTTGAAGAAGAACCGGAATTCCTATCCGAAGTCGACGTAGTCGAAAACTTGAATGGCAAGGAAATTGACGAGACTCTCGATGCCGACGAAGAGGCAGAATCATTATCAGCACCCACACGAGAGAATCTTGATATAATATTGAACGAATACAGGGACATATTCGACACCACACCTGGTGAGATATTAGACTACGAATACGATCTTATGCTACTGGATGATTCCCCATTCCAGAAGAAAATTTACCCGATTGCTGAGAAATATCGTGAAGAAGCTGCTAAGAAGATCCATGAGATGGAAGCAGCAGGCACAATCAAGAAATCACCGACTCCTTTCTTGAATCCCATAACGCCTGTGGTTAAGGTAGATGGAAGCTTGAGACTTTGCCTTGATGCCAGAGCCTTGAATGAACGCCTAGCTCCTGAGCACGACAGACCGCCCAAGATTAGGGACATTCTCAGGAAGTTCAAAGGAAAAAGGATATTTTCATCATTGGACTTGGTTCAGTCTTATTACCATATCAGATTATCTGAGCATACTCAGAAATATACTGGATTCCTGTTTGATCAGACTACTTATGTCTTTCGAAAACTACCATTTGGATTGAAAAATTCCGGAGCCGCATTAATCAGAGCACTTGATGCCAAGCTGACTCCTGAAGAGAAGCAGAGAGTAATATGTTATGTGGATGACATAATCATAGCTTCAGAAACAGAAGAAGAGCATTTAAAGACATTGCGCCTTGTTTTTGAGAATCTACGACAGGCGAATTTTAAGGTCAAATTTGACAAGTGTCGATTCTTTCAGAAAGAAGTGAAATTCGTAGGACACATAATCAATGGAGAAGGATACAGACCAAATCCGGCAAAGATTAGAACTGTTGCTGCATTTATAACGCCAACCCGTGTGAAACACGTGAGACAATTCTTAGGAATTCTCCAATTCTTTGCTGCTGAGAAGTATTCCGAGACTGTCGCACCTCTGCAAGGATTACTGAAAAAGAACTGGAGGTGGAACTGGAATGATGAATGCGAGATAGCTTTCAGGAGAGCTAAACAGATGCTAGTAGACTCAATTCAGTTAGAATATCCAGATTATTCCCGGAACTTTATTCTAGAAACTGATGCATCTGCCATTGGTATAGGAGCCATTTTACTGCAGGAGGATGATGAGAAGAAACGTCGTTACATCGCTTTCTTAAGCCGACGTTTAAGAGCACATGAATCTCACTACTTCACGACCGAGATAGAAGCACTTGCAATAGTTTACGCACTTGGATACTGGCAGAAACTTCTGTTAGGCCAGAGGATTATTGTGAGGACCGATCACCATGCACTGACCTTCATCTTAAGAACAAGACTGGCAAGCGACAGGATCACACGTTGGACGCTGTTTCTCCAACAGTTCGATTTGGAAATAGTTTATCGACCAGGCAGAGAGAATGTGTTGGCCGACATCCTCAGCCGGAATCCTGAAGCTACTGTTAATGCCATAGACATCGAGGGAGAATACGAGGAACACCTTCGCCGACTTCGTCATCTACCTGAAGGACAGCGACGTGAGGAGGAACTCAGGCACATTATCCGTTTCCTGGAACGAAGAATGGATCCACAGGATGCTCATTATGCGAGAATTGCTGCTGTTGCAGATAATTACTTGATTTATCATCGTGTATTATACAAGTTTGTGGACGAGGACCATACTCAACTGCGTGCAGTTATTCCTAGGAGATACCAAGAATCTGTTATTCTTATGGTTCATCTATCCATTGGTCATGGTGGAACAGACAAAACCATTGCAACCATCAAAGAGTCTTTTACATGGAAAGGGTTAGGAGCCACCGTTAGACAGTGTTTACGTGCTTGCGACGCATGCCAGCGGAACAAGTACACGTCACACTTACTGAAGGAACAACCTAGACCAATACTCCCAACTCAACCTAAAGAGTTATACGCACAGGACCTGTATGGCCCAATACCTAAGGCTCGTCGTGGGAATCGATACATCGTTGTAACTATTGATGTGTTCACGAAATATACGATGCTTCATCCGATTCAAAAAGCCACTGCACATCAGATTATTCAGAGGATTAGACGTCAAGTGATACCGGAGGCAGGAAAGCCACAATTCTTGTTGACTGAACACGGATCACAGTACACCTCAGCAGAATTTGCCAATGCTATGAATGAGCTTGAAATAGGTCATGTTTTATCATCTATTCGTCATCCAGAGAGCAACCCGGCAGAATGCGTGATGTCTATTATCGCAAAATTCTGTCGATTATATTGTCAAGAAGAACACTGGCGATGGACTGAAGTCCTAGTTACTATGGCAAAATGTATCAATTCAACAGTCCAAGAGAGCACTGGTCAAATACCTATGGTCTTGCATTTGAACCAGATGCCGCTGAGAATATGGGATCTTGTGATTGTAAATCCACCTTGTTTACAACCATCACATGCCAGCAGACTTTTAGCTGCAAGGGAAACTATGGACAGACAAGCTGCCAAGCGCTTGAGAAGAACTAAACGCCAGAGATTTAGAGAATCACTAGTTGAGGGAGACCTTATCCTCATAAGGAGACCCGGAATTTCAAGTCCTATAGACCGCATATATGGGAAATTTCTATCCTGATATTATGGCCCTAGTCGTATCCGACAGCCTTTGAACAATGGAAATTATGTAGTAGAAGACATCAGGACAGGAGAGCGCATTGGAACCTTTAATGCAGCCAATCTGAAAAAATATCACTCTTGAATGAATTTCAAGTCAAATAAAAATGTCGTCCCAACATTTTATTTGAAACGACGGAGAGGCAGATGAACCCGCTGAGCTATGGTTCATGTGATATTTTTTTACGACAGAATATTTATGATGGGATGTTGTACTTTTGAACACACCCAGGAAGCCACGTGGAGCTGAGAGCTCACGCGATACTCTTTGAAGTAGCGTTGAATCGCACTTTTGACTTTGGTGAAAACTGCTAATTATTTATCTGAGATCTTATTAATTAATTTTATTCTTTCTCAAGACTCAGAATGTTCCATTTCGTCATGCTGCATTATTAAAACATTTTTGAGAATGTTATTTTAGCTTAAGGTAAGGTAATACCATTGCAGATACGCAAATAGGAACGTAAGTAGTCGCTCAACGACTTCGGTTTGACGACCTACTTCCTTGAGACACCCAGTGCCTTGCACTACGTCTGGAGATTCCGCCCAGTATAGGCGTGTAATTGCATTTGTCCTGCGAGACATAGAAGAATATCCGCTTGTTAGCGTTGAATTGGTTATCAGGTGCCATCGTGCACTGGCATATTGTAAAATACTGGTATTTATGCACAGTGAGCCACAGGAACATATTGAAGATAATTATTGGCAAGTATTAGTGAATTATATAATTTTACCGGAATACCACATTTTAGTACCCACGTGTTTGTGGAGGGCCAAATGCCTTGTGGAAAATATACAGGTAAATGTGTTGCAATTACTTCAAATAAGTGTGATTACGATAGTGTAACATATTTGGATTGCCAGAGTGAAGTTTTTATTTCCAATACGACGTACATTTTACCGATGCTGCATGATAGAAAAGTAGCGTCATTTAGCACGTGTAGAATCATAGATCAGTGCTAGCTCACGTATCTATTCACATCCACGAAATTAAGGCTGTGTTGTCAATTACTATCAGAGCCTACAATACTTACGACGAACAATATATTTTTGGAAAGTGAAAGAATGAATTTCATAATTTATTTCACCGTCAACGTGACCAGACTATTCTACACCATGGTTGAATCAGTCATCATGGGCTAATACCATCCTGGTATGAGGGTGATATTTCTACGAGAACTAGCATGATGGTGGAGCTTGCAGAACCAAGGACGAGAAGGAAGGAATCCAAGATGCCATTTCCAGGCATATCCAGCATATTCACGGAGTTGTCGACAGGGACGAATCGAACCCTGGTCTTTGGAGGAGTCCAGATGGGAATCCTGATGAGGATAATACCGTTCCAGAGATCCAGAGAGGAATTTGTACAACCCTGGTCATTGAATAGAGGGCTGAGTGATAGCTTCTCCATGTCGTGAGTTTTGAATATCCCTTCTCTTGTTCTAGTTCTGGTGGTATATTAGATTTAATGTAGTTTGTGAATCAACCACACTCTGTGGCAGCCATTTTTCTAGGTAGGGATTGTATCTAGTTTAATTTAATGTCATTTATTCCAGTATAGTGAGACACCCTTGGGTTCGACATTTTGGTTAACCCTGGTGCAGCTTGATGAACGTCGTAGAACGTCAAAGCCTATCTTTTGCTAGATGTGACCGTAGTCATTCGAGGCTATTTTGTACAACCCTGTTTGGGGTGATTTTTCAAGTCTTTGCTGACTCTAGTTATGACAATCAGATGTCATGGTTATTTCTTTAACTGCATTCTTTGCAGCCAGTTTTGATACACCCCTGACTTTCGTTAGAACAGTCGTATCAGTTAGGCAATCGACTGTAACTGCCAGTTTTGTAAATGCATTATATTTTCATTTTGAATAAGCTCAGAAGCTATTCTTGGTCAAGTTTGAACCTAACAACTAGAAGGAATGTTTCGTTGCCTAGCATCGAACTCAGTTCCCAACGTATCATTAAGCAGATCCTTGTATGGAATCTGCGCCACAATTATCATTTTGCTTGTGTCATGTAAGACACGTTTTTATTTGATGTTGTACTAGCAACTAGTGAATTGTATTTTGAGAGCAAAGAGCTCCAGTAATTGTAAGATTACTATCATTTAGACGTCTTTGGTAGAAAGACGGAATTATATTATTCTATTCAGATTTATTGCGTGTTTTTATACACGGACTCTTTAGAGGTTCATAACCTATGGTAAAGTTTTATATGAACAGGCCAGATGTATAGTTTTATATTGATTAAATCGCCGGCCTTGAATAATGTGTGTTTTGTGTTGACCGAACGCAGGAATGTGGTAGCCTGCTGGTGACATAAACTGGTTTTGTAATCCAGTGCCCTTGAGAGCACGCTTCATTTGTTTGTGAAACAGGACGACTTTGACAAGAGACAGAATGCAATTGTATTCGCTCCTTCTTTCATTGCAACTTAGCTTATGTAACCCAGTTTTCAACCCTGTCTCAGATCACATGTTTTATAGATTGCTTTTTGTTAGTTGAGCGCACTTCTTGCGTGTGCCGTCTTGACGTGTACAATTAGGTCAGGTTTTCTATAGTGAGTTGCAGGCGACCCTGTTAAATGCAGGAATTTATTGTATGAAGGTACTTGTGATTACCTTGTCCGGGAGGGTTCCCGTTGACTAGATGTTATTGGAAGGTAACTGTTGTGGACAGGCCTATCCCAGAGTTATTGAATGCGAGCTTTGCGCCGCTGGTAACCCGTGTTATTGTGTGTCCGAGTTGTTATTGCTCGTTGATCTTATTCCGACTGTTGAGTCGAGGCTTTTTGGTGGAGAATGATCTCAGTGTAGACACTCCGTGCCCTAGCTATTGTCAGTATTATTCGCCATAAACCAACGATAAACCTAAACCAACATCTTAATAATAAAACGCATAACTTTGGTAAAACAATAGCTAACTAATGAATTCTTCCTATCTAACTTTGTTCTGTTTCATTTTGGAACTGTTGACATAGCCGTGCAGTTGAAGGTAATTTCCTTGTGTGGAAATGACTAAGACAGTTGACACTTTTGTAGCGACCTGAAGCATGGGCGAACCTAGAGTTCGTAGCTTGTGGAGCCCAGGCCATGCAATGTCAGACGTGGTCCCAACTACGCATTCGTCACCGTAATTACACACATTAGACGACTATGGCTTACAAAGAGTAAACCAAGGTGTAGGCAGGAATGTAATAAAAATTTGTGTCTATTTCATTACTTATTTATGATGTATAAGTGTGTAAATCATACATGTTACCTTATTGTGTGCTGATAGCACGTAGTTATTAAGAATAATTAAATGTTTTTCATGGCTGTACACTTAGATTTGTTGTAATTGTTTTCTGTTACGGACGTCATCGCCGTAAATTTTGTTATTAACTGTTAGGACTTAGCTAGATGATTACCGTTAAATGTAAATGAGGAAATGGTATCATCCTAACTTAGATTTGTTTTGCTACCCTGTTAAATGTAAATTCTGATATTAGCTTAATCTTGTAACTTGAACTAGGGACTTGCGTCGTACCATTATCCTAGTGTTGCTGTTGTTGCTTTATTATTGTGAGTTAGATCTTTCGAGAGGGTTTTTCTCAGTAACTTCTCAGGTAGGGACCTGCTCTTTATTTTCTTTTGTTTATTAGCTTGCGGACTAGCCGATCATAACCCTCCGAACTAGGCTAGGGGCTTGTGAATTTTAATAAATTTTCACGGTGTTTTACTTAAGTCTGGATGTTTAATTTCTCAGTCTAGTTTTTGAGGTGAACCTTTCCTTAGGCAGTCTATGACCATCGTCACCATGTACCACGATCCCCGTGGACTACAGTGTCTCGTGCCGCTTAGCCTATTAGGAAGTTCACCTGATCCTCACGGTAATTTTATTCGACTTATGGGATGTTAGGAAAGTCATCGTGGTTGTTGACTCGACTAACGGTCTCAGTATGTAGCCGTGTATTGTAGCGGGATTATCTGGAATGATGAAATAAAAGTCTAGCCAGCTTTTATTCGAGGTATTAGGAGAGAGATGTACCGTTTTCTTTTATTTGGCCTGATTTACGGTACATTTTCCTATGCAAACCGCTACCGTAGACGTCAGGTTTTGACCTAGTTTGGAGAGCGCAAATAGCCATGTGATCATTCGGCTCAGCTGGTGTCTCATCAACAACCTTCGGAAGAGTGTTTCGCTTGTAGGCCGCGAGGATGCGCAGGTGTCCTTGAGCCTGCAGTAGTGGGGAGATTGACATTTACATTTGAATATTATTTGGAAATAGGCACAGTTATGATGTCAAGTGTATATTGGTGTTCGATATTACAGCAGAGAGAGACAGTGCGGTCCTGCTTTAATGATAATAGCATTTGTAACATCAAGAATATAGATTTAATATATCGACCTGTCTCAGAGAGATCGTCTCGTCATGCGCACTAGCGACAGCGTGCCAGTTGTCTCCTGCAGGCTGACGCAGGTGTGCGACAAGCAGAGCATGTTTAAACTCAGACGAATACACACCTAAGCAAGGACTCGTATCGCAATGTTGTTTCGGCTGGAAGAAGTGTCAAGTTCTTCTGAGTTCACGGCGGTGCCAGTTCGCGGTTATACATCGTGTTGCGACGTATTAAGGTCGATATATTTAAAGTTCAGTGTCGAATGAGAACTTCAATCGTCAGAGTGCCTGGCATTGTATGCGGGCAATATTCAGTTAGGGGAATCAGTCTCTTTTCACGTGATTTAAATGCATGTATAGATGAGGAGCGAAGTGCAGTGATACATTAGGAGGCTTGTTTCCGAAGTCCATGCACACTGAGAAGGCGTGCTGTCTTTTCTCACGCCAAGACTATTGCAACTAAATGTCAAGTACATTCCGAGTGAACACTGTTTAACAATGTATAGTGCTTGGAAATCCGAGGTAGTGGGAGAGATGTCTAGGATGTATATAAAAATATTAGCCATGTGCGGCTAGGCATTTTAGTGTGGACATCGCTCTCCAAGCAAATGCAGCGGACGTCACGAGTGACTACAATGCTGTTTGCGAAGTGGAACATAGCCTACTCGCGACGCGGGCTATTGGCTTGTGCAACATGAACTTTTGGTAACACGCAGCCGAAAATAACTCAGGTTACCGTCATGTGTCCACCCGCTTATTGCGATGTTGCATTCGCGCGCGTGGTGTATTTTCGGGCCGGGTTGAAACTATTCGAAATTCGGGCTAGGACAATTTCCGAGATGAGGAAGCAGTTCGTTTACTATCAGTGGACTGGGGACATTGGAGTAAGGAATTCCCAGTGCGTTCATTGGAAATTGGAATGGATCCGTGTAGCCCTGCTATGCCATGGTGGAATCAGATGGTGGGCATCTTCACGCTCCATATCGCCTTCGAGAGTCTTCAGCCAGGTAGAGGAACAACGTTTCATGTAGCGTTGCAAAGTAGATAGTCCTGTGTAAACACTTTGCCATCTGTTTTTTTTTTCATTTTGAGTAGTATGATTGTGGAGTGGAGTTTATGCATGGCCGTTTCATGTCATGTGTGACTTCATTTTCAGTCGAGTTTAGGCCTGGTTAATCAGGTGCACTCATTTCATAATATTTTATTATGAATTATTTGTTTATTTTTCAGCTTAATAATTTTATTAATTTAAATTCATTAAATTTATTCCGAACTTCTTGATTGTGGAGAACAGATCTACATAGGGGAAGAAATCTACGTTATTCTCAAAGGGAATTGTTTTTTTAAAATCAAGCTTTGGCTTGAGGGGTTGTCGTTCCATTATTTTTGTGTTCGACAATTGTGAGATTCGAATTTGCCTATGCGCTCTTGCATTATAACTATTAAAATATAGTGTAGAATGTGAAGTTTGATCATTCTTTTAGAATGGAGATTTTTTTCTCTTGAGGGTAAACGCTGTCATACTGAATTCTAATGTGTCAACAGGAGTTAACTGGGGTTGTTACCTGGATACATGCTGTAGATCCAGTCTGATTTTCGTGAATTCTCTTGAAGGGACATTTCTATTTTCGTCTGATCAATCTTAACGTTTGATTTTGTAGTCACGTGTACTTGGATACACCTCGTTGATTTTTATATTAATTAATTTTGCTATAACTGAACTTTGATTCAGTCTTTCAAGTTTTTCTTGTTTAGAACATTGCTTTAGAGTACTATTTGAAGAACAAGAATCTTTTTCGAAACAAATCCCAGGGATTAACTTAAGGGGAAATGAATTCTTATTTGACTGTAAATACAACTCTGTAAGGCAAGCTTCTTGTGATCCAGTGGACTTGATTAAGTAACCACTCATGTTAAATTTATGATGCATTGGAATGAGAAAACATGATAGTTAAAAAACACAGCTGAATATATCTGATTACTGGTTATCGAATAAAATAATCACCATGTGGGTGATAGTGTGCGAAGAAACGTCAATAGGCGTGTAATATATTTACGGTGGTACTCGTTGAAGTACGTTAATATTAAGATGCTAGTGAAAGCATAATATGTAATGCGGTTATAAAAATATAAACTTGGTGATGTTGGTGGTAATGCCCACCCGTATTCAGAAATGAGGAGTACAGAATTACCTGTTTGCGAAGGCATTTACATCTGAGGGTGTAATAACATTAATAATGATTTCGCTGTAAATAAGTAAATATGTATATATATATATATATATATATATATATATATATATATATATATCTGAATTATTTCACGTGTTTTCTAATGTTGGAATGGGTGGAAGAATCATTAAGGCGATTTATCTATTTTTTTTTTTGCTTCTTAAGGGATCACCTTTTGTTTATATAATTAACAATTTCTATTAAGGGTTGAATGCATTCTTGGTCCATGGGGACAGCTAATGCATTTATGGGCATGATTCTAGTGCCTATTTTCTTTGTTTTTGTGTCCAGTCAAGGACAATCTGGTCTGACCCTTTGTCAGATTATCTTTTGGAAATAAATACTTTGTCATTTCTTTTAATCGCGTGATGTGATGATTTACAGAAGTATAAAGAGGTCGCATTAAGGGGGGCCATAGCTAGATATTTCTAGAGTTTCCCACACTCCTGAGAGGGTGATTTCCCACGATTCTCGTGTTCTTTGAGCAGTTCGCTGCTATGCTTTGGTCGTGCTTAATGCCACCTCTGTTAGGTTTTACTGCACCCTAATACTCCCTTTCCCATGTTGGTAGGATCTGGGTACTTTTCTGAGCCGGGGGGTTTTCAGGTCCTACGATCCAGCTACCATCGAGGGATATCAACAGGTAAAGGGTAGGTATTTTCGGGCACAGTACTGTACCCTTTTACCTACCAATACCTGTTGAATCCCTGGATAGCAGCTGGATCGTAGAACCTGAAAATGCCCCGGCTCTAAAGACCCCCCAAGTTCTACCAACAGACACAGGGATAATAGGGCCACTCGAATACCTAACAGGATGTATTAAGACTGACCAAGGCTCAGAAAAAGAAAAGACTAGCTCAAAACACGAGAATTCTTCAAAAGGAAGAAAGAATCTCAAAGGTGTGGTAAACACTAAAATACCGAGCGATGGCCCCCTTAATACACCCTTCCATCACCTCTATAAAGCATCACGCAATAATTAAAACCAAGTAGTAAAGTGATTTATAAAGATAAATTCAATCTCAAAATAAGATCCTCCCTGAATTTCCCGAACGCGAAAATGTCGATGGATTAGACCTACAGCATGGATCTAGGTTAGCAACAAAGGCTAAGCGACTAATGACCCATTAGGCAATCCATTTCGAAAATCACGCTCAGAAAACACAAGTTAAATCTGTTATTAAAAAAACTGAAGAAAAATATAGTCCAAGGACTCGAAGTAACATTTAGAATAACTGGGTCCGAAAACTTCCTAATATCTTAATCAAAATACGAAAAGGAAAATTCCCCTCAAAGAATACGATAATCCAAGCGAAAGTGCTTAAAGAACAATGCACTAGAATATGAAAACTCAACCAACGTTCTCAAAAGAAAGTTGCGTTACTATAATGTTCTTACACAAGAAAAACTGTAAATCTTCTTCCTACTTTTGCTTCTCGACAAATAAGAATGAGCATATCATTTTAAATACTGTAAAATACTACTGAAATTATTAATTTATTCATCAAAATTACACAAAGGATGCACTCATTTTTATGAGTCAAAATCCTGGCATCATAGAAGGTCAGTTTCGAAATAAACATCGAACCTGCACTTTCTACTCAACCATTTAAACTACAAAATCAAATATGGCAAAGTGGTATTTATAAATGTCCACGCTACACTACTGTAACAAGTTGAAGTGATCAGTACCTTTGGCGAATCTAGATGAGGAAAAAAGGATATCGTTGGCCATAATCAGCTCCGGACCAACAGAAAATATGCTGGACTTCAACTGGGTTTCCATAGAACGAACCAAAGTCCTCCCAGGCTCGAACAACACCCGGTCGGTCGGAATAGTTCCAACATATCCTGGCGATATCTTCCCATACATATTCGAACACCAACGGATGGACCGCACACAGTTTATCAACTCGTCACGACGCGAAGGTGAACTCGAACAGTCACTAACAAGTTCCAATATGTGAACGCGCGTATGAACAAGTTCACGAGGGTCGACGCGGTCCCTTACAACACGAGAGTCGCGTGCACACTTCATGCTAAATGAAAGTTGCCTTCGACAAGTCCCCGCTGCACCCTGCTAATGCAGTATTCTTAAATCAATTTAGCCTACCATCGTAGTGGATATAAGCTTCATATTGTCCCTTCCCCTTGACACCTTGCTTGAGAATGTACTCTTTTCAAAAAGTATAATCACAGTGAAGAGTGAATCAAATCTAGGCTGCATTTCCACGACGGATTATATGCAGAGTTTCGTGACACATCACGGCTGAGCTCGCGGTCGTGATTATAAAAGTATCCATCCGCATGGCCCGTTAGTTGCTGTAGACACACAGTCGCAGAGGTAAATTATTACATGTTTAAGACCATGTCTGAGCCCTATTAAACACGTTTCTACTTCACGTAGAATGCTTAACGAACTAGAATACACTTCAGCACGGTCACACGTTTTTAAAACTCCCGTTAGCTGGCGATTTTACTTTCACTGATTTCCAGCTCAACCCTCTGCGCTGTCAAGTTCTATACACATTGCGCTCTGCACGAGGTCGCCTGAGTCTCACATCTGCTTCCCCCACTACCACACACGTCATGCCTCGATACGAAATATATCGCAGTCGAAACGTAATCAGCAGTGAGTTAACATATCATCTTCTGTTCTTCATACTTTCTTAATAATGGCTTTCTTAATAATGGCTTTCTGCCATGGAAATATACATATAGACACATGTATCTGCTTACATAAAGCGCTAAATATGCATTAATTTGTATTAATCACTCTCAGGTGAATCGATCGATATGGTGTTAGACACAGTCAACATGGTTATTATCGATGACCTTCGGGTTTCTCGTCGGAAACACGAGCTCTGCCGATCTCTTTCATGATAGCATGGCTTTTTCTTGCTGCAGACCAGCTGTTATGATCGACTTCAGAGGCAAGTTAGGAAGTTACAGGGTGTTCCCAAAATACTGTAACCATGTCTGTACTTAAGCCCTTTTATGAATAATGGTGCAGTACCATCCCGGCATTTGCCCGAAGACGAAGTGGGAAACCACGGAAAACCACTTCGAGGATGGCTGAGGTGGGAATCGAACCCCCTCTACTCATTTGGACCACCCGAGGCTGAGTAGACCCCGTTCCAGTCCTCATACCTCTTTTCGAATTTTGTGGCAGAGCCGGGAATCGAACCCAGGACCTCCGGGGCGGCAGTTAACCATGCTGACCGCTACGCTACGGAGGTGACGAGGAAAAGTTTACGGTCGGTATTTCTTTGCCAGACCCACGACCCAATTACATTGCTATCACACAGGCAGAGCGCAGAGCAATATCGACCATCGGGAGAGATGTAATGTTAGTTGGGTTTCATAATACTAAATAATAAGAGGCTGGTGGACCACTCTGTATAAGAACACATAGGCCTATGTTTTGTTTATGGTGAATGATATTTATTCATGTATTTATTTCTGTACTCCTAGAGTAAGTTTTTGTTCCCTGTGTTCTAAACAAGTTGTTAGGTTGGCTTATTGTAGTTTCAGGACAATCGGTAGTGGGCAAAGGAGTGTGTACTTATCAGCTGTCAAAGTAATTATTTATGTTTCCTACACAGAACCTAACAAAAGGATTGCAATTAAACGTATGTACGTAGCACCATAATCTAATCATCTAATGCACAACAAACATGGCACAAGGATAAAGCTGTTGTGATACGCCGCTTGTAACGGCAAGCTGTGTGAGCAGCTACAAGGTTAACTTCGGTGAGAGCGCATACTCGGCTCTTTCTCCTGCCGGAACGGGAGCGCTGCTCAATGAGCCACATTGTGCCCATCTATGATTTAAATATTTACATTTCGCGTCACCACCATGTTGGATTTGTGCTCACCAAGTTATTGAAAGTCTCATAGGCGAACGTACGTTTATAGCTTCTATCAACATACAACATTTCAGTTTGATTGCTGTCATAGATTAATAGATATTGAGAACTGTCTAAAGATTTCGGATGGTTGACATGTTTGATCCTTATATATGTAGGTCATAGAGTTGTACCCTATTTGATGACGATTATTGCGTAGGTTCATTATTCAAGCGTTGACTTCGATCGGATGATTAGGATACGAGAATTATAAACTTCATTTTTAAAATGCACACAGCCGCCATCTTGATGTTATGCAAACAACTGAAGTTAATTAGATGTCAGTGCATTAAAATGTGTATAAACATTTGCTGTACCAAGTTTCAGTGCGTTCGGATGGCTAAATCGCGAGAAAAGTCCATTTAAATGTTTCAAATTCGCTTGGCCGCCATGTTCGTTTTGTAATTAGCAGGTTTTCGAAAGTCACATAGGTGAAATTTAGTAGTGCCCTTTATCACCGTACAACATTTCAGGGTGATATCTGTAATCGTTTCTGAGATATAAAATGCCGGTGAAATATTTCGCACAGCCGCCATGTTGGATTGGTGAGCCTTAATGAAATTTGAAGGGCACGGTCGGAGTTGGCCAAAATATTACTATGACCTTACCGACTTTCATTGAAATCGCTCTAGCCGTTTAGATTTATGTAGACAAACGGTGATCTCATGAGCCTGTTTTTTTTTGTCATAAATGAAAATAGGAACAAAAGGAGTGGGTGAGACGAAAAAGGGTTGAGGGGGAGGGGGGGTAAACCAGGTACGCGGAGGAGGGGGCAGCAGGTTGTGGATGGATCGCGCATCGTCGCGCCATCCCACGCTGTCTGTTGGAACTATTTGCGCCGAGCAATAGGTTGGCGCACAGATGGCCGACAGCCATGCTAATTCTTGGCACCTAAGACTTCAGCACTGTCTGGTGTATGACTGATGTACTAGTAGACGTGTAGCAGGGCCGTGCGTGTAGCCTACTACACCCCTACTCCTTATACCGCTAACTTCTCGTCCTAAATGATCTCCGAAAATCACAATCTTCCCAATACTTATAGCACGTTTTTAGGTATGGAGATAATAATGTGATCTACAAGAAATAAATCACATTCAAAATACCAATAGCAGAAAAATTAATACAAATAATACCAAAGTGGGAAATTGTGATTTTCAGAACTTTAAAATGAACAATCACAGCTTTTAGGACATAACCTCATCAATAATATACATCTTTAAATTTCTTTCAGTTGCAATTGGAGCATATTGCATTGGTGACAAGAATTAGGCTACTACAAGGCCGGCAGCATGTTATTACTCAGCTTAAAAGAATGGTCCCTTCCAATAAACCTCAGTAGGCCCAATTAGGCCTATGACCAATTAGTTATTAGAATAAACTACAAAGGAAAAGTACTGGGAAGGGAGAGTATTCATATCTTAAAACGCTTGATGCTGTTAGCAATAACAGTAAAATTTTAAGGCTAAATGTCCCGACACTTTGGTAAGAATATATTTCAACAGATGGCAGCACAAGCGATGCTGAATTTATTTATTTACGTATCGAAGAGGAGCTCCGATCTGCGATCTGAAAACTGTTATGTACTCTGTCTAGTAGCAAAATTGATATTAATTCATTGCTTAATTTTAATTTCAAAAACAGAAAAGTTGCTGTTTGTTTTTCAAATATCTAATTAAAATTCGAAAGAAAACGGGTAATACGAAAGTTGAGTTTCACTCACTGATTCCAAAGCCGTTTCGGAAACCTAAATCGGTTGAATAGAATCGTCGGGATCACTTTGGGAAGTTAGTGAATAAAAGTGTTACTGTATTTGCAACAAGGCGCGGCAGTAGAACAAGGTCACGGAGTGCGGGTTGGTGGAGGGTTGGGGGAGGGGAGGGGCGGGGAGCGGAGCTAGAGTGATTTGAGAGAGCGACAACCTTACCAGACGGTATGTAATTCACGAACATCTAATCCAATGTTGCGATTGACTGTGCTGGTTAGTTCTGAATTATTGTCAAGGTCTGGATATTTCTGAGTGATCCTTTGATATTTCACCAGTTCCTAGTTACGACTTCTTGTTTTAGTTCATCGATCTCATTAATTACTTTTTGTTTAATTTATTTTACCTGCAACAGTATTATTTGTTAATGCCCGTTAGGTGTTCTATTTTTGGCACTTTATTTTTTGGGCAGTATTTCTGGTAGAATAGATACATGTACATATAGGTAGGCTACGACTGGTGGAGAGCATTACAGTCATCACGTGGAGTATTTTTTTCGTTTTTGTTGAAAAATGGAGCCAACACCAAACCCGATTCAAGGGCGTTCCACTAAATCGCAGGGGAGATTGCGACTAAGTGCCATGAAAAGGAAACCAGGCCCTAAAAAAAACACCTCTTCACACCCGTAGGTTTTTTTTTCCTAGTTTATATTTGAAATTATATATTTCTTTACGCTTGCATTAGAGAATCTGTAATGCACTGAGAAGTTATGATTTCACTTATATTTTACCTGTAACCTACAAGTTGGATGACTAAACGTCACCCAGCAATCTGCAGGCTACATCGCTGAACAGCGCAGCGGATGCTTGGTAGGCCTAGGCCCTTCATGGGCTGTCGCGCCACGGGTGTAGTTTGTTTTTTACTTCTAATACATAATTGTAGGAGTACAAAATCACGAACTATTCAGTGTCAACTTTTTTCGGAGGAGCAAGTTAAACTTCAAATGAAAACAATGCGTTGTGTGGAAAAATAAAGGAGTAGCGATTGTGCAAATGGAAAATTGGTTTCCGGAAATACTGGATTGGATTGGGATCCATAAAGACTGCAAACAGTACTTTTGAACTACCAGCGGGCAAGGTGAAGACAAACAGCTAACTGCAACCAAACTTATGCGTTATTGCGTGCAGCCCCTAATTGCAAAAAGTTCCCAGCTAATATCAAACACCACCAGGAAATGCTGCCGAAAATTATATATCCCTTGTTGCAAAATTCACGGGAGGTAAGCAGATCGATCGAGGGAAAAGAGGTTCCTTCACTCATAGAACCAAAGCTGCCGGGCTGGTCTTTCAGTTTTGGCCATCCTGGCACTATAAAACAATGACATCAGTTTAGAAAAAAACCTGCCACAATAGTGATGGACACTGCACTCAGCAGAAAGAGAAGAATAACAGCTTTCCGAAAAAGTGTATTTGCGTCGCGAGAAGGGAAAAGAATGTCCCGACAACAGTCTAACGAAATGAAACGTACTGTCTCACGTGATTATGGAAACCGATCAATGCAGTTGGATTTCGATGAGGTACGGTTGAGAAAGTTTAGTGATGAGAAGATCAAGCAACTAACGCTTAGAGAAGGCCATATACAAAAACTGGAAAGGGAAACAAGGGGCCAAAGGGAAAATGAAAAGTGGCACACAGCTAGAAAGGACAGACTTACGCCATCCAAATTTGGATATGTATGCAAGAGGAAACCTACTTCGAAAGGGGCTCCAGTAGCAAAAAACATTCTATACGGCGAATTTCACTCAAAAGCAATGCAGTATGACTGTTATAATGAGCGAATTGAAAAACGAAATTTAGAGGAGTAATCGGTAGAAAAGTCGAAGAATGTGGTCTTTTCGTAGGTGCCTCCCCAGACGGATTAATAGGAGACAACGCTATAGTCGAAGTCTGCACGGAATATGACTATACTGGAAGCCTGCAAAAGGATAAAGGGATTTTGTTTGGCAGAAAGTAAGCGAAAAAGAAAGCCTAGACAATGTCAAGAACAGTGTCTTTCAGAAGAGAACAGATTGATAACTCTCTAACACTCACATGATTTTTATTTCCAGAACCAGGGCCAGTTGGAAATAACATAGCGGGAAATATGTAATTTTGTGGTATGGACGCCTAAGGACATTCACATAGAAACAATGAAGAGGGACGAAAAGTTCTGGAGACAAAATATGCTTATGTAACTGACATTCTACTGCGAGGAAATCTTGTTGCCTGAGATCATTGATCCCAGGATGACCAGATCAATGGATATAAGAGAACCTGAGGTGAAGTAAAATATTGAGTGTGTGTAAATCATGAAACGTTATCTTTGATATGGAAAAAATTGAAGCATTGATTTCAAGAACAGGAAATAATTAGGTATAATATTGTTGTTTGTTTATAGTACGCAGTACTAGTGCCTGAGCTGACAATAGGCAGATGAGAATATCTTAGGAACATTAATTCTATTATGTACATAATAATTTTGCTCTTGGTATGCATTTTCATAATTTATTTATTGTAATAAAATGTCCTACGTAAATGAACTTTTATTATTATATGCTTCCATGAAAATTGAAGTAAGTTATAGTGATAGGTCTCACGGAGTCGTTTCAGATCTCACGAAAAAACGGGGGGGGGGGGGTAATTAGAGTCAAAAGAACCAAAGACCCATACGAATCACCAAAATGTATGTATGTAGGTCTATGTGCGCGCGCATTTGGCCTCTTATAAATCGATAATAGTTGGCTCCATTGATTAGAATTTTTCACGGTTTGTGGTATCGTTTGTTATCTCTAGAAAACGATATCTAGAGTTGGACGTCCGTATCGGATGGTTTATAGAATAGATATTCCCAATAAACCTGAACACGAACATATCTTGTCCATCTTTTTTCTATAATATCAAGAACGTGCTAACTACAAACCAGTCATATCTTTCTATACAGTATTCAATTTCGCATCGAGTGAAACCATTCGCTGCTCTGTGCGGTAAGAATTATGCCCTACAAAGTATTACTAATGTCGGAACAATATGTTTTTTGTTCGGGAGTTTATCCTCAAATAACTCTAAAACAATTACCTAAAAGGGAATCCAGCGCTGTCAGCATCTATCCTGAGTGAGTTTTCACCGGTTTTTCTACAATCCCTCCAGGTAAACGCCGGGGTAGTACCGTGCATGAAGTTTCAGGGCACCTTCCCCATCCCTGACTCTAATACAGTTACACACATAATCAACTACACGGGACTGATGATGATAGTCTAATAATAATAATAATAATAATAATAACCGGATGGGCAGATAGCCTATAATGATATGGACAATTGCCACCTTCTGGCCAAGTATTTCGAGAATCTCCTTAACTGTGAATCACCTGACACATTCTTCACTTATCAAGACACCATCAGGCAACCAAACTCTCAACCACCAACCAAAGAAGAAGTGATAGACATCATCAAGTCCTTGAAAAACAACAAAGCATCAGGAGAAGACTCAATTGTAGCGGAACTATGGAAACAAGCTGGGAATAGGACTATAGGCAAGTTGACAGAAATCTTCCATGACATTTGGGAGACTGAAACATTGCCTAGTGACTGGACCTCTGCTTTGATTCATCCCCTACATAAAAAAGGAGACTTGACCGTCATCAACAACTATCGAGGAATCTCGTTAGTACCTGTGACATGCAAGATCTTTTCTAAGGTCTTATTAAACAGAGCAGATCCCCAGCTAGACCCTCGACTAGGAGAATACCAGGCAGGATTTAGAAAAGGACGCACTTGTACGAAACAGATACTCTACTTGAAATCAGTGCTACGGCAAGCAAAAATGGCTAGTAAGAAATATGTCATCATTTTTGTTGATTTTAAGAAGGCGTATGATTCGGTTGACAGACCGACTCTCATGAAAATCCTGCAAGAACTAGGACTAGACGAGAAGACACATAACCTTATCCAACAGACATTAAAGAAGACCATGTCACGAGTGAAGTTCAGAGGAGCCCTCTCTGAAAGTTTTGAAATTAAGTCAGGAGTAAGACAGGGAGACGGTCTCTCTCCTCTCCTCTTTAACTGTGCCCTGGAAAAGTTGATAAGGGAGTGGCGAAAGGAGCTAACTAGTCAGGGGGTACCAAGTGGTATCACTTTGGGACACAAGTGCAATGGGCTCAGTGATGATTGCCTGGCATTTGCCGACGACCCGGCACTTCTATCTCATTCAATAAAAACGTCTGTGAAACAACTTAATGTTCTCACACAACAAGCAGATAAGGTAGGACTACATGTGTCACTTGAAAAAACACAGTACATCACAAACATCAGTGAATCTCCTTGTACACTGCATTTGGACCAGGGAGAGATCAAGAAAACTGACAGATATAAGTACCTAGGAGAATGGCTTGAACCGAATCTCTCGGAAGTAAGGGCATTATCAACTCGAGTTAACAAGTTAGAAATGGCTTATCAACTAACCAAGAACACATATAATAAAAAGTGTCTCTCCCGAAAGACTAAAATGAGACACTACCAGACAGTTATACGTCCTGAAGCCTTATATGCTTCAGAATGTCTAGTATTCAACCGGAAGGGACTCACGGACAAACTCGAAATACAGGAGAGAAGGATAGTGAGGAAGATATTGGGACCTGTTAAGGAAGGTAATGAATACAGAAGGCGGCCTAATCAAGAGCTCTACACGAACTGTGAAAGAATCACGAATGTTGTTAAGAAACGACGTCTAGCGTTTTATGGACGCGTCCACAGGATGCATCCTACCAGGTTGGCCAATCAGCTCCTCGGTTACTGGCAAAAGCAGAAGACCAAGTCACCATGGTTGTGGGAAGTGAGCAAAGATCTGCAAGAACTTGGAGGGACGGAAAGAGACTTAAAAGACCGAAGATCTCTCAGGAAGATGCTTCAGCAATTGAGGTTCCAGGACAAACCGCCAAGAAAGAAAACAGGCGCCCTCTGGACCCAGGAGAGGAGGGAACAACACAGCCAGAGGATGCGTAACTACCGGACCAACATCAAAGCCCACTCCAAATGTAACAATTGAATGTCGTGGTCCTTAAATGGCCAATACGAAACAATAAGAAGAATAACGTTATTGATTGTATGTCCTTTTTAACTACTGCGGCTTTTAGAGACGCCGGGGTGCCGGAATTTTTCCCCGAAGGGGATCTATATCGTGCCAGTAAATCTAATGACACGGCTCCGTCGCATTCGCGCACCCCCAAATGCCAACTGGCTGCACCAGGATTCGATCCTGCAACCTTGAACACAGCGAACGAGAACTTTACCGCTGAGCCACGCAGCCAGCCAAAGGTACTGATGACCAAGATGTCCCAAGCCCCTACAATGTTTTATTATCAACAAGAATGTTTGAGGAAGTAGGAAAGGTATCTATACGAACACATTGAGTCAACGTTACATATTATGACACTACTACAGTATAATTTTATTGCTCAGATATTTTTCCACGCCTAGGCACTTGTACACGTAACACGTCTAACTAGAATATTTATGACTAGAGGAAGACAACTCCTTCCTGTCGTCAAATCGTCCCAATCTCACTCGGCCCTGTGAGCGGGTTTATCATTTTCCTCGCGCAAGAAATCTTGTGGAGCCGCGCCGCCTACCACCCTTTTCAAAACAATTCCCAAACTAATGCTGTCGATTCCATTCACCCGATTTCAATTCTGAAAAATGCATTGGAATCAGGAAATAAATCTCCATGTTCGTATTACCAGTTTTTTTCCATATTTTAAGCAGAGATATAAAAAACTGTTAGTAACTTTTTTGTTTTTCACATTTTGGAAAATGCATAATTGCAGTCTAGTATACATAGTGGTTTTCAGCTCGCAAATACGAGCTTTCGTTCAAGAGAAAACTGAAAAAAGAAATTGTCTCACTTTGGTGCTGCTACGTGGTGTCAGAATTACAAACTGAAAAACGGGACATTTAGCCTTAAGAGAGAATGCTAAGGAAACAGGTGGTGTAACCAGATCATCACACTAAAATTGTTAGTGTAATTAGTGCCATAGGGGACTGAAATTTCAGAAAAATAATTGGATACTACAAAATTTCTATACAGTAGTTCATTTCACATTCCCTTTAAAATATATCCAGTTCACCAATTTTGATGGGTGAAATACAGTAACTTAAGTACTGTACATTAAAAAAAAATCATCGCACGCTAATACAGTAAATTCTAAGACATGCTGTGAAGGGGAAAGGAGAAATAGGACTTTCAATGAAACACAAGAAAAACACTCAATACTGCTAGAAATCATCATGTTTTATTTAAAAAGTTGTCAACGAAGAACAAATAACAGCGAGAGCCAAGATCACACTTAGCAAAAATACAGTAATCAAATCTGGTCCTCCTAAAAGTTCGTTTTGAGGTATGTTCCTTTCTTCGTTCTTGCCAAGGTATATCAGTAGGCAAATGGCAATGGACCTCTTTCCTCCTTGATGCCATGGCTAACACTGATGAACAGCAAATTCCTACAACACATGCAAGTTTGTATGTTGAAACAGTAAACTTAATAAAATGTGTAATGCTTCAAATGGAGAACTTGAATTTGCTGATATGTGTATGGTTGCACCTACTATAACTACATTTTAAAAGAATCTCTTATTGTAGAATCATTGAGTTGTTGTTGATATTAATTCATTTAGGGCTTTCGATAACATTCACTTAGCCCCATGTATTTGGAAGTGTGTAGGATTTGTGTGATAATCTGTGTTATTGTAGTATCTGTAGTAGTGTGTACTGCTCGGGTCTAAGCTGCGTGAACCTGACAGGAATGTGCATCGCGGACTATGAGAAGCGGTGTTGACGAGTGATGAGGTTTCTCGGTCCGTGCATAGTACAGAACCAAATACAATACATTGGTCGGTGACTCACTTACTCATTCGTAACACCACAGTGGTTTGAGCAACGGCCCTATGTTAGCAGTATTGGAATAGAAAGGAATACCAGATATCACGGCGGACTGTTGACAGACCCTTCTCTTCTCGCCTGACCCTTCCCTGCTCTTTCCCCTCACCCAGCAAGTTCACAGAGCTTGGACCCGAGCAGTATAGCCTACTTTTTGTAATTCAGGTGACGACTGATTGTGCTCCGTTCCCACCCTCAGACCAGAATTAAATTACTTGGAAACTAGCCCAGGACCTCAGGAGTGGTAGCCACCACACCACAAGGTGGTCTTATGGTAGCACTGAATGAAAGTAGAACGAGCGATGACATTCTCTATAAGGGGCAGATGACTTCGTAGTTCCGCCCCTTAAAACAACAATAACCAACTACCTAACATTCTCTATAGTACATAAATTAGTCAAAATACCTTATGAACCGACGAGAAATAAATCAAGGAATGAAGTTTAAATAGATGTTTCCTCCACCGCTCTCCGTGATCCACCCAGCCATCCCAAATAGAATCACGACTCATATAGGCAAAATTCCAGCTGTGGCCGCCATTATTCACATCAATTATCATCAAAACAGCACGACCAACCTCGCCAACACCTGACCATTCTAACCTTCGTTTCGTCCAATCCAATGGTTTTTGACAATGGTTACGGCCTAACGCATCCAGATCAATGGTTTTGTGTCAACTGTGCCCCGCTAGCTGCACGCGGCCATGGCCGCACCTACACCCAACCATTCTAACCTTCGTCTTGTCCAATCCAATGGTATTGGACAATGGTTACAGCCTAACGCGTCCCGAAATAGCCATAGTAGTCGAAATAGCCATGGGGTTAGCGCCTATGACTGTGAATCTAGAGATCTCTGGTTCGAATCCTGGACGGGGTAGATATTTGGTCCAGAGGTTGCCAGCCGACGGGAACAGAAGGAGCTACTTCGGGATATTTGCTGCGGAGGTAAGACTCTAAGATTAATGCAGGTTAATTGTCAGAGTTTAGGAAATAAATTAATTGAATTTTGGAATCTTGTAGAGACGTATTCTCCGGACATTGTCATTGCTACTGAATCTTGGTTATATGAGGATATAAATAGTAATGAAATAATTCAAGGGACCTAGGAAATGTACAGAAGAGATCGGGGGAAGCGAGGTGGTGGGCTATTTATTTGTGTGCGCAAAAATATAGCTAGTTTCTTAAAGTGGGCTGATACGGATCATGAAATGTTATGTGTACAAATTTCGGATAAAGGGAATAAATATAGAGCACCGAAATATAACTTTTCGCTTCTCGACACACTGTATGATAAAACTTGTACGGGTAATGCTATGAAAAAGAGCATAATTATTGCCGGAGATTTAAACCTCCCCAAAGTAGACTGGTCTGGTGAGTCAACTAGCTGTGGTCAAGCTCAGAGCGCTGCAAACAAATTCTTAAGGGAGGGGGGATTTTCCCAAGTAGTTGACTTCCCAACTAGAGGCAATAATACCTTAGATGTTTATCTCGTAAGGCCTGTAGAGCTGTACATTAACTGTCTGAAAGTACCAGGAATTAGTGACCATTCTGGGGTTGAATTAAATATTAGATACGGTGACATTACAAAATTAGACTCTGATGTAGCAAATAAGATCATATTCCAGTATCGCAGGGCGGATCAGGGCAAATTTCAGGGGTATTTGAATGAGCTATTTGTAGGATGGGCATCGGAAGGAAATCACATTAATATCCTGTGGACTAACTTTTTGAAAATTTTAAATAGCGCTATTGATAAATTTGTTCCATTTAAATTACTGAAACAAAACCCAGATCCTGAGTATTACACGCGGGAAATCAGGAGTCTTAAACGGAAAATTAGGAAATTATACAATAAAAGACATGATAGTGACAAGTATACTGTATGTTGAAATTTAAGTCCTTATCAAGAGAGCTCGTCTTAAAAAAGAGGGCTGCTCATGACAATTATATGCAAGGTTTACTTGGTTCGGGAGGCGATGGGTGGAAAAAAAATTACAGTTATGTTAGGAGAAGAAAGGGAAATTCAAATAATTTGTCGATGATAATGTCCGGTGACGGTAAATTAATTACTGAGAAGCAGGCCATTGCTAATGAATTAAATGTCTTTTTTGGTAGTGTGTTCAATAAATCCAATAGCTGTGTGTTGGACCTTAACGGTGAATCAGGGGCTTCACTTCTCCAAATAAATCAGTCAGCAATTGTAAAGCTAATACAAAAATTACGTTACAATATATCGAAGGGTCCTGATAATATTGTTAGTGAAGTACTTAAACTAGGAGGTAGGGCCGTGGCACGATACTTAGAGGTAATGTTTAATGTGTCCATAAACAATGCGCAAATCCCGGATGACTGGAAAAGAGCTACGGTAGTCCAAATATTTAAGGGAGGGAGCAGACTTGAATTGGGCAACTACAGGCCGGTTAGTCTTACGTCCATCGTTTGGAAACAGATGGAGCATCTCATTTGTGACTACTTGAGGGAACAGTGGGAAACATTATCATGGTTTAATGATAGGCAACATGGATTTCGGAAAGGTTACTCATGCGAGAGTCAGATGCTATCACTTTTTCAAGATATTAGCGAATCGTTAGACGATGGAGTCTCAGTCGACGCCGTAGTTATAGATTTTGCGAAGGCATTTGATGTCGTGCCGCATGACATGCTACTCCATAAATTAGCTTCGACGAACATTGATAGAAGAGTAATTTTATGGATCCAAGAATTTTTGACGGGTCGTTCCCAGAAAGTGAAAGTTGAAGGCCGATTCTCGGATGAAATTACCGTAACGTCGGGTATCCCTCAGGGCAGCGTAATCGGAACTTTGTCATTTTTGGCGTTTATAAATGACTTACCAAATGGGATTCGCAGTGACTGTCGATTGTTTGCGGATGATTGTGTAATATATCGAAAGATACATGACTCGCAAGACAATGCAGTACTTCAAGATGACCTGAACCTGGTCTATAAGTGGGCGATTGAAAATAAAATGAAAATAAACACAAGAAAATGTAGTCTAATAAAAATAGGGAAAGTGCGAAGGCAATATTTTCAATATAACATTGGCTCGGAAATACTTGTAGAAGAAGATTCTTGCAAATATTTGGGCGTTCACGTAAGAAATGATATGAAATGGAGTAGTCAAATAGGTTGTGTAGTTTCTAAAGCTTACAAATCCCTGCACTTTGTCATGAGGGTATTAAAAGGAAGTAGTACCTCTGCTAAAGAATTAGGATATTTGTCACTTGTAAGACCTATTCTGGAATACGCCTCGGCGGTTTGGGATCCATTCCAAGTAGGGCTCATAAATGAGTTGGAAATGGTACAAAGAAAGGCCGCTAGATTTGTGCTCAGTGACTTTAATCCCAGGAGCAGTGTGAGCCGTATGTTAAAGAAACTTGGGTGGGAATCACTTGAGACTAGGAGGATGAAATCTAGACTCTGCGCTATGTACAACACGTATACAAATCAACCAGCATGGGGTGAGCTTAGCAAACGTATGGGAAAGCCCACTTACATGGGCAGGAGCGATCATCCTTTCAAAGTTAAGGGCCGACCACAGCGAACAAATTATGGTAAATATTCTTTCGTAAACCGTGCCATTGATAATTGGAACTCTCTACCTGCCGCAGTCTTAGAGCCTTTTCCCAAACATATAGGTGTGTTTAAGAAAAGACTGACTATTTGTGCAAATACTCCAGTTTAATTGTTAGTGAATTGTTATGTACTATTATTTATTTGTTATGTATATCTAATTTGCCACCGGGGAACACACCCCCAATTGCAAATAAACGAATGAATGAATGAATGAATGAATGAATGAATGAATGAATGAATGAATGAATGAATGAATGATGAATGATTATTTTATCAACAGTGATTTTGTATCCCACTTATTTTTATCAACAGTTATTTTGTATCCCACATGTTGGCAACAATTTGTGCGCCTCAGTGTGTGCCGCTAGAGTGCACCTTGTTGACAGTAGAATGAGATGCAAGCGCTGTCGGAACATGGCAGCCGTTTTTAAAAGAGCAAAAAATAGAAAAACATATTTACAGGGAATGTTCTCCGCAGTGTCTACAAGCCGCTGCGAGAGATTACGTCACCAGTTACGTTGGCAGCACGGCTGTCGCTTGTATCATAACAAATACTCACCAAAGCCATTCATAACATACTGTTGCAATCTTCCAATAATATAACTATACGCACTGACGATTTCGACAGCTCACAGCCCACACATGTGGCCTTCACCCTATGAAGGACACAGTGATGCCAACTAAACTGATGTCGCAACCTCTCGCATCTGCACGTAGCCTCTGCGGAGAACTTTTCCTGGCGCCCTGTACTTTAGCACATATATGAGGTGCAGTAGTGACCAGGGTTCCTAATTTCAATAGGCCTACGTAATATCGCCCAGAAGATGAAACAAGGAGACAAGGTATGTAAAAGTCACATTCATGTCTGATGCAAGTGTATAAGCCGCGTTCTACTTTGATTCAGAATTAATACCTAGATAAATATACTAGCTATATCAACCATTACATTGGCATACAATAAATCAATTATATTTGTCTTGTATCTATCTCGCTGTTACAGAAAATCATCGACACTTATTACCAAGAATATAATCGGCCCCTTAGAGAGAATGTTATCGCTCGTTCTACTTTCATTCAGTGCTACCTTAATTCTGAATGTAAGTGGAACGCAGCTTATACACTTGCAGCAGACATGAATGTAACTTTTACATACCCTGTGTCCTTGTTTCATCTTCTGGGCGATATTACGTATTGAAATTAGGAACCCTGGTCACTTCTGAGCCTCATTATGTGCTAAAGTACGTAAATATGTCTTTCTATTTATTGATATTTTAAAAACGGCTGCCATGTTTCGACAGCGCTTGCATCTCGTTCAACTGTCATCAAGGTTCACTCTAGCGGCACGCACCGAGGCGCACGCATTGTTACCAACATATGAGATACAAAATCACTTGATAAAAAGAACTGTGATACAAAATCACTGTTGATCAAAATAAGAAGTTCATCGGGATGCGTTAGGCTGTAACCATTGCCAAAACTCATTGATCTGGGCGCGTTAGGCTGTAACCATTGTCAAAAACCATTGGATTGGACAACACGAAGGTTAGAATGGTTGGGCGAAGGTGCGGCCTTGGCCGCGCGCAGCTAGCGGGGAACGGTTGACACAAAACCATTGATCTGGGCGCGTTAGGCTGTAACCATTATCAAAACCAAAGTTGTGCGAAAAATGTATACATATTTATTACAGCGGAGCGATATACTGCATAGTAATTACAGAGTATATAACAATTTAAAAAACTCATTTTAGCCGTGGGAAAATAATCATTACAGAGAAGTGAAATATTGCACACACTAGCCTAATTAAGAGCGGTGAACTGAGTGCTGCGCATTAGAGACTAAACTGGGCACTTCTTTGTTTGGCAGTACTGTTATGGTAATGTTTTGAAGATGATTGATTTGAACAATGGCACCCACAGCTGTAATTTTCGCTAGCCTATACAGGTGTCCCACCTAACATTGCGACCTCAAATATTATCGAAATGAAACAAGATTTGAAAAATCTACTTGCGCTGGAATGTAGCCACGTCAGGGGGTCACACAATGGGAGGATATGCACAATCCAGGAAATTATAACAATATCACTTTCAACGCAAAGTTACCTTTTTTAAATGGAACATACATGTTTTTTCTAGCAAAATGAAGAGTAAACATACAATTAAAGATAACAGAATTGGTTTCACATCTCTAAAACCCGTAACTTCTGAAATAACTAACGTTGTAGAGGATGGCAATGGAGACACTGTTTGTCAAGTTTAACAAATGTGTAGAACTGTACACATAGTTCAAAATGAACAATTACCGATTTCCTAAACAAACTTGTGGCATATAGCTTAAAGAAACGTCATGTTTTTAAATTACATCCAGCACGGAAGAGACATTCACAAGTAAGCAGTAACATCTTAACTGATGAAACTGTGTCACTTCAGCGGATGTTCAATGTGACCGCCGTTTGCATCAATGCACTTCTGTAGACGGTGAACAAAAGAGCGTTGTACTGATCCCAGTGTTTCCACAGATATTTCCGCACACGCCGAAGTAATACGCTGTTGCATATTCGCTATTGTAGTTGGGACTTCCTGATAGACTATCTTGCAATGCGCTCCAGAGAAAGTAGTCTAATGGCGTCAAGTCGAGGGACCGTGCTGGCCATCTCACAGGACCACCACGTCCTATCCACCGATATGGAAACTTCTCATCCATTACATCTCTGGCAACACGTGCGAAATGTGCGGGGCACCCATCATGCTGGAACCACATTGATACACGAGTTTCCAATCCCACGTCCTCCATGAGAAGGGGTAACGTGTCTTGGAGAAATTATGCATATCGCTGTTCGTTTAGTGATCCCTGATAAAAAATAGGGACCTACAATACGGTTGCCAGTGATACCGCACCAAACATTGATACTCCACTGTCGTTAGTTAGCAACCTACAACTTTAGTTATTTCAGAATGTACGAGGTTTAGAGAAGTTAAACCAATTCTGTTATCAATAATTGTATGTTTACTATTGATTTTGCTAGAAAAAACATGTATGTTCCATTTTAAAAAAGGTAACTTTGCGTTAAAAGTGGTATTGTTATAATTTCCTGGATTGTGCATATCCTCCCATTGTGTGAACCCCTGACGTGACTACATTCCTGTACAAGTAGATTTTTCACAACTTCTTTCATTTCGATAATATTTGAGGACGCAGAGTTAGGTGGGACACCCTGTATATGCTGTGATCCTATTTGGGATAGCTGGGTGGGTCACAGACGGTGGAGGAGGAAACATCGATTAAAACATCGCTCCCTGATTTATTTCTCATCGTTTCATAAGGTATTTTGGCTAATTCATCTATTATAGAGAATGTTATCGATCGTTCTATGTTCATTCAGCGCTACCTTTATTTCAGTAAGACACAGAAGCTTATTTATTAATGTAATGGACATCTATGATTGATGCAACCCATAGGACTGTCTCCCTCACCTTTCAATAAATAACTAAAATTTTAATGTAACTAATCCACATGTGAGTCCACATGGGTCACTAATACCCAAAATGTCTCCAAATAGCTTGATATTTGGGGAGTGGGTGTAGGTGGGAGGTATCCCTCACCCCACACACACACAAAAAAAAAAATACGAGCCTTACAGTAGTCGCATATGATGTGTAACATCTGACATAGAAGAAACCTCACGTGAAATTGTTGATACACCGGTATTTTATAGTATTATTGGCGCATATATTAATCTATTGTAAAAGGGAGTGTTCTACAAATATTGTAGTTTATAATACGGAACTCATTTTATTAGATGATTTGTAGCTTCCACCAGCACTAGCCTAAATAAAGAGTACGATATGGATCAACTAGATTAATAGATGCGACACCGCTCATAACCTTAAATTACTTATAAACAGGTCCTCTTGATTCACAGACCAACACGTAATTTCATATGGATTCTGTTAAAATGAGTCATATTGATATGATAAATATCGTTTAAAATGATAATCTGGTAGCAAAAATATCTACCCCGCCCAGGATTCGAAACCAAGATCTCTAGATTCACAGTCATGCGCAATAACCCCACGGCTACTTCGACTACGCAAACACTGTGCACAAGATGGTGACTTATTTCCACGTTCCAATAATACTGCATTACGGAATTAAGTTTTATTTATATTTTGCTTGTTTCGATAATGTTCCAGAGTGACATTGAGTTTAAAATGCCTTATGCCAATGCAATGCCGACTACTTACAATGTATGATATTAAGGCATTTTACCATTTAAATACTGATACGAAGACTTCGAACATGTACCATGTCATTTGTTTAAATCACTTGACACCAGAGTTCGCATGAGCGTTTTCCGTTCAGTATGTCATATACATTCCACATGGCCGAGAATGCGTCATGGTATCAATTTTCGACACCGCGCGCTGATTGTTTCTCTTACCAGTGCCAGCTGGAACGATCGATCGAGTTGGCAGTGCGTCTTATACTTCCGTTCGATCCACCACTGCCAGCTAGGGCACACTTCCATTCGATCGATCGAGCGGGCAGTGCATACTTCCGTTGTCCACCACTGCTAGCTAGTACACTTCCGTTTGATCGATCGAGCGGGCAGTGCATACTTCCGTTGTCCACCACTGCCAGCTAGTACACTTCCGTTTGATCGATCGAATGGGCAGTGCATACTTCCGTTTGATCCACCACTGCCAGCTCGATCGTTCCAATCCACTTCCGTCCCCAATTTTCAAAATCACTCCCACAAAACTATCCAGCAACCGAGGGGAAAGATGTTACACATAAAAAATGGAACCACATATTAGGCCTACACACATTATCCAATAAAAATAACTAACTTCATTTAATCAAGGTTTTGGATCAAGAGATCTTACTAAAATACTTAAAACATGGCAGGTGTCTGATTGGCCGAGTGAGTAGGCCTAATACTGATATTACACAGTAATTACAGGTTACGAACACTTCAAGTCGCTTACAAATTGATTAGGTTATGTTAGTCGCAACATTCTGTACGATTAATTCAAGTGTACAAAATTAATGAATGAATTAATAAAACAGTGATTTCTACTCCGGGCGGTGAAGATGTAGAACTACAGTAAGGTAAGGTGCCCAATATCCGTCCCCCTGTAAGTTTTTTGCATATATTATAAAAATGTTTGGAGAAAAATGTCTGGAATCATTCAGATAGGACGACTGAACAGTTGTTTTAAAATAAATATATTTAACTTCAGGAAATATAGCACACAAAATAATTTATTCAAAAAAGAATACAAAGTTGCACCTTCCCACGTTTAATGAAGGGCGTTCCTAAATTCGTCCCCATGTATCTCTTCAGAAAAAAGTGATAGTTATTATTTTTAATGGCAAGTTATAATGCCTAACTTAGTAGGCAACAAAAACCAAGAAAGTTTATCCTTCCAAACAAATGTCACATATGAACATACACTTGTCACTTTCTGACGAATACGTTTCATGACACCATTGGAAAAATTTTGTGCACTTAATCCACTTTTCTCCCATCTTATCAGCTGAGTAGGGTTTTCCACACATTGTGCATACGGCGTCATCATTTTCACTATCTTCATTGTCTGTTGAGACGTAAGGAATTTCGTCTGAATCTTCAAGACTCGAACCATCACTAGAAAGGTCTTGCAGGGAAGGCATTCCCTTCCTTTTTTAGCTAATAGGCGTTTCCTGCCATTACATTGCTTGGACGAGGAGGTGAACTTAACAGAAATTGAAGGTCCAGCTTTAGAATCAGGTGAGGGACATCTTAAAGAGGCAGCTATCTTACATTTGGGAGGGAACGATGGATTATCAAACTGAAGCATTTTTTGTACCTTTGCCTCATTCGCCTGTGTTCTCTTCTGTGACGCTTCCATTATTTTGATTTTGTGGGGAGTCCCAGTGACCAACGATGCTGAACCTCGCCTGTTTGAAAATGTAGGCTCAATAACTGGGACTTCCCGAATGTCCTTAGGGTTTACAACAGTGGTAGATCCGTTTTCGATGTCATCTTGATCGTTAGTCTTCTGCCTGTAGGAAATAAAATCCTCATCAGGAAAAATATTGGGGTTGAAAGGAACTATGCCTCTCTTCTTGAAGCAGTTGACAGCTGTTTCCATAGTCACTGCTTTCAAATATGCCTCTGAAAACCATGAAGATACCTGTCGTTTTTTCACAATTCGACCAGGGTGATTCGCCAACCAGCCTTCAATGGCATTGGCATAGAAAGTCTTCAATGGGAACATGAAGGCTATATCCAAGGGCTGCATTCTGTCTGTGAAGTGTGGAGGTAGACATACAAATGATATGCCAGTTTAATCTCAAGATACCAGAATGGAAAACAGCGTTCCGAATTTCGTCCCCGGGACGAATATAAGAACGTTGTTGGGGGACGAATATCGGACCAATGATGCCAACCTACATGGCTACGTCATTCAGTGCTCCCTTTGTACAGCGATCGCTACAACCCATATATATTGCTGCTATCTATCTATTTAAAACACTAAGGCGATTTTTGTTACCACGAGATTGAGAGAACGACAGAACCGATTTACTTCGTAGAGCACTCTAACGTAAGCTCTTGGTCTGTAGATTTGCAGAGTGTCTATAAAATAAACTAATATATTACGGTATATTTTTAAATAAATATAGAAAATAGCAGAATTCTTACCCCTCACGCATGCGCACAATCTGCCTGGGCTCATGACAAAATGGCGGTGAGAAGTCAATTTAAATGTAAGTTATTTAATAAGCTTCCATGTAATTGAAAACATACATTAACCAAGTTCTGACAATAAAATATAATAACAGTATGAACATATACGAATTTGCAATATTGATTTTATTGATAATGAATTGGATTATTTTCTTCAGATACCGGCTTTTGAAGATACTAAATGGTTGCGTCTGTGGCTGGACGAGAGTGCGTGATTAGCTATTTGGTTAAGGCGATTGACTGTGGATCCAAGAATCACTGGTTCGATCCCAGCTCCCGCCAGTATTTTTATTTTTTTACTACTGAAATATTGTTTTATCAAGGAGTATTAGTAAGGTTTTATGTCAGTTAAAGATACATATTTCTACATTCCCTCTCAATACGTTTTATTTCCGTTTTGCCTTTGCATTACAGCATGTGGTCAAAAGAGCTAATATCTGCCATCAGTTCCAGTAACTGACAACAAATGGCAGTACCTCGCCCATATAGTTCCAGTAACTAACAGATGGCAGCACCATTGCATCGATATATTTAAAACACAAGACATCGCGCGTTTTCACGTGAGGGAGAATTATAAAGGAGGGGAATTTTTAAGAAGGGAAACGTTGAAGAACATTTACTGACAGTTGAGTGTGTAGGCTATGTTGTTTATGTACCTTAATATTGCAATTTCTTCCCAATGCTTCGGTGGTCAAGTTGGTAGCATCCTAGACTAAAAGTTATAATTATGCATCGTCGATATACTCTTAAATTATTAGAGAAAAGGTAGTTTTCCAGGCCCTGGCGCGTGTCCACAATTGCTTTCGCCACGAGAGACACTTGGCAAACATAATTCGTTTGAAGGGCTCCGACATCGTGGTCACTTAGCCCCGTGTACTTTGGTGTGTGCGTGTAAAATTTCCTCTGATAACCCGTGTTATTGTGATGGCTGCATTACTGTGTGTATTTGTAATTAAGGTGGGAAATGGCAAGGTGACGGCCGAGGCCTTAAGTTTGGAACCATCCCGGTATTTGTCTTGAGTGGATGTGGGAAACCACAGAAAACCACATCCAAGATTGTCGAGGTGGGAATCAAACCTTCCTCTTCTTAGTTAAACCTCAAGAGACTGAATGTGCCCCGTTTTTGCTCTCAGACCAGAATTAAATTTCTTGGCAGAGCAGGAAATGTAACACGGGTCTCCGAGGCGATAGCCAAGAATGGGTGGGCTTCCATGTGTTAATACGATTTTTGACATGCACGGGACATAGAATTCTAAAACTGCCTCCATTAGGGTGACTGCCGAAGTGAGTATTGAGTTTAGACCTATGCTCATTCCAGTAGTTGGCGAAGTGATTCTATGTTCCCCTGCAAAATGTACTGCCATAAACTATAACAGGTGATGGAAATAGCTTATTTAGAACAGTTTTGTACTGTTTATATCAAAATGAAGAACGTGATTCTGAGCTGCGTTTTCAAGCTATTGCAAAAAATTTCGCTGGCAGGAACAATTATAAGGAATTTATTTTAAGCGTTCAGTCTCATCGCATTCTCCTCACCAACCAACTTGAGTATGAAAGTCTCTGGACGGTCATGTTGAACTTCATTGTATAAGGCAATTGTTTAATGATTATTTGTTTAGAGTACTGAATCTAACTACGCAGTTGATTTCGGCAATGGAAGTATTTTTTGCCATTTAATATTTAGCGCCTCCGATATTGCAAGACACTATAGTGTTATCGAATAATACGAAGCCACATTTAAAATCCAATATAATTAGGCCATTTCAGAAACAATTCCAGATGTTATGCAGTACAGTGTAAGGTCTTTGACGATCAAATGTAAACGTCGTTCTACATTGTATTTCTCTTGCGTAAAATCTACGCGCGGTTACTTCGGCCTTTACTGTTGTGATTGTAAAATTGATCTACTGGAATATAAAATATTTGCCAAGCTGCAACAATGTAATGATATTAATTTAAAAGTCATTGAACTTATATCCAGTAGTTCAAAAACATACATCAGCGTTAACAAATTGGCGAACATAATTCATTTGATGGACTCAGACATCGTGGTCACTCAGCCCCGTCTATTTTGGTGTGCGAGTGTAAACTTTTCTCTGATAACCTGTGTTAATGTGATGGCTGTGTTGATGTGTGCATTTGTAATTAATGTGGGGAATGGGGAGTTAACGACCGAGGCTTTAAGTTAGGTATTTGCCTGGAGTGGAAGTGGGAAACCACGGAAACCAAATCCAAGATTGTTGAGATGGGAATCAAACTTTGCTCTTCTTAGTTTTGCCTCACGAGTGCGCCCCGTTCCAGTCCTCAGACCAGAATAAAATTTCGTGCAGAGCGGGGATCGAACCTGGAATCCGGGGCAATAGCTCAGAATGTAGTCTTAAGAGTGGGCTTCCCTGTGTTAATACGATCTTTGACAAGCACTGAACATATAATTCTAAAACTCCCTCCATTACGGTGGCTGGCGAAGTGAGTCTATGCTCATTCCAGTAGTAGCGAAGTGATTCTATGCTCCCTTGCATAATTTACTGTCATGGGAATGCAAAGTATTGTACTTTCAACAGGTGATGGAAATTGATTATTTACAGCAATTTCATTCTGTTTATTTCAAAATGAAGATCGTCATCCTGAGTGGCGTTTGCAAGCAAATTGCAAAAATTGCAAGGATTGTATTATTGGCGATCAGTCTCATCGCATTCTCATCAGCAACCAACTTGAGAATGGAAGTCTCTGAACTTCATTGTATATGTGAATATTATTGTTTATTGATTATTTGTTTAGAGTACATAACAATGGGTCTAACCACGCAGTTGATTTTGGTAATGGAAGTAAGTTATTATTTGCCATTTAATATTTGGCGGCTGCGATGATGCAGGCCACTATAGTGTTATTTAAAATGACGTTAATTTGGGGAGAAATGCTGCTATAAATAAACCCATTTGACGAAATGGAACACTAGCCGCAAAAAAAAGTGGGAAATCGGAGAAAAATACGAAGCCACTTTTAAAATCTAACATAAATATGGCATTTCAGAAACAATTCCAGATACTATGCCGTTACAGTTTAGGGTCCTTGACGAACAAATGTAAACATTGTTCTGCACTGTATATCTCTTGCGAGAAATCTACACTTGGTTACTTTGACCTTTGCTGCTGTAATGGTAAAATTAATCTGAATAAATATAAAATATTTGACAGGCTGCAACAATTATTTTTCACTGGAGATGATATCTCAAGGAATTTCAGAGAGACTAATCGGCAGTACAATGCTATGTCCTTCGTTTCATTTGGTGCCAATGTTACTGTGCCACACGCACACGGTCCACATTGTTTTAAAATGTATGGAATTGCACATCATCGCATTTCTTCGTTATATTCCAGAATTATAAGCGACGGTTTGCGGCCAGTTGTATTAGACTCCTCAGAGTTCTTGAATTTCTTGGAACTAAATGACTGGCCGCCACATACTCCAAACGCTTGACCCGTTATTCTGCTTAGAAATCTGAACGTTTCCCAAGGACTCCTAAATGCAACCATATTGCTTGGATATGGAAATAATAGGTGCAGTTAAAATTAGGCAGAGAGGTCTAATCCTTCGACTTGATTTAACACCGTCCGATAAAACACTATCATTTTCTTTTAAGAGGCAATATTTTCCAATTCATTTGGCATACTTTATCACTATCAATAAAGCTCAAGGGGAAACTCTGGAACGTATAGGCCTCAATTTGCCCCAACAATTTTTCAGTCATGGCCAGCAGTATTTTGCAGTGTTGAGAGTGCAATCATTTGACGCCCTTATAGTTTCAATAGAGTCAAAAAATAATCGTACAAAAAATGTACAGTAGGCCTATATAAGAAAATTCTTCAGTAAATATTTTTCTATTGACCGTCATGTTTTGACGGGTTTCAACTAGTACATATTTAAGTTGCACGTAAGTACAAACAAATGTGAGTCAAACGTACTTTGGATAGTTTAACAGCTCCGACAAGTAGGGATGTACTACAAGCGTGGCAAACCAATAACTTTCAACTCAGAATACTCGGAACACAATCACAGGGGATGCACCTAAGCGTGGGAAGCTCACTACTGTATGCTTTGTCACATGTTCCACTGTCTCCCACCAGACTGCAGCACTCAATGGGCTCGAAACATGCGGGGACGAAATTGCGCGCGGGGACGGATATTGGGCCAGTAACCTTAGTTACAAGTACTGACAGTGACAGCGAGACAGAGGTTATCGAGAGGGCGCGCAAGGTAGTCCCAAAGACTATTTTACAAAACAATTAATTTTCTTCTTAAACAGTTCCAGCTGACTGTAGGATGATCAAAGCATTGCTGACTGTTTTTGAACACACGATAGCGGTAGCCTATAATGTTCAGAGCGAGGGGACAGAACAAGGTGAGTCACATTATCAAGCTTTTCAAGGTCAAATTGTTTGTGGAGTTTTCATGTGGACACTGCCGTGAGTATGGAAATATGGGAACTCTAAACCAAGATATAAACTGGGAGCATAGCGCCCGCAATAGAAGGCTGCAGCAACTCTGGAGGTTGGAGATTTGATTCCCCCCACTGACAGAAGCTGTCCTGGGCATTATTTTTCCATACTCCCTCCCAGTGGCGATCCCTCCCAGTGGCGAATCCTCCATGTAGGACGTGAGGATCATCACTTTAAATTTAATTTAAAAATTGCCATCAAAGGGCCCCGACTAAATAATTACAGAATAGCCTAATTATTGACACATACCTGAGAAGCAATAAAAGGAGTGTATCTCCAACCTCTACTTTCGCAGCCAAGAACACAGGATTCTGCGTGATGTTTTCCCATAACCTACACACAAAATATACAGAATGAGGTACAGAAACCATGAAATGCAAAATATAACAAAAAAAATAATTAAATTAAAGTCATTATGTTAAATCTAGCTTTCTACTACTACGGAAGTCCAACAAATAATAATGCATGGCTCTCATAAGTATCCTAACGATAATATCAGCACTCTATTAAGAAATCAATTGAATAATACATAATGCATTATCGGCACTTACCACAGGAATGCCGGCACTGGTTTACAGGTTACATCCAAATGAAAACGCCAACATTACGGCACTAATTTTTCACAGAATATCAAGAGAAACATATATTTAAGGCGAAATCAATCGAAAAATCTGGGGAAGAAATATTGCTCTAATCTACAGAAAATGTAAAAGACTTATTATTTGCATTGGAAATACACCGCCATGTTTGAACAGAAGTGGAGCGCCGGAAGGCAATGCCGCCAACCGAGAAAAATAATGTTTATTTAATGATAAGTGCCGTAATTATCGTCTGTGAGCAAGATAATTGCAATAAAATGTCAATTAGCAATTAATTGTATATCTATTGGCTAAATATAGTGATATGTTTGCAATTTAATTATAACGTTGTATCAGGCATATGTTGGCAACACGATATGCAGCGCTCCAAACGGCTGGCTGACCTACTACACCGATGGTGCCAAATAAATCCTACCTGGTTGACACCCCCTGGGTTGGCGTCAAAAGTATACATTGGACTGAAGCCTATGCATGATCAAAGAAATCAGTGTGCATGATGTTCACCGCATGTCACCGCCTATAACGGTAAGTGTCACATATAGCATAGGTACTAAAATGTCGGCTTATGATTGGTGGAAGATGGGGCTACAGCTGATTCGCACGCTCACCAAGAAATTCGCGAACTAATGTAGGTGGCAGGTCGGTCGCGACAAAATGGTGGACACAAGGGTGATAGACTTAATTATGTAGGCTACAGTATTGAATGTTGTTGGCAATTCTAAGTGGGCTCTCGTTGAAGGACAGGCAATTTTTGATGCCAAACACATAATTTTGTTCGGGAAAGTCCAAGAAACGGAATATGTTATGAGACTTGAAGCTTTATGGTTACAAACTAGTAATTTGAAAGGGGTACCGGTACCTCATCAGATTCAATTTTTTTTTTCTCGTGTGGTCTCCTGAGAAGCCGAGTGCAGGTCTTCCTAGTCGACGCCCGTGGGCGACCTACGCGTCGGGATGAGAGATGGAATGGATGCAGATGAATGAAATTGGGCAAGGATGTGGATGGAAGTGGCCGTGGCCTATCAGAAGGTACCGACCCAGCATTTGCCTGGTGTTGAAAATGGGGAACCACGGAAAACCATTTCAAGGACGGCTGACGCTGGGGCTCGAACCCACGCGTCTACCGAGTCAGCAGAGAGCTTGGCCCCATGACCTAATGCTGCGCTTTAGCCAGCGTAGCCGCTGCTGTCGGTAGATTCAAAATGAAATTCGATCACCTGTTGCCGAGAAAAAATTATTTGTTCAGGAATATGTAATATGCGTATAGTCGGTACGTTGCTTTCCATAGGGGAAGCTGTTGTTCCTTGGGCCAGTTGTACCTTGGGTCTTTTAATATTATGGCTTCATCTGTGAGAAATTAGTGTGAACTCATTAGGATTATCCTCAAATGAACACGTAGTGTGTGCTGAAGCTTCTACTTAAGTCCATAGCACATGTGCTTATAAAGCTACCAAGACAAAGGTTTTTGTGTTGAAAAAGTAAACTTGTACCTTACTTTCACTGACTTTATGTTGAAGAGTAACATGCACCTTATTTGTGTATGATGTGATATGTAAATACTGCTTTCTGGTGTCTTTCGTGTCATGTATTTAGTTTTGATCTAAAACTAATGTAAAACATGGTAAGCCTACTTTTTAAAATTAATGTCTATTGTTGTACCATGAGTCAGTTGTTGTGTTGTACCTTGGGTCGATTCAAGGTACAACACTGTGACATTTAGTCTAGATAGAAAAGCTATCAAGCCATTTTTCTTGGTTACAGAACCTTTGCCTAGGATTAAAAGTGGAAAAACTAGGCCCCCAACAGATGTAGGAGTCCTTGAGAAAGCTATAATTTTCTCAGAAAATTACCAACAAGTGCTAAGTGATGCTTTTTGTGGGGAGTGTATGTATGTCTACCCCTAATTATTCCCGTTTTCCAACAGGGTCGGGGATGAGATGCGATGGAAGTAGCCTATTTGTGGCAGATGTTTTTACGGCCGGATGCCCTTCCTGATGCCAACCTCGTGAGAGGAGTTAATGAGAGATGAAATGAATGATGGTGAATGAAACTGGGCAAGGATGTGGAGGAAGCGGCCGTGGCCTGTCGGAAGGTACTGTCCCAGCATTAGCCTGGAGTTGAAAATGGGAAACCACGGAAAACCATTTCAAAGACGACCGACGGTGGGGCTCGAACTCACGCGTCTACTGAGTCGGCAGAGAGCTTGGCCCCATGACCTAACGCTGCGCTTTAGCGAGCGTAGCCACCACTGTCAGTTCTAGTGGGGAGTATGAAGTTAAATCAGTGGTTCTTAACCGGTGGTCCGCAAGTGCCTCGGGAGTGGTCCGCGGGAGAAAAGGGTCCACCAGCACGTATAAAAAAGTGGCCAATAAATGGGGATTTCGAAAACGATGTGTGTTGAACGAGAATCGTCCGAAAGTATTCGCGGCGATGACCATCAGGTTTTGAATTGAAATATCTTTAAAATAGGTGTTATTGAGAAAGGGTTACAACTGATAAGGTGTGTTGGGGGGAAGGGGGGAGGGGTCCGTACATGATTGAATTTCAGGTTGAGTGGTCCGCAGACTCATACGGGTTCAGAACCACTGAGTTAAATATTTCAAATAAGTTCATTCTGGTCAAGGATGATATTTAGGCGATTCTGAGCGAGGACATTGAAACGAAGCTTCCACCTCCATTTGCTGAAGGGCATTCTGTGCACCTAGTTTTGCAAGTTTCAATTTCTGTTGATTATAATGTAAAGTAATACATTTAAAGTGGTGTTGCTATTAGTTTCAATTTGTGCAGCCTATGTTTTTTGATGTTTAATGGGCTAATTTGGTCTATCATATAGGCTACGATTTTACGTTCCAAGTTTGTTTTTATTTAAAATTTACGTTCCAATTTTGTGATTGTATAGTGAAGTAAACTATTGTAATGCTACTGTGAGTATTGTTTAAACGTGTTATTATGTATCATTGGATATCAATCCAAGGTACAACACACAGTGACCTGAGGTACAACGCATTGTTGTACCTTGGGTCAGTGTGTAAGATGTTTCAAAAAAGGTAATATAGAAATAATATGCAATTCAATAATCAAGTTAAAATGGAGTTTGTTAGGCAAAGGAGTGCCGTATCTTATGGCCGTGTTCAATTTATGTTATTCCTTCACGATAGACAGTGAAAAATATAAAACTGTAATTTGACCCAAGGTAGAGCACCTTCCCTTATTTCGGTAAGTAGATACATTTAAATTTATAGGATATAGCCTAATACAGTTGAAGTCGATAAATCAAAGACTGTACAAGTTGGCTATAAAGATATTTAAATTTTTATAAGCACATGATTGAAAACTTAGAAGACCTGAGCTTCACAGATTTAAAGGAGCAATGTGGCAAGTTAAACAAAGACAAACACATGTAGGTCTACGATAAAGCGAACCCCAAAAGTAATGTCTGGGAAGAACAGCTGTCAAATCGACCTTGCTAAGTCGCCTAGTTTGTAGTGCAGGGGAGAATGTAGGGTACTGGACATTGTAAGAAATCCATTAGGAATTATTAAGAGCCGGCCGGAGTTGGGACGGCCGGCCGCCAGCCCAGCTCTTGTTGTAACATGGGACAAAAGTTTGTGAAACGATTTATAAAGAAACGGGACAAGGTAAAATTATTTTGTGTCTACAGCACGCTGTAGTATTTTATACACTTTTCATCAGTGCAAAAGCATATCGAACAGGAATAGAATGATAGTTATAAAAAGTGTAGTTAAAATCACAATTCTCCATATAAAATAGAGTTCTGAACTGCAATTTTCTTAACCTCTTCAATGCCTTCAGATGATGTTGAAAACAGAAACAAACTCCACTGCAAGACAGCTTATAGTTTTCTCTATTGTGCTACTGAAACATATTTTCAAATTAAGAACTCCGTATATGTTTAATCGTGATTTTAGAAAATGTAAGCATATTGAGTTGCTAATGCTAGCCGTGTCGAGGTGCTGGTAGTTCAGGCAGTTACCGTCAGATACCGCATCGTCGCAAAGTCGTGTCCTTGAAACAGGGTGAAAGAAGACAGAGCCGGCTTCTGAGAGATGGTAATCTCATGCCAGGAAGTGATGAAATCAGCTCATGTCCAGGTGCTGTCAGTCGCTTCATTACAATCAGTGCCGGATCCAGGCCTTGCGGGGCCCTGGGCGATATGATACGGTCGGGCCCTCAACAATAGAAAATATAAAAAATATCAAATCAAATGGAAAATAGTTTTGTAATAATAATAAAATAAAGAATAGTTACAATATTTTGAATACACTACGGTACATTCTTTTAATAATACGAAAGAAACCCGTAAGTCCTCTTGAAGAAGATTATGTAAACTATGAAATATTAAAATATTAGTTTGCGACTCTTTTTCTCGGATGAAGTCTTCCATCATTTCACTGAAATCTATACTTGCTAAACGGTCACGGGAGGTCATAGCTGCACTGAAAAAAGAATATGAATTATAAATTAGTTTGAAAAGTATAATTAATTAATCAATTAGACTTAGACAACAGATGTTTGAGCAGACTCCCAAAGAGAGACAACCGGGAAAGAAGTGGAGGGAGGAGAGACAGAGGAAGCATAGTGTGTGGATGAGAGGTTTTTGGGAAAAAAAGAAGAAAGGGCCAGAATTAAACATGAAAATTGATTGTGTTATAACGCTCTCTTTATGGGGAATTAACGAATAAATAATTAATCAATGAAATTTAAAACAATCCATGACGCAGCCCCCCCCCCCCGGATCGCGGGGACCTGGGCGGTCGCCCTCCTCACCCTCCCCTAGATCTGCCCCTGATTACAATCGGCTGCTTTCTAGATCATCATATTATGGTGTATGGCCTACAGGTCTTTAGTAGTTCCAGTGTTGATTATGAGCTTTTTAGTTCTTTATAACATGTCTGTAATATAGTATAGGCTACTTTCAAGATTATGCCATTGTTGTACTGTAAATAGAGTTGTTGCTGTTGTTGTTGTTGTTGTTGGAGGGGGCGATTCGTTTAGGAGCTTTGGGACATGGTGGTCATGTAGCCGCGTGCACTTGGGTGTGTGTATATAATGTGTCTAATAACCTGTGTTATTGTGATGGTTGTATTAGGGTGTGTATTTGTATTTGGGTCGGGTTTTGTATATGCGGCGGCCGAGGCCTTAGATACCATCCCAGCATTTTCCTGAAGCATAAGTGATGAAACAACTTCCAGGATGGCTGAAGTAAGAATGTAACCCTTCTCTTCCCAGTTCTGCCTCACAAGCCTCAGTGTATCCCATTCCAGCCCTCAGCTCCCAAACCTGGACCTATGCGTTGACAGCTAAGAAGACTAGCCACTACGCCACGGGGTGGATTGTAAATAAAATGTTGCTTTGTCAGTCTAAATATGATGTAGCGACTACTGTTCTTTTCAAGTTACAGTAATTATTATATGAGTAGCAAGCAATCACTAGTTAGTAACCATCACTAAAGTGGGCCTGAATTTCATTAAACTAATTTGTTTATTTATTTATTTATAATTATTTGTTTGTTTATTTGTAGTTCTTCTAACAGGTTACAACCTAATTATGAGAAATAACAATATGAATTACACTTAATATTTTTAATATTTTTCTTACACTAATATAAAATGATACTTATAATACGTATGACTAAATATTATTCTAGTAAGTATCGTACTTGAAATTATGTTACAAGTCACTGATAAGGAGTGTATGATATTAAGTGATTTCTCTACAATACAAATGAACAAAAGGTGCTGTCTGATATATTGAAATGTGTGCATGGTTTTTTTTGTTTTGGTAGATATTGAATGTGTTGGATACAGGCGAATGTTTATGTTACTCTGTATTGGTTCTTGGCCAGTGGGATGTTATACGTTTCGGTCTTATTGACCGCGAAGGAACATATAGTTCAAATTCAGATGACAAATAAGGTCTATCAAAGATGTTATCAAATTATTTAAATGTAATAACCTGCCTACTTTTCTCTAAAGTCTTTAAAGAAAAAGTTCCAGTAGGAAATTATGCTTAGCATTTTTAAAAGAATTGTGTAGTTTATGTTACCATCAATCTCGCGATCAATTGCCACGGCACCTCCTTTTTACGTGGAATCCGAACCACTGGACATGGCGTTTCACTTTGAAAATCTCACATGCATTGACCGGGAACCGAACCTGGTCCGCTGTGGTGAGAGGCCAACAGCTTGACCACACCACTGGTCCACCACATTCCCGCTTAGCATATTTAGGATATACATTTGTTCTTTTGTATTCCAAGAATATAGGGAATTTATTTTTTATCGATTCAAGTCTATCGTCAGCATTCGCTCATCTTGGGTTCCAAACTATTGAGCCAAATTCAAGTCTACTTCATACGAATGCATTATATATTCTTTAGCAATGTACAGGTTCCTAAAATAAAATGTGCATCTTCTTATATATCCCAGCATTTTGAATATATCTCAAAAATTCGATCAATACGGTGAGAAAAGGATAACTTTTTTTTTTATCAAAGTATAACCTACCATAAACCTAGATGACTTGAGATGGAAAATACATAGGAAATGGTGGTGTTTTCTATCAAAATTTGTGTGTTTTCGTGTAAATGCAATCGGATGACACTTATAAATCTAAATAATTTGTTTTGTTCCAATTTATTTTTTCTTCATCTTTTGGAGCAGCATACAATCCCATAACGAATAAATGTATTTAAACGATTACACGTCAATAGCAAATAATAATAATAATAATAATAATAATAATAATGATATATTGGCATCCCGGAGATGGTTAATTAAGATAAAAATTACAGAGGCACAAGATTCGATCCCAGGGTAACACCAGAGGGTGAATGGGTCTTTTCTCTATGATACAAAGTGTTGCCTCTTACATACTGTAAGTATGATCCGTAATATGACATTTTCGTAAGTTGTAGGCTACGTGATGGTTAACTCTGCCAATAATCTGTATATATTACATCGGCTTGTTATCCTTTAATCTAAACCAGATGACTTCTGATTCGTGAAAATTGGTTATTGTTGATCATCGAGGGATGAATCCGTGTTATGAATCGTGAATAAAATGGCATGTATGCCTGAATAATTATGTGTTCATGAAGTGTTTGCTCGTAAAGTCTGTTTGGGGCAAACATATTAACTACCGGTACTGTTCGATAGGTAAGAATTAGTGAGTTCTTACCCGACTTGTGACTGACTTTAGTAAGTTTCCATTTCTCTGGAAATATCGAAGACTTGATCGATAAATTAAATTTAATATCAAGAGGATAAGCTATTTTTTCCCGGATCTTTTTATCAAATATGGAAGAATAACGTCAGGATCTGCTACCCTCTTGTGTCCCATATATTCATCGTAAGTATCGGAGTGAGAATGTCACTACGGGTTACCTCATAATAATTAAGATGTCAATTTCGAGATGACTTTCTAGGTTATCATGCGTTAAAATGTCATAGTTGGATCCATTTTGGCAATATACTGATGAGTAAGGCTAGGATTTTAATGTAATATCTATCATCATCATAGCAAACATTCGTATCGAGTAGATTGGCCTTTCAATCCGGAATGTCTCATTGGTGAGATCGGAGGTGACTATACAGCCCAATGCGGGAGGCACACAATTTGCCGCAGTGATGACAGGTGGTTCCACATGGGGCATCTGCGTTCTTCCATTTCTTCTATGTAATATTACATTAAAAAATTTGAAATACCGGTATGTAATATTGATTTAATTTTTATATAAATCATATACATTGCACATGATATTGCTTGTAGATTCTTCATTTTATTCTTTTTTTTTTTTGCAAAATAAAGGGTGGTACACTAATTAATTAAGCATGTTCATATTATAGCAAATTTAAATAAATTCCATGATTATGTATGAGAAAATGCGTTCGAACTCCACAATAAGTATTGTCAGAGTCACTTTTTGTTTGCGAGGTGGGAAGAAATATAGGCTAGTAGCCTTTATGATCAACGTTGAAAAGTTGAGTCTCAGGCATTCACTGGACAATTGAAATGAACCAAATCCCGCCGATGAGTCTCCGGCAATGTGTGATGCGAATTCCCATCCCCTTATCTTCACTAATATCTTACTTGGAATTCTTCCCTTGCCCTTTCTCGGCAGGTTATGAATAGCTTGGAAAATCCGTTTCATGTACCTGATTTTCTAGTACACAAATATTGTTATACCTAACTGTTTTGAATTACCGTTTATTTCATTTGCGAAATAATACTTTTTTTTCCATCACAGTAAGAGACGGTATATGTAATTTTACATAAAAAGTAAAAATGCTATTATGATAAAATATACCAACACGTATATAGCCACCACGGCTACGCTCGCTAAAGCACAGCGTTAGGCTGTGGGGCCAAGCTCTCTGCTGACTTGGTAAACGTGGGTTCGAGCCCCACCGTCGGCCGTCCTTGAATGGTTTTCCGTGTTTCCCCATTTTCAACTCCACAAATGCTGGGACGGTACTTTCTACAGGCCTTGGCCGCTTCCTTCCTCATCCTTACCCACTTTCATCCATTCATCTCATCTTTCATTCCGACACGCAGGTGACCCACGGGCGTCGACTGGAAAGACCTGCACTCGGCCGCTCATCAGGCCACACGACAAAAAAGAAAATGATCAAATATGTAAAATATATAACAACATATAATTATATGATAGCTAAGGTTCTAATTCATGGACATTTATCATTTTTAGTTGTGTATAAGGAAAGGGAAACAATATGCATTTACATAAAAATCCTAGCCCTACTCATGAGAAATAGTTCGGAAACCAGGCGCGGCTAATTTTGACCGGGGAGATGATTTCAGGGTTCCCCAATTACGAAAATTGATATTTTAAGTCTTTCAAAAATGTCAAAATGAGTTTTATAGCCTATATCGTTTCATCACATTTACCCGCGTACACACAGTCTGTCGACGACTATAAGTTAGACTAAATTCAGCTGACCAGCTTAGGAAAATGTATGTATGTATTGTACCCATGTGAGTAATCTCGATGGTAAATATGCAGCTGCCTCCAGCTAGCATCAGGTCTCAGGCGCGTGCCGTTCCCCCAAATGAGCAGTGCATATTTTGGATTTGAGGCTATACGGTATCAACTCTACAATAACAAGGCACAACTCTATTCTAAAACTTTAATTCAGTAAATAAAAATCATGGCTTCAAACACAAAAACAATCCCAAAACCATAAAACAAAGCAAACAAAAATTTACTTCCACAATCCACAAACAAACAAAAATGAAATCATAATAAAGTCATATTAAACCATAAAGCTGTACCCTTATGTGAACTACATAAAGATATTCTAGTGCGCTGATGCACCTACGACTTCAATACAAACTGTACATTAACATAACAGTCATACAATGTGACTTCTTTAATATCACAAATTAATTATTCCTTAAACCTCTTGGTTTTAACAATTATGTGTGCCGTGCGTGTTTTGATTTTTCTCTTCTCACCAAACAAATGCTTGCATGCATTTACCTATTCGGACGTTGCACCGCAATCAACGTGCAACTCCCTAATTATGTAAGCTACCCCTCCACTTCCTCTATTTATATGGTTCCATTGCATGCTGTATGTGATTCCTACATAAAACGTTACATTATAGCTTGTGTCGGATAGTAATCAGATTACCTTGCTCTCGTGGCGATTGGCATCTGGTAACTAACTTCAAAACTTGGTTTCAGTGACAGTACAAATACATCATCTAACTATTCGTCAGATAGCTAAAATAATGAACCATCAGGATAATCTATAATTATCCATGTGTTCCTAAACCACATGGCTACATTACTCAACATAACAATCTTTCATTATATGTCATTTACCAGGGTCGAAAATCTGTCCCTTTCAACTCGCCTTGACGGTTCGAGTTTAGACTGCAGACCCTCGGCTAGAGGAGTCCGCACACAATAGAAAGTGGGATGGGTGTTCCACCAATTACCTCGACCCTCCTTAAAGGTTTTAATGCTTTCCTTTCTAAGCAGTAAAGATTTACAAGACAAATACTGTCGTCTGACCGACACACATATCCCAAAGGATCTTAATTGACTATTATGCAAACAGGTATTGAATGAGCTTTTATAATTACTCCTACACAGAGGATATAATAATTACTGGCCTCACACGGGTCCATTCAACATGAAGGTTCGGGGTTCGTAATGCATTAGTCTGACGGGTGACCGATGTCTCAAGTAAAATATAGGCGCTCACTGCAGCTGTCGCCATGAGTTTCGCTACCACGAGCGGAATAACTCATTAATAAGTTTTCGGGAAATCATAGAGTATCGAGGTGTCCTCGTTTTCCTCGTCTCTATCACAGGATTCTAACCCGGAACACTTTCATATCCTTCCTCAGAGCTAGGGTACACACTACAAATCTGGCATAAAATTATATCTCCACTTATGCCCATGACATAGGAGATTTCATACGTAGAATAGACCATCTGGCCCCTTACTCAATGCTACGACCTCCGACCTATATTATTAAGAGAAATCTAACAATTACTCTATAAGCTTCTCATATAAGCTGCAAATTCAATTCACTAAAAGCTCTTTCATGCCTGGCATCATTACTGAATATATGCAATATTCTGATATAAAACTTCTTTCCTTAATTACTGTAACGTAATCTTACTGTATCATCTTACTGCTTAGATTGATAAGTCTTGCAATTAGCGTAAATCTCTCGCTTATAACATTTATTTGTTTCCTGATGTGTTCATTCATACTTTTAATATTCATTATTATTATTACCATTAATCTCACTGACATAAATGACCAAAATCATTACTTTATTATTCTTATTAATCTCACTGACATAAATGACCAAAATCATTCTTTATTATTATTCTCACATAACTTAACCAAAAATCCGACATAGCTAAACGTCTTAAAATCCGAACAATAGTGCTCGTCACATTTACATAACTGATTGCCATTCTTAATTCATAACATGGAGGATCTGCCTCCTAAACTGATTTTACTGGCATCTTTAAGGAATTCACAACATGCAGTGGCCCATCTTTCTACATAATCATAATTTGTGGGGTACTTACATTTCTATAGGTGTCTATGGTGGCTCCGACCAATCATATTTCTCCATGTCGCCTGCCATTAGCAGGTTTAACGCGACATATTCATCTTGAATGCACACATTTTAATACACATAATTTTCATCAACAACACGACACGTTGCATAATTCTCAGGAAGCTATTGCTCCCAAACATGTGAAACACTTATCTAATCACTACTTTAAAGGATATTTTACATATGTTGTACACTTAACACACGTCATTTTATACACTTTTCAATGCTGAAATTCCCTAGCAAAGATCGAAATTGCAGGTGTCGACAGCATCTCCCGTGCTCCTATCAACTCCTGATTGAAAGTCTGGTTTACCTGCTTTCGGAATTCACCAACAGTTTTTATTATTCTTACTCCTACGGTAAGCGTCCTGCGTTGCATAAATATGCTAGCTCCCGTACATGTGTTATCATCTGGTACTCTCATGACATTACCAAACACTTCAAAGAGTTTCATTTAGCGCATACCATCGTACTTACACATATACGATCAGTCAATACTTTACACATTGCGCTCAACACTGTCCAATACTTTACACAAATAATTATTTACAATAGTTCTGCCATTAGCCTACACGGTGCTTCGTAACTGAACACGGCATAGTTCGTACTGCTGATTATGCCTATAGCACGACTATTATTCATACAAGCTTATTAAATGCTTCATTTACATGTACCAGTCTTTGTTCGGCGTCTATTATGAGTAGAACCGCCATGCGTTCTGCCTTGACGAACTTGCTTCAAACTGGCTATACCTGACTGAAGATTCACTTGAAGACTGCTCGTACCTTACTTGAAGACTGCTGTATACTGCTTACATACTGTCTCGTACTGCTGCATACTGTTTGCAACTTACTGCAACTGAGCTACAACTGGGTAACTTCTAACGTCGTGAAGACTGCGTAAGACTGCAACTTGGGCTGTAACTGGGTGCAAACTGCACGTGAACTGCGCGTAGACTGAGCTTGAACTGAGAGAGACTGGGTTGAGACAGAGCGCTCCTCCAAGGGTCTACTCCCTTATATCAGATTCCCACGGAAAGTAGGGCGAAATCTTCCCGCGAAATCTTGGCTCCTCTCCCAGCATGAATCTGGTCTCCAAACCATGATCATTGGGTTCCTCTTTCTTCACAGATTCCAAAACTATCTGCGTGCACAGGAATCGCTCGTCCAATTAATTAATATTAATTCCTTTCTCCATAGCGTGGGACGCTATCTTACGGGTATTCCCCGGCAACATTCTCAAATCTATCCGCGCACAATGGTAGTTTTACAGTCCTTCCGCACATCGTTAAATATGCCCCAATTTCGCAGGTAAAAGGCTCTAAAATTAGCCTCCTGCCAAAAGATTCATCTGTGAGCAACTCTCATCTCAATTCGTTGCTCCAATCACGAGTAATCAATGATTTTCCTGGGCATCTCTCCTCCCACTCCTCAAATCTATTCTCCGTCGGGGAATAACTGGGTCATTATTCAGGCCTCCACCCTGCTCCAGACGACAGAATGGGGTCACAGAGATGGACATGGCTCCACTGGGCCCCACCCACAATTCTGGGCTAATTTGTAAAATGTCAACTCTGCCCTCTTCGTGCTTCAAGCCTCGTATAGCCTACACCAAGTAGTCTAATAATGCTGTAATCTGCTCATTATTCCCTGCATTATTTTAATAAATAATGTCATTGCACCAAAATCACACCAGTGATTAAATATACACTTCTTTCGAGGGGTTTTTACCATGAAACTGCCTCTACAGATCTCTGGTTCGTTCCCTGGTGGAACCTTTACGCTGAGATCACAGTCTCTGAGAACCACGTTCGATTCCAGTCAGCATAACCTCCTCGGGTTCATATTCCCTTTGCGAAACTTATAAAAGTCAATTGCAAGTGGCTTTCTATAAGTAACCAGCTGACTGTCTACCACTGTCGGTGTTTACATCTGGGGTCCTTCACCTCGTCTGGCTGCGAGTAGGTTAGTACTGTTCCCCCTTCCACACTCGGCCTTCTTCCTAAGCTGTTCATTCTCCATGCGGAGGGTCGCGTTTATTGCTTCAACCTCTCTCGCCACTCTGACCATTTCTTCATAGAATTTTCGCAGACACTGGCATTCTTTCTTCTCTTCGCTTACACTGGGTAATCTGTCTGCTTCTCGTCCCGTCTTGCCGTTCCAACTTTCAGGTCTGACTGATTGGCTGACTTCGCTCTCCCCGTTGAATTGGATGTGCGTTACCAATACTTCTTCTTGTTCGTCGAATTCTTCTGGCGAGTAATAAACTTTTAAGTTGGCTACGTTCATAACGACCTCGTTTCCATTTTCTAGATGCCTTAACCTGTATGCATTGTTCTGGAGGTCTCTTATCACCTCGAACGGGCCGTGATAAGAAAAATTGAACTTTTTATACTTGCGTGCCTCTGGATCTGAACTGGCGGGTTTCTTAATTAAAACTTTCTCTCCCACGAGAAGCGGTCTATGATATCTCTTCGCACGATTTCTTCTCTGACGTCTCTCCGCCTGTGCTTTGAGATATTCAAAGGTTCGTTGGATCCTCAATTCTCTACCGGGCTGTGCATCTACTGGCAATGGAATAACACCAGTCCACGGTCTCTCTGGTCTTTGATCCAGATGTAGAGTCACGGGAACCTGACCTGTCGCCTCATGTACAGTATTATTTATACAGTATTCAATTACTTCTAGAAATTCTATCCAACGCCAATTCTCCTCAGAGCAGTAGATCTTCATGTATTTCTGGATCTCTCTCATTACTCTTTCAACTGGACTTGCCTCAGGATGGCGAATGGTAGATAAAATCTGCCTAATTCCTAGAGTTTCCAGTTCTCGACGAAATTCTGCACTTGTAAAGCAACTTCCGTGGTCCGAGAGAATGTTATCCGGCTTCCCAAGAATCGGAATAACTCTCTCTTTCAGGCGCTTCAAGACCTGTTTTGAACTTGTCTTTTGTATGGGGCATAACACCACCATTTTCGAAAATACATCCATGGCTACAAAAATGTGTCTATTGCCTCTACGTGCTCTAGGCAATGGTCCAAAGTTGTCTATACTCAATAGCTGCCTTGGCTTCTCCGGTAACAACGGGATAGGTCGTTGCCTCATTAAAAAGGGATTTGGCTTAACCCTTTGGCATAGATCGCATGTCCTAATAGTATTTCTCACCGTTTCTCTCAATTTTGGCCAAGTAAATGCTTCCTTCAACAGAGCACAGAGTTTATCTATCCCCGGATGTCCAAATGCTCTGTGGGCTAGCCATACCAATCTTCTCTGCAAAGATGCAGGAATTACAATCCTTTGACGTGTATGATCTACATCGTCCCACTTGTGTAATATCTGATTATACCATACATACTCTGTTGCCAATGCCTCCGCCTCTCTGTATACCGCAGTTCCCCTTGCTAAGCGTCCCTCAAAGTAATCGATCATCATCTTCAACCATGGGTCTTCGCGTTGTAGGTTGGTAAGGTTCCTTAAGTCATCCAACGTCTTCTGATCTCGATTCTCAATCTGGACCGCTAGCGCTTCCTCTTCTCTAGGGTAACGACTTAATATGTCCGGTATTACATTCTCTTTCCCTGGACAGTATTCAATTTCCACATCAAATTGCTGGATATACAGGGACCATCTTGTCAATCTCTGGCTAGACAAATCTGTCTTTAACAAAAATGTTAAAGCTTTATGGTCTGTTCTGAGGACTATTCGGAAGCCATACACGAGTTTGTGCCAAGATTGCAACGCGTACAAAATCGCGAGCAACTCTATCTCTGTGATCGTGTAGTTTTTCTCATGGGCTTTCAGTCTCCTGCTTATAAAGGCGAAAAAAACTTTCTTCTCAGGCTGGTCAACATTTTCCTGGAATAGCATCGCTCCGATCCCAATAAGTGATGCATCCGTCTGTATGATGAACTTCTGGGTATAATCCGGGTATCCCAGCTTCACATATTCCAAAAGCATTTGTTTTGACCTCACGAATGCTTCCTGACATTGCTCCGTCCAATTCCATCTGCCGCCTTTCTTCAATAGGTCCTGCAGGGGTGCTACTGTCGCAGTATAGTTTGGGCAGTGGTTCGAAAAGAATCCAATTACTCCCAAATACTGTCGGACGTGCTTTACTTTCGTGGGTCGAGGGAAATTTCGAATTACTTCCAATTTATCTGGGTTAGGCTTCACTCCATTCGCATCAATAACATGCCCTAGGAATTTGACTTCCCTCTGACAGAAGTGCGATTTCTTGATATTAACCTTAAAGTTAGCTTCTCGAAGGTCATCTAGCAACTTCTTCAGGTCTCTCATGTGCTCCTCCAGAGATTCTGATGTGAGTAGAATGTCGTCTACATATCTGATGGTACTCTCTTTAACCTCATCTGATAGATTGCGATCTAACGCTCTTATCAGGGCTGAACCAGCTGTTTTCAACCCAAAAGGTAGCCTTAAAAATGTGAATGTATGTTGATCAAACATAAATCCTGTCATCAGACTAGTTTTCTTCTCTAATTCAAGATGATGGAAACTGGATGTGATATCCAAATTTGTGAATATGGTTTTCCCTTTAAACTTCCTGAGGATCTCTTTAATAGGTGGCACTTGGTCAAATTCCGGAATTACTCGCAAATTTAAGCGTCTCAGGTCCAGGCAGACTCTGACAGATCCGTCTGTCTTTGGTACAATTACCAATGGACTTACATAAGGCGTAGGTGTCTTCTCAATAACACCGGCCTCCAACATCTCCTGAATTGCCTCTTTCACTTTAGCATAATGCTTTTCAGCTATAGGGTAGGGTTTCTGCCTAAATGGTGTCCAATCACTGACTTGAAAAGCATAAGTGAAGTTCTTTATCCGACCAGGTCTCGAATCAAAGACTTCCTTCTGTTCCAGTAATAACTGCTTTAAATTTTCCTTCTCTTTTAGCCCAATTTTCGCTTCTTCTAGCTTTTCCGAAATATATTCTTCCAATTTGGGTTCCAGATCTTTTTCCAAGTCTGTGGCTAGTGTTTTAAGCTCCTCTTCTAACTGCTCAATAGCTAACACTCCCTCCTCAGCCACATCTCTGTATGTATGCCATACTTGTTCACTTGATCCTGGTTCAATCTCATTGAGTGCGACCTCTAAGCCTTCAGCTTCTTCATTCACATGGAACATAACCCTGTCCTGTGCTAGGTCGATTATCACTCCGTATTCCCTTATAAACTCTGCCCCAATAAGTAGGTTATAAGGCAGTTTGTTTACTAACAGAAAACTCTGTGAGAAAATAGAGCCTCCTATCTGTAAATCTAGGAATACCTGGTATTTACATATCATTGTTCGGTCTGGAATTACCCCTTTAATCTTGACACTAGAGATCGGTATTTTCAAAATGTTCTCTCTCCGGGCTATTTCATTATATAGAGCTTGTGTCATGAGGCTCACTGTTGACCCTGTGTCTAGCAGACTTCTGACTTTTAATCCTGCCACTCTTACAATTATAATAGGCAATTCTCTCTTGACCATGACCTGTGGTCCTCCTGTATCCTCAATCAATTCTTCTGGTTTGGCTATCCAATTGATGATGTTAATAGACTTCCATCCATCAGTCTCAAACTCTTCTAATTTTGGCGTTTTTTTTCTTCAGCGCCCGCCCCCTTGGAGTTTCTTCTCTCCTGTTCGCTGCGCTGTAGTTCCAAACTCTTAGCTCCATCTCCATATCTGTCTGGCGATGTCCTGTTCTGCATGACTTCTTGCCATCGAACTTGTTGTTTCTGGGGCTCATCTCCCCTTTCTTCGAGGTATCGCAAAGAAGCATGGTATCGTTCTTCTACCTCGTCATCGAAGTTACTTCTTCTTTCTTGGGGTCTCCAATTTCTATTATTGCCTTCTTGGCCATTATTACCTCCATTGTTATGGTACGGTTTACCCCTGTTATTCTGCTTATTCCACGAGCTTCGACCTCTTCCTCCTCTATTAGCATTTCCTTTGAACTTTGACTGCCATCTTCTGGGTTCCTGTTCCCATTGCCGTCCATAGGAATCTAATGTTTCTGTGCTCGTAGCTTTGTTGTTCCTTGGAGCTTGCTGTTGGTCAGTCTGTGTGTTGATCACGTGGACTTGTTCCACGGTTCGACTCTGACGCATTGTATTTGCTGTGGTGAGGTCCAGTTGCCTTAGAACTGTCTCCATTTCCATAGCAGTTTTCGCGTTAGCCGAGATTAGTAGCCTTTGGATCTCGTATGGAAGCTGTTTGGCGATAGCAATACATAGCTCCAGTTCGCTTGGTTTTTGATCCAGCTCTTTAAAGCGACACATCTGCGATATGAAAAATTCTGCGTACTTTGTTGGATTATTGGTACTGTATTTCTTTGCATATAAATCCAACCGTAAATTCTGTTGGGTCGCGGCGTCCCAATATCTCTTCAAGAATGCCTCACGGAACTCCTCAACAGTATCAAAAGTGTAACGGAAGCTGCGAAACCATAATGCGCACTCTCCCTCTGTTAATTTCTCTATAGCACGTAGCCTACGCTCCTGCGGTATTCGTGCATCATTTAGATATTCAGTCACTTCCTTTAACCAATATTTTGGTGTCATACTACAGTGGCTACCTGAAAATTTCCTTGGTTTTTCTTCGCTTGCCCTAATGACGTTTATCACCTGGGTGTGCATAGCATTTTCATGTGGCGTCGATGCCGCAATTGGTACACCTGGCGTCATATAAGGACTTTCCCCTGGGCTTGTAGCATTCCTGCTCATAGGTTGGGTTTCTAAGTCTGCCCACCTTGTTTTCCTCATATCCTCCATGCTGCCTTCACTTGACTTAGGACCTTTCAGAAGCGTTTCCTCCTGTGCTATTATCCTAGTCTCCATTTGATTGTGGCGCATCTCTGCTCTTTCTAGGCGAGTAATGACTTCTTTCTCTATTCTTGTAAGCCTATCTCGGTTTTCCTCGGCTACTTGAAATATTTTCACCTTGTCTTCTTTCAGACTTTGTTTGATATGGGATATTTCATCCTCTACATCTTCTTTAATTTGAGCAAGGGTCTTGTCGCTTGCCTCTGTTTTCTGGCCTTCTCTTATTTCGAGTTCTTCTCTTAACCCTTTAATTTCATCTTGAATGTGTCCATTGACTTTAGACAATTCATTCCGGACCTTGGTGATCTCACCTCTATTCTCCTCTTGCCTTTTGTTAACTATGACAATGTCACTTTGAACTTGGTCCAGTTCTTGATGAACTTTGCCCATCTGACTTTTCACGTTGCTTACCAGCTCCTTATTTTCATGAGCGATAGCCTTAATTTCGCCTATTTCCTGGCATTGACCTAATATATTCTGGTCCTGTTTCTTGAGGTCACCGTTAATTGCTCTAGCATAGCTTTTCAATTTCTGGTCCCATTTGGAGTCGTTCTCCTCTAATCTCTGGTCTACCGTTCTTGTAAACTCTGCGAACTGTTTCGCTTGGCGTTCGAGGTTCGCCTCATTTTGGATTTGAATATCCTTAATATCGTTAGACAACGCATCTAATCTACTGTTGGTTTCCTCCTGAGCATGCTTACACGCTTGTAAATTACCCTCAAGTTTGGCTTCTATAGCCTCGAAACGTTTATCAGTTTTAACCTGCATTTCCGATACAATGCTTACAACAGTATCTGTTACTTCGGTCTTAATTACCTCTTGCATTTGACCTAACTTATTGTTTAATTCAATCTGGTTATTATTCATCTCAACTTTATTTGCATCTAAGCGGTTGTTTATTTCAACCTGAGTTGCATTAATTGCCTCCTGATTGGCATCTAAACGAGTGTTTATGCTATCCTGGAAAGCCTTGGCTTCCAGTTTATTCTGCTCGTTAGCAGCATCAAAATGCTGTTTCAATCCTGCAATAACCTGCAAGATTTCCTCCGTACCTGACATTTTACAATAACACACTTAAATATGCAGGCAGGCTTCCTGGAAAAATATGTGGATAAGTTTCGAAGAGAAACATCAAACACTGCACACATATTGTGAAGTCGTACAAAACCTGATAATATTATGGTAGATTGTGGATCTGGTATGTAGCGCTCATACCCTTGGGCAATTCTCTTCTCAATAGAGAGATTCTGCGTTACATAAAAAGCCTACTGAATTCAAAAATCACTCAAACACAGTTTGAGGCAAAACAATTACTATGGTTTTCCCCATGAAATACCATAAAAATCTATGGGTTTTCCCTAAATCCCATAAGCTCCACGTACCTGGGCGCCAGGATAAATTTATGCGAGTAAGTACATGTATGCCAGGCATGTGCAATGCCAAGATCGCTCATATTGCACTGACGCAGGCGGTTCCATAACGAATTAATACCGCCCCACGTTGGGCGCCATGATAAATTAAGATGCAGTTATCGTTCATGTATGCCACGCATGTGCAATGCCAAGATCGCTCATATTGCACTGACGCAGGCGGTTCCATAACGAATTAATACCGCTCCACGTTGCTTGGGCCATGATAATATGTGAGTATCATACAGAGGAGTAGAACTGTACTTATACATCTATCAAAATTTATATGTACGTATCGGAACTTAGCTAGGATAGGAGCGGTCATTCCCTACTTCGTTAATTCTTACTTTAATAGAGTTGTGTGCACTAGATCTGACCGACTTTAGTTGTACCGATAGCTCAAATCACAGTATAGGACATCAAATCCCATGTACCCATGTGAGTAATCTCGATGGTAAATATGCAGCTGCCTCCAGCTAGCATCAGGTCTCAGGCGCGTGCCGTTCCCCCAAATGAGCAGTGCATATTTTGGATTTGAGGCTATAAGTTATCAACTCTACAATAACAAGGCACAACTCTATTCTAAAACTTTAATTCAGTAAATAAAAATCATGGCTTCAAACACAAAAACAATCCCAAAACCATAAAACAAAGCAAACAAAAATTTACTTCCACAATCCACAAACAAACAAAAATGAAATCATAATAAAGTCATATTAAACCATAAAGCTGTACCCTTATGTGAACTACATAAAGATATTCTAGTGCGCTGATGCACCTACGACTTCAAAACAAACTGTACATTAACATAACAGTCATACAATGTGACTTCTTTAATATCACAAATTAATTATTCCTTTAACCTCTTGGTTTTAACAATTATGTGTGCCGTGCGTGTTTTGATTTTTCTCTTCTCACCAAACAAATGCTTGCATGCATTTACCTATTCGGACGTTGCACCGCAATCAACGTGCAACTCCCTAATTATGTACGCTACCCCTCCACTTCCTCTATTTATATGGTTCCATTGCATGCTGTATGTGATTCCTACATAAAACGTTACGTTATAGCTTGTGTCGGATAGTAATCAGATTACCTTGCTCTCGTGGCGATTGGCATCTGGTAACTAACTTCAAAACTTGGTTTCAGTGACAGTACAAATACATCATCTAACTATTCGTCAGATAGCTAAAATAATGAACCATCAGGATAATCTATAATTATCCATGTGTTCCTAAACCACATGGCTACATTACTCAACATAACAATCTTTCATTATATGTCATTTACCAGGGTCGAAAATCTGTCCCTTTCAACTCGCCTTGACGGTTCGAGTTTAGACTGCAGACCCTCGGCTAGAGGAGTCCGCACACAATAGAAAGTGGGATGGGTGTTCCACCAATTACCTCGACCCTCCTTAAAGGTTTTAATGCTTTCCTTTCTAAGCAGTAAAGATTTACAAGACAAATACTGTCATCTGACCGACACACATATCCCAAAGGATCTTAATTGACTATTATGCAAACAGGTATTGAATGAGCTTTTATAATTACTCCTACACAGAGGATATAATAATTACTGGCCTCACACGGGTCCATTCAACATGAAGGTTCGGGGTTCGTAATGCATTAGTCTGACGGGTGACCGATGTCTCAAGTAAAATATAGGCGCTCACTGCAGCTGTCGCCATGAGTTTCGCTACCACGAGCGGAATAACTCATTAATAAGTTTTCGGGAAATCATAGAGTATCGAGGTGTCCTCGTTTTCCTCGTCTCTATCACAGGATTCTAACCCGGAACACTTTCATATCCTTCCTCAGAGCTAGGGTACACACTACAACTCTGGCATAAAATTGTATCTCCACTTATGCCCATGACATAGGAGATTTCATACGTAGAATAGACCATCTGGCCCCTTACTCAATGCTACGACCTCCGACCTATATTATTAAGAGAAATCTAACAATTACTCTATAAGCTTCTCATATAAGCTGCAAATTCAATTCACTAAAAGCTCTTTCATGCCTGGCATCATTACTGAATATATGCAATATTCTGATATAAAACTTCTTTCCTTAATTACTGTAACGTAATCTTACTGTATCATCTTACTGCTTAGATTGATAAGTCTTGCAATTAGCGTAAATCTCTCGCTTATAACATTTATTTGTTTCCTGATGTGTTCATTCATACTTTTAATATTCATTATTATTATTACCATTAATCTCACTGACATAAATGACCAAAATCATTACTTTATTATTCTTATTAATCTCACTGACATAAATGACCAAAATCATTCTTTATTATTATTCTCACATAACTTAACCAAAAATCCGACATAGCTAAACGTCTTAAAATCCGAACAATAGTGCTCGTCACATTTACATAACTGATTGCCATTCTTAATTCATAACATGGAGGATCTGCCTCCTAAACTGATTTTACTGGCATCTTTAAGGAATTCACAACATGCAGTGGCCCATCTTTCTACATAATCATAATTTGTGGGGTACTTACATTTCTATAGGTGTCTATGGTGGCTCCGACCAATCATATTTCTCCATGTCGCCTGCCATTAGCAGGTTTAACGCGACATATTCATCTTGAATGCACACATTTTAATACACATAATTTTCATCAACAACACGACACGTTGCATAATTCTCAGGAAGCTATTGCTCCCAAACATGTGAAACACTTATCTAATCACTACTTTAAAGGATATTTTACATATGTTGTACACTTAACACACGTCATTTTATACACTTTTCAATGCTGAAATTCCCTAGCAAAGATCGAAATTGCAGGTGTCGACAGCATCTCCCGTGCTCCTATCAACTCCTGATTGAAAGTCTGGTTTACCTGCTTTCGGAATTCACCAACAGTTTTTATTATTCTTACTCCTACGGTAAGCGTCCTGCGTTGCATAAATATGCTAGCTCCCGTACATGTGTTATCATCTGGTACTCTCATGACATTACCAAACACTTCAAAGAGTTTCATTTAGCGCATACCATCGTACTTACACATATACGATCAGTCAATACTTTACACATTGCGCTCAACACTGTCCAATACTTTACACAAATAATTATTTACAATAGTTCTGCCATTAGCCTACACGGTGCTTCGTAACTGAACACGGCATAGTTCGTACTGCTGATTATGCCTATAGCACGACTATTATTCATACAAGCTTATTAAATGCTTCATTTACATGTACCAGTCTTTGTTCGGCGTCTATTATGAGTAGAACCGCCATGCGTTCTGCCTTGACGAACTTGCTTCAAACTGGCTATACCTGACTGAAGATTCACTTGAAGACTGCTCGTACCTTACTTGAAGACTGCTGTATACTGCTTACATACTGTCTCGTACTGCTGCATACTGTTTGCAACTTACTGCAACTGAGCTACAACTGGGTAACTTCTAACGTCGTGAAGACTGCGTAAGACTGCAACTTGGGCTGTAACTGGGTGCAAACTGCACGTGAACTGCGCGTAGACTGAGCTTGAACTGAGAGAGACTGGGTTGAGACAGAGCGCTCCTCCAAGGGTCTACTCCCTTATATCAGATTCCCACGGAAAGTAGGGGGAAATCTTCCCGCGAAATCTTGGCTCCTCTCCCAGCATGAATCTGGTCTCCAAACCATGATCATTGGGTTCCTCTTTCTTCACAGATTCCAAAACTATCTGCGTGCACAGGAATCGCTCGTCCAATTAATTAATATTAATTCCTTTCTCCATAGCGTGGGACGCTATCTTACGGGTATTCCCCGGCAACATTCTCAAATCTATCCGCGCACAATGGTAGTTTTACAGTCCTTCCGCACATCGTTAAATATGCCCCAATTTCGCAGGTAAAAGGCTCTAAAATTAGCCTCCTGCCAAAAGATTCATCTGTGAGCAACTCTCATCTCAATTCGTTGCTCCAATCACGAGTAATCAATGATTTTCCTGGGCATCTCTCCTCCCACTCCTCAAATCTATTCTCCGTCGGGGAATAACTGGGTCATTATTCAGGCCTCCACCCTGCTCCAGACGACAGAATGGGGTCACAGAGATGGACATGGCTCCACTGGGCCCCACCCACAATTCTGGGCTAATTTGTAAAATGTCAACTCTGCCCTCTTCGTGCTTCAAGCCTCGTATAGCCTACACCAAGTAGTCTAATAATGCTGTAATCTGCTCATTATTCCCTGCATTATTTTAATAAATAATGTCATTGCACCAAAATCACACCAGTGATTAAATATACACTTCTTTCGAGGGGTTTTTACCATGAAACTGCCTCTACAGATCTCTGGTTCGTTCCCTGGTGGAACCTTTACGCTGAGATCACAGTCTCTGAGAACCACGTTCGATTCCAGTCAGCATAACCTCCTCGGGTTCAGTATGTAGATCTGATTACTAATTCAGTGTCTATTTAAAATAAATAAACAATTTGTGGCTATAAGTTGTGTTTATATTAATATGATATCCTTATTTCTTCTCCCAGTCGTCATTTAAAACTACTATGAACAATACTTTACACACTATCGTTCTTTGAAGGTAATATATAATATGCATAATAATGGGGTTGAAAATAGGAAATCACTCAAAACCTTTTGAAGGACGACCGACAGAGGGGTTCGAACCCACTCACTCACTGAATCCGGGGATACCTTGACTGTTCAGTTGATTGTATACAGACTTTCACTACGAACATTCTGGTCGCAATGTTCTGAAGGTACTTTGGCGTGACACAGACACTGGAGCATGAAGAATAATAGAAATAATATTTCTATTCGTCATGACTGGAGGAGAGGATAGGATCGAATCGAACGGCCTTGAGCCTCCCTCACTGCCCTCTAGGCACCCTCGATGAAACTACCAGTGGAGCTAGCTGCAGTCGACAGCAACAGCGAACCTAGTGGCGAGCTTTTGAAATGAAAGGCGAAATCCGTTCCCACTCCGGCCGGCTCTTAATAATTAATTCCACATACGATCATATACTTCGAAATCGGCTTTGCGACGCGAAGTAATCGACTCCATTCCGTCTGAAAAGCTTTCTTTGTTGAATTCGAACAGCACCGCGGAACTGAGCAATTATATAAGTCATCTTTCAACCTCAATTATTACGAAAATAACTGAAAAAACTAGAGAAGAGCACACCCATCAACTCAAATCACATGTTATAGTATCTGTTTGTTTGTTTATGTTTCCATCACCCTTACGCTATCCTCTGATTTACAAAAGATGGTCGGTGAAAGCTGTCATCCGCTTGAAGGGTGAGGTGAGGAGTGGAGACGAGAGGGGTAACGGTCTCCATAGCAACAGCAAGCAATGTATGCCGACACAGCAGTGAACTCATGGTTTGACTCAGCGTGTCTTCACTCGTCACGGTCATTAGACCGCCAGGCAGGGGGCTAACTTCCCCAGTGTTTGTGTCTTTCTGCAGCCTCTTGGAATGTTATGAGTCATGATCTGCCTCAGTGGCAACGCAGCATTTCCCCACGTCCTAGCTTTGACAGCTGTCAGCGACCATTATTGGTAATTCAGAGTATAGTTCCAGATAACGGCAACACCATCGCTTGAGTTCGCAAATACCGCGCCACTCGCGTCTACAGAGAACGCAAGGGAGTTGCAGACGTGAATATTAGAAGAGTATTTTTCCCGAGTTTGAGGTTTATCACTCAAGCAGTTTCAGAGACACACACATGTTTTCACGACTAAAGATACATCAAATCAAAAATTTCTGGGACATGTATCCCTTGAAATTTATCAAAGAGCAATGCCAAGTTTTACGTTTGATATTCAAGAGGTTTAAGATGGTTTATTTTTTCAGCCCCTATTTTTTTCCCGTTAGAAACTGAATTTTGTGAACCCTTGCCTATAAAATTAAATAAACGTCCTAGAAAAAATGTTACATAGGTACGGCAATTAGATCGTAATATTTGCCTATTATATGGGGAAATGTTTCACATTGTCTCGATATTAACTTATGGATACGGCCCTGTTCCGTGTGAGTAGTTATGACAATGCCTATGTATACAGATATACGGTATTGACTTACAGGGGCGGCTCCAGGCTCACACAAGGGGTAGTGCCAAGTAAAACAATATGAAAATATTGCTATTTACATAACATAATAGCAGAGCAGTCTTACTTGCTCATTTCTCACCGAGGGTTCGATTTCCGATGTATATAGGCCTATACACTATTCTTGATAGTAAATATTTCACATCGGGACTTACCGATAATACAATAAGAAAATCTATAGAAGAAACGTATTCAGAACTCAACCATTCACACACGAATAGCCTACAACACAAAACTCAATGTTCGACACTTTAATAACACCTTGTCACTCATTAAAAATAACCACCAACCGTTAACAAGAACTGAAGATAGCCTACATACAAAAATTCGCACGATTTCATCCAGGCCTGACAGGTGCAGATGTTTTAGCTACCGAGATTAATCTGTGAAGCCTCAACATGTAGTCATGATCGTACATTTTCTTTTTTATTCATTCACTTTACCAGATAAGGAATTAATAAATACATATTATTTTCACTACTTATTAGGGCAAGTTTTTCTACGAGGATTCCGAACTTCTGGACGCGACTTCTCACGTCGATAATCTATACTAATATAATAAAGCTGAAGAGTTTGTGTGCTTAAACGCGCTAATCTCTGGAACTACCAGTCCGATTCGAAAAATTCTTTTTTTTTAATATGATAGCATGATTCAAGAGGAATAGTTTAGGCTATGTAGCATTAGGCTACACCTCTAAGTTGACCTTCAAGATTGAATTTTGTTCAGCAAGTCGGTAGAACAAGTGCTCCCGAACAGCTCTATCCGCATGCGCTGGCGTTATGGTTAGTGATACGTACACCGTTTCACCTATCTGAACCAAAATTTGTATACTTACCCTTTGGAACCCTGATGGTAACACTGTCTAAGTGAAATTTATGACAGACCAATCCATTCCCTGCATTTAGGCCCTTTTATTCAAATCTACACCTTTTCCCTGATCTGAACCAAAATTTATATACTTACCCTTTGGAACCCTGCGAGTAACACTGTTTACATGAAATTTCGGACAGACCACTCCATTCCCTGCATTTAGGCCCTTTGGCACACATCTATACGGTTTCACCGATCTGAACGGCAATTTGTATACTTACCCTTTGGAACCCTGCGAGTAACACCGACTGCATGAAATTTTGGACAGACCCCTCCATGCCCTGCATTTAGGCCCTTTGGCACACATCTATACCGTTTCACCGATCTGAACGGCAATTTGTATACTTACCCTTTGGAACCCTGCGAGTAACACTGACTGCATGAAATTTTGGACAGACCCCTCCATTCTCTGCATTTAGGCCCTTCATCACAAATCCACACCGTTTCTCTTAATCGCACCAAATTTTACATACACTTTGAATCCCTGCTGGTAACACTGTTCACTTGATATTTTGGACAACGCTCCCCATTCCCTACATTTAGAATAACAGACAAAATGAACTTTAAAACCACGTATTAAGGCCCTAGAATCATTCATGTCCGTAGTAGTGTAACTGTAAGAGTATTTTAATAAGTCTGTTGTTGACGGGCAGTTCGGGCTGCATCAAGAACACTGGTAGGGGTTACCAGTGTTCTGGTGCAGAATTGCGAAATTAGTTGCATCATGCGCTGTTTATAAATTGCAGTCACGGGGGGTAATTAGTGCAAAAAGATTTCTTAGGCCCCTTTAAACAGTTATCATCATGAAAATATTATGCCTCTGTATAAGTGCAATGGTGTTGGTGCAGTACATTGAGGTTATCAGCTGCAATAAGCGTTGGTGCTTTCAAATTTACCTCCATTTATTCTGAAACTTATCGTTAAGCGCTTTGTGGCGATAAATGATATACTATTGCTACCTCAGTAGCTCGGGACAGCCGAAGTTTGCCAAAGAGTTCTGATTATTTTCCTACGGCGCTATGCGACAAAAGACGACACTATTGGTCTCTACATTTCTAACAGCCAATGAGATATAGGCCCTAGGCAGTGTCTTTTGTTTCACTTACTGTTCTTTATATATATATTTTTTGTAAATTTGTTTGTAAATTACATGTGTCAGTGCTGTAGTTAGTATATAGCTGTTTCCCTATTCATAATTATCATTACGGGAAATTGACTTGAATGTTACGTCCATTATACTGTACTACTTATCACCCCCACTACAACCACCACCACCACCACAAAAATATACATTTTTAAAATATTGTTTTTTTTGTTTTTTTTTTACGAGCACACATTTTTATTCACTGACAGAAAACATGTACATATACAGATGTTGTATCAAAATACAGGGTGAATCCCACATAAGATGAACTTGTGCGTGGGCTTCATGAACACAATTTCTTAATTTATTTGCAACATGGTATTTGACTGAGAATAGTAAGAAAAGTTTATAGTAAAGGCATTAATTAAAAGGATACTAAAATAAAAGAAGACGATACATTACTTATTTGTGACTGAGTTGGTTTAAATATGTTGGTGAAAATTTATAAGTTCATTTACTTTATCAAAGTTATTAAGCAGCCATGTAAAAAGCCTTTTCTTCAGTATATTCAGGGTGTTATTTATCACATTTACTGGCAATATATTGTACATCCTAGTGCTAAGACAACTTAAATTCCTTTGGCCAAGTTGTGTGTTTCGACGAGGGATATTTATTCCAGTTCTGTCTTGAAGTCTAGTGCACATTTTAAGTTGTTGTCAATTGGAGAAGAGCTTCATATTTTTATGTATAAATATGATTGATGACTGAACAAATAACTGTCGTATATTAAGCACCATGCTTTGTTTATGCAGTTCAAATGTTGGAAACGTTGGTGGCTTTTTGTACATAACTTTTAGAATGAAATGCTGGCAGGTATTTACCTGAGCCAAATGTGAATCAAGTATTCTACCCCAACCATTTATTCCATATTGTAGTTGTGACTGGACTGAGGCAAAATATACAGTTCTCAAGACTTTTGCTGACAAGATATTTCTGATTCTGTAAAATATATAAATTAACTTTTGGAGTTTATTGGCCAATTTTGATGCATGCATATTCCATTTTAAATGACTATCTATAATAATCCCTAAATATGTAGCATTCATTGACTTCTGTAGGGTATAGCAGTTGCATCTTTTGCCATTGTTACAATTTGGTGTGTGGATCTTCAGTGTTAAATTGTCTGTGGGTTTTAATGTTTTTTTGTGTGAGAAGCATAGGTATTGTGTTTTAGTTTCATTTAAGGTAAGGAAGTGGTTTCTTAGACATTTTTGGACCGTAGCAAGGGTTTCTTGAGTTCTATTAAAAGTGTCCTCCCAAGTTGTTCCTGTGACTGTGACGACAGTGTCATCAGCATATGAGGTAATCACCGCATTACAGTTCAGCTCACACAAATCGTTAATATATAACAGAAAAAGAATAGGACCTAAAACTGTTCCTTGGGGAATTCCAATTTTTACTTCAGCACTTCTACTTAGAGTATCTTTGATTCGTACCTTTTGAATTCTGTTAAAAAGAGAACTTTTTATTAGTTCTTGAGGAGTACCACGAATACCCTCCTTTTCCAGTTTTCTAATGAGTATATTGTGGTCCACGGTGTCAAAGGCCTTTTTAAAATCCAGGAACACAGAAATTGTTCTTTTAGAACCATCGAAGGCTTTATACAAATAATCAGTAAGGGAGAATATAGCATCTTGAGTACTAGTGTTTGGTCTAAAACCAAACTGATTTGGTGACAATATGTTGAACTTATTCAGATAGTTAAGTAATCTGGTTTTGATGCATTTCTCTAGTAGCTTAGAGAGGTGGGTTGTGAGGGATATTGGCCTATAGTTATTTAACTCTCTTTTATCATCTGATTTATAGACTGGGATTATGATGGCAATTTTGAATGAGTCTGGAAATTGTCCCTTCGTTAGTGATAAATTAAAAATATGGTGCAGTGGTAGTAGAATTTCTGAACTAATTATCTTAATTGTTTTACTAGAGATATTATCATAGCTATTTGCTGAGTTATCTTCTAGAGCAGCTATGTGGTTTGTTATTTCTGATTTCGTTATGGGTATAAAAAGATAGACTGAGGTTGAGATTTTGTAGTGCTATCACGTGCATTTGTGTTGTCAGGTTTCTTTCTTGTATTACTTATCTTTTCAGAAAGTTCTAAACCTATGTTACTAAAATAGTCTACAAATTTGTTTGCAATGGCAGCTGGTTGGAATGTTTCTTGTGAGTCTCTGATAAATATGCTGTCAACAGCTGAAGATTTATTTCCCTTCCTACATGTTATATCATTAATATTTTTCCAAAGGACTTTAGAATTATTGGAGTTTGACATAATTTGTTTGGAATAGCACCTTTATTTTGCTATTTTAACAAGCCTGTTTATCCAGTTTATGTACAATTTTTGTTTATTAACAGTTTCTAGGACCTCATCACTGTTTGGGGATCTCTCCCTTTGTTTAACAATTTTCTGATGTAATTTATCTCTTATTCTAATAGAAGTTAAAATTCCAGTTGTGATCCATGGAGTATTTTTTTTAAATTTTGATCTTACGTTATTTATGGTAGTAGAGTGTTCATAGATGTATTGAGTCAGTAATTTAATGAAACTATCAGCTGCTTTGTTAGCATCATGTTCAGTTATGATGGATTCCCAAGTTTCCTTAGTTAAGGATTTTTTAGAGTTTCATAATTTATTCTAACATTGTTCAAAGTATTTTCTCCTGTTTGTGGAGTGTATTTTTGAGATTTATTTTGTATGAGAAATGTAGGACTGTGATCTGTGATACTGGTATGCAGAACAAAAGGGTCAAAGTTGCTGTTTCTGTGGGACTTAACATGTATGTGATCGATACTAGTTCTGGATTTTGGGGTTATTCTAGTTGGTGAATGTATGTACGAAATGAAACCATTTGCACGTAATACATTTGAATACTCATTTTTAATATTTTGGGCATATTGCCTTGTAGGATTTAAAATATCAATATTTATATCTCCTATTAATATACTGTGTGTAGCTGTGGGCAAGTGCTGGAGAGTATTTCCTAGTTCTTCTATGAATTGCTTTGGGCTTGTGGAGGGTGATCTGTATATAGCAAGTATCACGTATCTTTCTTTATTATATATGAAGGTGAGTAGGCTAGCATTTGCAGCTTTCATTGCTTTTACAGTAGATATTGTAATATTTTGTATGAGGTTTTCATGCACATATATCTTTATGCTGTCATGGGTAGAATTTTGAGGTGGTATGAAGTACTCATTATATCCTAAAGTAGCAAATGGTATATCCTCAATGAGCTGAGTTTCAGACAGTATAATGACATCTGGTTTATGATCAAGTTGATCCAGCATAACTAGCATACTTTCAAAATTTGTTATCATGCCACATATATTTAGGTACATGATTTTAATTCCCACAGTAAAGCTAATTAATTTGTTCAAGTCTTGAATACTGTTTACAATGTTTGAAGTAATATCTTGGAAATTAAGGTCTACTTCGTTATCTGATTTCATACCGTAAGTTAGTTGTTTTATTTCAGTGTACTTCCATAATTACTTTACACTCACTTAGAAACAGAATTTCATGAAATATTGATTGATCACTTGGCTCAGGCAAACAAACCTTCAGTTTCCTTGATTCCCATGAACTGTTGGTAGGTCAGCTGCAGTCTTGATTTGTAGAATCGGGCTGTTTTCATTTTTCCTCATGAAGATCTTCCCGTTCCTGGTCCATGCGAATTTATAATTCATTGTCCGTTTTGAATTCCTGGCAAGCCAATATAAGTTATGGTTGTCTTTGGTTAAATGTTCATTTATATACACTGGCGAGTCTCCGTTGATCTTGACATCTGTGCAAAGAAGTTTCCCATGTTTGCGTTTTTTTGCTCATGATCATGTTTTTAGTTTGGCGGGAATAAAATTTTGCTACTAAATGTGCCAGTTAAGTAGTAGTATTCATTATCATCCATAAAACAAATAAATCCACCTGGCGAAGCCGGGCACCACTGCTAGTCTAACCTATAAACCTCAAATTCGACATAAGTACATCTGCAACTCCCTTTCGTTCACAGATTATCATCTACTTTCGTTTTCAGCAGACGCGAATGGCGCGCTATCTGCAGACGAAAGTACCAACACCGCCTAGAGAGAAGGCCGTGCAATATGATTTATGAAGTCATAGTCTTCCGGCTGCTTTGAACAAGCTGTGAAGAAACGAGACAGTGTTTATCAAATTACGTTCTACAGACGCGAATAAATAAATAACGAAACCATAAATGAAACATGGTCAGAAGTTGATGCGATCGATACATTACACTAATAAATCGAAGTTTTTGATCAAACTCGATAAGTATGTATTTCGAACATGGCGCGCGTGAACTTGACCGAAACACTCTTTTCTCAGCAATAAATGCGGTATATAGAAGAAATCGATAGAATACATGAAAAAATACCGTAGCCTATTCACGCCCTTTTAACGTGAAATGTTGACTACGCAACGGGAAGAAAAGACTCATACACAAATAACCAATCAATCTGTAACAGTTAAAACAGAAATTAATATATATAGTCAATCATATCTGTCCAGGTTTGATTCCCACCTCTGCCGAGAAATGTAATTCTGATTTGAGGTTTGAAACGAAATTCACTCAGCCTCATGAGTTAAAACTGAACTGAGAAGAGGTGGGTTCGATTTCTTCTCCAAGTAAATGCACGGATTGTTCCTAACAGAAGACCATGGTCACCTCCTTCCCAATTCTAGCATCATAATACACACACTACCACAGAAAATACATACATACAAATTCTACCCGTATCCAAGTACACATGGCTGATGACAGTGATGTCCTAACCCACTCACGAAAGAACAACAATTAGCCACAGAAAGTTTTCATCAGTGATAAGAAAACAGGCTAGTAATGCCTAAGACAGAAAAAGTTTCCTACTGAAATGGAACAGAGCAGCAGTCTTAAAGAGACATGAGAACATTTACCGAAGAGGAAACTTGTTGTTGATTCATATAGGGGCATGATGATGTGGTAATAATTTAGAAACTAACACATGATATAGAGCAACCCTGCAGTAGTTTACATATTGCAATATTTACAATATCAGGTTTGGCATACCCACCAATACATAAAATATTACTGGCAGTACCCAGTAACCACAATTGGTGGCTATGCTCGCTAAAGCGCAGCGTTAGGTCATGGGGCCAAGGTCTCTGCTGACTCGGTAGACGCGTAGGTTCGAGCCCCACCGTCGGCCTTCCTTGAAATGGTTTTCCATGGTTTCCCATTTTCAACTCCAGGCAAATACTGGGATAGTACCTCCTGACAGGCCACGGCCGCTTCCTTCCCCATCCTTGCCCAGTTTCATTCACCATCATTCATTTCATCTCTCCTCTCATGAGGTTGCCGTCAGGAAGGGCATCCGGTCGTAAAAACCATCCGCCACAATGACTTCCATCGCATCTCATCCCCGAACCCGTTGAAAAATGGGAATAATAAGGGGTAGACACACACACTGGCAGTACCCAGCACCGGTACAGTCTTTTCAATTAATGCCCTGGCATGTGGTGTATTCTTTGAATACACGGTACGAGAGATATAATGTCTATTGCTCTTTGCATGTTCATTTTTTTCCTTCCTCCTTGCCAAACACCAACAGTGATCATCTGTTTTCTCCCTGTTGAGCATGTCTCTTATGTCTTCATAAGTATGTTTCAGATATATAACTTCTGTGATCCACCTAGCGCTATCTAGTAGCGAACCTCTGAAGCTACTCAATTCCTCATCGTGCAAGAGGACTTACTTATCCATTTGGCTACCAGATCTCGTTACCATCGTCAGCTATTTTCTCCTTGAGCAAGAGGACTACGTCTACTTCTTTACTCACCATGCTGCGCTAGTATCATCTATCAACTCCTTGAAGACCAGCTCAGCAAGAGAAGAGAATTTATTGTTAATAAGTTGGTTATGCTGATATGTATACCTTTTGTTTCCTACCCCCACTCTCTCCCCTTCCTAGGACCTTCCGCGCTTCGTTTTGCTGCTCTCACTTCTTAGTCGGCAGCCGCAGTAATCAGTTAAGGCTCAACCAGAGCCAGCCTCCTGACCTAACGAGGCAGTTTTTAAATTCCACGCCATGTTGGAACTTTGAGTATTAGTGAAGAACTTCACCTTCGCCATGCAACAAAGATAAGTACCTGATTCAAGTTTTAACCTCATCTTCATGGTTTTAACTTCCTCGTGTTTTAACTATCTTTTATAGGCAGTGTGAAACTATTTACTTTGGGGCAATAATCACTCTTCGTGGGAGTTGCCATGTTGAGCTTTTTTCTTGTATAAGCCAACCTTACTAAAAAGAGCTTTTCTTAAGCGATTCAAACGAGAAACCCTCTCGCTACGTGGGATATTATCTAATACCCACTGCCTATAATCATAAAACTATTTCCTCCGTTGGATTTTCTCAACCCCATTTTCTGCTAAGGTCGTTCTGGAACCTTCTAGAACTTGTTCTCTATCTGCGAGTCCTGCCATCATGTATTTTTCACGTACTTGGGAGAAATTTGTTTAAAACTAAATTACTACAATAGTGAATTTTCGTCCTCCGCTGGAACCTCTGGAAAATTCTATGGCGCATTTCATTGTAAATTACAACTTTTTCAAGAAATAGACTTTCACCTACATAGTGCAATCAGTTATCTCCATAATTGCAATAACTTTTATTTCTCATAAACTTCAGTGTTTCTCCAGTGAACTTTGCATCCATCTTTACAGACTATAGTGATAATCAGTGCTTGCTCCACTCTTCTACCGCGTCGCGATCGTCCGGTTATATTAAATACGGCCATGAACATTGTCCCTATATCCCAATGATCTTTCCTTAACCTTCTACTAACAACCATTATTTATGAAATCGTAACTTTCTATAAGGTGTCATTCCAAGAAGTGCCCTTCCATTTTGTTGGTTTATCATTAAGTAATTCTGCATAATTGCGTGTCTAGCACACGTTTCAAACTTAAATTGTTCCTCCCTTCAAAAGCAGGGAAAACAATTCTCTCAACTCTTGAGTGAGTTATTTTTTGGTCTCGCTAAATGAAAACTGCCTCATTTGACTGGCGAGTCTTATTCAAAGTATCAGAGGTCTAGAACCTTCCTTCTGACCAACTCTTCAGGTTCACAGTAAGTGACCTGCCCTCTTTGCATAATTCTTATATTAACTCTGTATAAATATAAGAAGTTATAGGAACTTCTATTTTATTTTTCACGTTGTTATTATTGTTATTTTCAAAGTTGTCACTGTCTCTAGAACATTCTCTCCAGAATTTCTTAAGGTGCACTTTTTGTACTTCAATTTACGTTCAAGCTTTAATTATTTTATTGTTCATTTGTTCAAATCTTATAAAGATTTCAGAAACATGTAAGGTTTGAAACCTTTTAAATTGTCAATTGCCTGGAGCAACCGGTTAATGTGGAGAGGTCTGCGACCCTATTTATTAAAAGGTTCAAATGAACTATGTTAATTAAAATTATATTACATACTTGTTAATTCCCTCAAATTTTTTCTAATTGTAAAATAAACTCATCTTTTCCCTTTGCTTTTTCATTTTCGAATATAAAGTTTAGGCAAAATCCTGTCTTCCTTGACTCTCCTCACTCAATGATATTAAAATCATTAATAGAGCTTTCACCATTTGTTGCATTTGGGCAGAAACTCTTAATTTTCACCTTACTAAAGTTCTTCTTAGCGATAATAGCTAATTCTAATTGGCCAGTAAGGCAAGTAAAGTTCGCTCAGCCAACTACCTGCTTGTGGAGACCCTCTCCGAAAACTTATGGTCAGTTTTCAAAAAAAGAAGTGTTTCTTTTTGTCTAAACTTTTAGCCGGCTCCTCGCTGAGTAAAAGCTTAGCCATTGTCCAATGCAACCATTGGTTCACTTACCAAGATTACTCAATAAGGCATAATCTTTTATCATATTCCTTCTTAGAGACACTTGGTCGCCCTTACAGGAACTCCACAATTTTGGAAATTGAAAATACCAAGCTTGAGTTAAATCATTGGCATTCTTCGAATTACCTTGTAAAACCTAATTTCTTTGAGAAAACATACAGTAAATTTGTTCCTTTAAGTCTTGCCAGACCATCACCCTTCCCCATAGTACTTTTATACGTGCTGGGGAGGAAATATACCAAAGCCTCTCTCTCGCAAACCGCTCAAGTCCTAGCTGCGGTTCCCGTTAGCCTCGACCAAGCTCGTACCTACTTTAGGTATCCGAGAGTTAATTTCTATTGGCGACTTCTTCTAAGTGTATTTAAACTTCAACTTATTACTTTGTGGGACTCTCCTCCTATTCTTCTATCCTTCTTTTCCAATTCCAAAATCTACTTCCTTCTTTTCATCATCTTCCCTTGGTGGGTGGGTTATTCCCTAACCTATAATCTACCCAAAATTTGGTGCCGAAACCCGGGAGAGCCCATTTTTTCTTTTCTCTTTTTAAAATAGTGTCATTTGACAATACTTTGCATATTTCTAATATCTGTGTTGAATATTTCAGCTATAACCACATCGTGCAAAGCCTGTGAACGGGAAAGAGGCCGCTCCTGTCTCCTTTGGTGTGTCCCATTCTTTCTACTCATTCGCTGCTGCCAGCTTGACAGCATTTCCAAGGTTCCACAGTTTCGTGAGTTACATTTTCATTTATCATCCTTAGTATGGCTCCCACTGATAAGGATAAGGATGAAAAACTTACTTCTAAACGAGCATCCTATAAAGGGCAAAATCCCGATTCAGAAGGTACATAAAAGAATTAGATCCCTCAGATGCGCAATTAGATTTGTTGAAACATCGTGTAAAGGATTTTGAACGTTCTTATGAAAACTACTGTAACATTCAAACTGAAATTGAAACTTGTATGCTCAATCAAACAGAAGATCGTGTCGAAGTAGAGAACTTATATTACGAAGGCATAGGTTCTGCTTTCAGAATAATACGCCAACTCGAAGAGGAGCAGAAAAAGGACGCTTCTGTTCTTGGTTCCCTTCATGAACCCCAAACTTCTTTCCGTGAAGGCACTCACAAGCCCAAACCTACTTTACCGAAAATTGATTTACCCCATTTTTCTGGAGATGAATCCACTTGGGATTCTTTCTATGAATTATTTTGCTCCCTTGTTCATGACAATGAAGACATTCAAGTCATTTACAAGTTTCATTACTTGAGATCTATCCTTCGAGGTCAAGCTTTGCAGTTAGTTGAAGCACTTCCTCTGCGTGCCGAAAATTACCCCATTGCCTTTAACTTATTAAAAGAAAGATATGGAAATTCACGCTTACGTATTCAACGCCATATTAAGGCTCTATTTAACCTACCTGCGTCACAGCACAATGACGTCACTAGCTTGCGTACTTTAATTGATACTACCCAACTCCACGTTAAAGCTTTGTCCCAATTAGAGCAGCCTACGGAACATTGGGATACTTTCCTAATACATTTAGTAGTTTCTAAAGTTGATGCTGCTACCCTCAAAGCTTGGGAAATTGAACTTTCTAAGGAAGATGACTACTCTTACGAGCATTTAGTCACTTTCATAAACGCTAGATGCCAACTTTTAACCGCGCTAGCTAATCAGAGCGAACCTTCATCTCCTAGTTCCAAATTCGAATTAATGTCCATCAAACCCAAAAGCGAACGCTCAGCGTCTAATACCCAAAAACCAGGGTCCAGCTCATCCAAATTCAAATCAAACTCCACTGGTTACCCAACTAGGTCTAGTGAACGTCGTGTTGCTAGCTCTATTGTTTTAAACACGCAAGGTGAACCTCGCAAAAGATTAAACGAACCTGTAAAGTGCATACTTTGTAAAGATCCCCATGCCCTATACCTCTGCAAATCCTTTAAAGAAATGTCAGTCGATGACAGACGAAAACTAGTCGCTCAAAACAAACATTGTTTCAACTGCCTAGCGCCCACGCATTCTGCTTCTAACTGTAAGTCCACAAGACTTTGCTACCATTGTGAAAAGGCTCATCATACCCTGCTACATCGTCATGATCAGGCAAGGTCATCGACAGCATCAACTTCGCCTAAAAATGATAGTGTTAACAGTTCTAATGCTTCATCATACATTCAAAATGCTAAGTCCATTCGCAGTGCTCAAGTATTGTTGTCTACTGTCCAAATTGACGTTCAGGATAATTTCGGCAACTGGGTCCGTGCACGCGGTCTTCTAGACTCAGCGGCAACTCATGATTTTGTGTCCAATTCCTTGATTAGAAAACTAGGCCTACCCGTAAACCCCACTTCTATCAATGTGTCGGGCATCAACAGCTCAAAATCGCAAGCTTTACAATTTTCAAAACTAACCATAAGAGATACTTGTCATAGAAACAACTTTCTTAAACTTAATTGTCTAATTCTCAATAGCATTGGAGAAGACACTCCGAGTCACTCGGTTGATATTTCGGGGTTAAACATTCCCTCGCATTTAAGGTTAGCCGATTCTTCGTTTAACATACAAAATCCCATTGAAATACTCTTTAGTGCCAATGTCTTTTGGAATTGCCTTCGGAAACAGGTTCGCAAGCTATCTTCAAACGTGGTCGCCAGAGACACTAATTTTGGATGGATTGTCACAGGGCAACTTCCCCATTATTCACCCCAACCTACATCGCAATGTTACTTCTCCAATACTGATCTGGAACAGTTTTGGAGGCTTGAAAATGTTGATTCTCCTAATGTAACTTCTTCAGAAAATGAATTCTGTGAGCAACTTTTTTTGAACACGACCACTCGTTCTTCTGATGGCCGGTTCGTTGTTCAAATGCCAAGATTAAATAATCCTCCTAAACTTATCAACTCTCAGCCCAAAGCTCGAAAAGCTCTCTTTGCTATCGAGAGCAAATTCAAAAAGGAACCCCTCGTCAAAAAGCAGTACACTGAGTTCATGGATGAGTATGAAAGCTTAGATCATATGGAGGTTGTTAACAAATCCGATGATGAATTGCACCCCCCAATCGAAACGGTTTATTTAAATCATCATCCTGTGTGGAAAAACCCTTTTGTAAAAGATAAAATCCGAGTTGTTTTCAATGGTTCATCACCCGACGTTAACGGCAACAGCCTTAACGACACTCTTTATTCTGGTCCTGCTATTCAATCAGATTTATCTGCTATACTTTTAAACTTTCGATTATTTCCCATAGCTGTCATAGCCGATATAAAACAGATGTACCGTCAAGTGTTAATTCAACCAGAACAACGAGATCTTCAAAGAATCTTGTGGCGTGATGAAATCAATAAGCCCATTAAGGTATTTCGCTTGAAAACTGTTACCTATGGCTTAAAACCCTCTGCTTTCCTTGCTATCCGATCCCTACACTTGCTTGCCTCACAAGATGGTCATTTATTTAACCCCAAAGCCTCTGAAGCACTAACTACGTCCTTCTATGTTGACGATTATTTGCAATCCTTCCCTTCTTTGGAGGAAGCTTCTTTTGTATCTTTAGAACTTCAAGCATTACTAAGGAATGGAGGTTTCCCACTTCATAAGTGGAACTCCAACTCCCCTGAGTTTCTCGCCCAATTTCCCATCGAAGACGTAGATCCCTCTTCTGTCGAAATTTGTGGAAACTCCGAAACTATAAAAACTCTAGGAGTTCATTGGTGCACTAGCACTGACATTCTTATCTATAAAGTTACACTCGCAGAAGAGCTTCCTAATACAAAAAGACAAATCCTCTCTGAAATTGCAAAAATTTTTGATCCGCTTCAATTTCTTGCCCCAGTTATTGTTATAGCCAAACTCTTCATGCAAGAGCTGTGGTCACTTAAATGTGAATGGGATGACGCTGTCCCTCTTTCTTTTCTTAATCGTTGGCTCTCGTTTCGCAGCAATTTGCTGGATCTTTCCCTCATTGAAATTCCCAGGAATTTAATCAGCTCTCATTCTAATGCATCTTTTGTCCTTCATGTATTCGCGGACAGTTCCGAAAAAGCTTATGGTTGCTGTGCATATTTAGTTTATCACGATTCACTCTATGGATCTTCAGTTTCTAACCTCGTTTGTGCCAAATCGAAGGTCGCCCCTCTTAAAACTATCACTTTACCTAGGCTCGAACTGTGCGCTGCACTAATGGCTGCAGAACTTGTCAAGAAATTACGGGAAGTATTAAAGGTCGAATTTTCGCAAATCTATCTCTGGAGCGATTCTATGATCGCCCTTTCTTGGATCGCAAAAAACCCCTCTCACTGGCAAACTTTTGTCGCAAACAGGGTTTCCAAAATTCAAACACTTTCTTCTGGATGTCAATGGAGGCATGTTCCCAGTGCGGGTAATCCAGCTGATATCATCTCTCGTGGTTGTTTACCCTCTCAATTGGCAGCTTCCCAATTGTACTGGCATGGGCCCTCGTGGCTAGTCGACGAATCTTCCGCATGGCCTTCTAAACCTCCTGCTCCAAACTCCAACTTGCCTGACGCTAAAGTACCTCTGTCTATTGCCTCGTGTCTGGTTTCCAATGCTTCTTATCCTTTGTTGTCACGCTATTCTTCCTTCCATAAATTACTACGGATTGTTGCCTATCTCCTTAGATGGAAATATCTTGTGGTTGACCAACCTCTTCTCCCTAAACCACACCTTACCAATCATGAATTGAATCTTGCTACCATCAAGATTTTACAACTGACACAGCAAGAAGCCTTTTCTTCTGAATTGTCATTGCTTTCTTCTAAAAGAGATCTTCCCAAACCCAGCCGTCTTCGTGCTTTAGCCCCGTTCCTTGATGACCATGGATTACTTAGGGTAGGTGGAAGGCTCTCGCAATCTTTACTCCCTGAGGACAAAAAGCATCCCGTTATTTTGCCTTCCAAACATCACGTTACTTCTTTAATTATACGTGACTTTCATTATCGTAATCTTCATGTTGGTACACGTACTCTACTCTGTCTCTTAAGAGAAAAGTACTGGATTATAAATGGAATTCATGAAGTTTCTTCTGTAATTCATAAGTGCATTCCTTGTTTCAAAGCGAAACCTAAAATCAACACTCAATTAATGAGCGATCTGCCCTCTTTTCGTTCTTCTCCAATACGCCCATTTGCTTTAACTGGAGTGGACTATATGGGTCCGTTCCAATATCAACAAAACTCTCCTGAAGCTAAACGCAAATTGTTTGGTAAGCTTTATGTTTCTCTCTTTGTTTGCATGGTTACTGGCGCAATCCACTTGGAACTAGTAACGAATGCTTCTACTTCCTATTTTTTATCAGCTGTCTCTCGTTTCACCGCTAGGCGTGGTGTTCCTTCTGAGATGTTCTCTGATAACGCTTCCACCTTTCAGGGCGCAGCCTCCCTGTGGAAGAAAGCTCTCACTTCCTCTCCTGCCATGGAACAAATCTCCAATTTTTCTTATTCAAAAGGTTTCAAATGGCGCTTCATACCTCCTTACGCTCCGCATCATGGTGGTAGGTGGGAATCTTGCGTAAAGCTCACTAAACGTCATTTAAGAAAAGTCTTAGGTAATCGAATCCTGACTTACGAAGAATTCAATTCACTGTCTGTTTTAATTGAAGGTGTTGTTAACTCTCGCCCTTTAACTCCACTTTCCAATGACCCTGATGACCTACTTCCACTCACCCCTGGTCACTTCCTTATCGGCACTTCTCTTTCTGCCCCTCCTCCTCTTACTAATTCTTACAGGGATTCTAATCTACCTATCGCTTGGCGGAAACTTGAAGCCCTCCGTAATTCTTTTTGGAAGAGGTGGAACTTGGAATATTTAACTTCCTTGCAACGGAGGCAGAAGTGGTTTCTTTCCAGTCCCGACATTAAAGTAGGGGACTTGGTCTTGGTTAGAGATATTTCACCCCCCCCCTAGTATGGATTTCTGGTAGGGTGACCCAATGTTACCCTGGAAGAGATGGGAGAGTCAGGGTGGCCAGAATCTTGACTACAAATGGACCGATCACAAGACCACTGTCTTTGATCGCTCCGCTTCCAATAAATGTGTAACTGCTTATCTGCTCTCTGTTGGTGTTTTGTCCCCCAGTATGGTGTATTCTTTGAATACACGGTACGAGAGATATAATGTCTATTGCTCTTTGCATGTTCATTTTTTTCCTTCCTCCTTGCCAAACACCAACAGTGATCATCTGTTTTCTCCCTGTTGAGCATGTCTCTTATGTCTTCATAAGTATGTTTCAGATATATAACTTCTGTGATCCACCTAGCGCTATCTAGTAGCGAACCTCTGAAGCTACTCAATTCCTCATCGTGCAAGAGGACTTACTTATCCATTTGGCTACCAGATCTCGTTACCATCGTCAGCTATTTTCTCCTTGAGCAAGAGGACTACGTCTACTTCTTTACTCACCATGCTGCGCTAGCATCATCTATCAACTCCTTGAAGACCAGCTCAGCAAGAGAAGAGAATTTATTGTTAATAAGTTGGTTATGCTGATATGTATACCTTTTGTTTCCTACCCCCACTCTCTCCCCTTCCTAGGACCTTCCGCGCTTCGTTTTGCTGCTCTCACTTCTTAGTCGGCAGCCGCAGTAATCAGTTAAGGCTCAACCAGAGCCAGCCTCCTGACCTAACGAGGCAGTTTTTAAATTCCACGCCATGTTGGAACTTTAAGTATTAGTGAAGAACTTCACCTTCGCCATGCAACAAAGATAAGTACCTGATTCAAGTTTTAACCTCATCTTCATGGTTTTAACTTCCTCGTGTTTTAACTATCTTTTATAGGCAGTGTGAAACTATTTACTTTGGGGCAATAATCACTCTTCGTGGGATTTGCCATGTTGAGCTTTTTTCTTGTATAAGCCAACCTTACTAAAAAGAGCTTTTCTTAAGCGATTCAAACGAGAAACCCTCTCGCTACGTGGGATATTATCTAATACCCACTGCCTATAATCATAAAACTATTTCCTCCGTTGGATTTTCTCAACCCCATTTTCTGCTAAGGTCGTTCTGGAACCTTCTAGAACTTGTTCTCTATCTGCGAGTCCTGCCATCATGTATTTTTCACGTACTTGGGAGAAATTTGTTTAAAACTAAATTACTACAATAGTGAATTTTCGTCCTCCGCTGGAACCTCTGGAAAATTCTATGGCGCATTTCATTGTAAATTACAACTTTTTCAAGAAATAGACTTTCACCTACATAGTGCAATCAGTTATCTCCATAATTGCAATAACTTTTATTTCTCATAAACTTCAGTGTTTCTCCAGTGAACTTTGCATCCATCTTTACAGACTATAGTGATAATCAGTGCTTGCTCCACTCTTCTACCGCGTCGCGATCGTCCGGTTATATTAAATACGGCCATGAACATTGTCCCTATATCCCAATGATCTTTCCTTAACCTTCTACTAACAACCATTATTTATGAAATCGTAACTTTCTATAAGGTGTCATTCCAAGAAGTGCCCTTCCATTTTGTTGGTTTATCATTAAGTAATTCTGCATAATTGCGTGTCTAGCACACGTTTCAAACTTAAATTGTTCCTCCCTTCAAAAGCAGGGAAAACAATTCTCTCAACTCTTGAGTGAGTTATTTTTTGGTCTCGCTAAATGAAAACTGCCTCATTTGACTGGCGAGTCTTATTCAAAGTATCAGAGGTCTAGAACCTTCCTTCTGACCAACTCTTCAGGTTCACAGTAAGTGACCTGCCCTCTTTGCATAATTCTTATATTAACTCTGTATAAATATAAGAAGTTATAGGAACTTCTATTTTATTTTTCACGTTGTTATTATTGTTATTTTCAAAGTTGTCACTGTCTCTAGAACATTCTCTCCAGAATTTCTTAAGGTGCACTTTTTGTACTTCAATTTACGTTCAAGCTTTAATTATTTTATTGTTCATTTGTTCAAATCTTATAAAGATTTCAGAAACATGTAAGGTTTGAAACCTTTTAAATTGTCAATTGCCTGGAGCAACCGGTTAATGTGGAGAGGTCTGCGACCCTATTTATTAAAAGGTTCAAATGAACTATGATAATTAAAATTATATTACATACTTGTTAATTCCCTCAAATTTTTTCTAATTGTAAAATAAACTCATCTTTTCCCTTTGCTTTTTCATTTTCGAATATAAAGTTTAGGCAAAATCCTGTCTTCCTTGACTCTCCTCACTCAATGATATTAAAATCATTAATAGAGCTTTCACCATTTGTTGCATTTGGGCAGAAACTCTTAATTTTCACCTTACTAAAGTTCTTCTTAGCGATAATAGCTAATTCTAATTGGCCAGTAAGGCAAGTAAAGTTCGCTCAGCCAACTACCTGCTTGTGGAGAACCTCTCCGAAAACTTATGGTCAGTTTTCAAAAAAAGAAGTGTTTCTTTTTGTCTAAACTTTTAGCCGGCTCCTCGCTGAGTAAAAGCTTAGCCATTGTCCAATGCAACCATTGGTTCACTTACCAAGATTACTCAATAAGGCATAATCTTTTATCATATTCCTTCTTAGAGACACTTGGTCGCCCTTACAGGAACTCCACAATTTTGGAAATTGAAAATACCAAGCTTGAGTTAAATCATTGGCATTCTTCGAATTACCTTGTAAAACCTAATTTCTTTGAGAAAACATACAGTAAATTTGTTCCTTTAAGTCTTGCCAGACCATCACCCTTCCCCATAGTACTTTTATACGTGCTGGGGAGGAAATATACCAAAGCCTCTCTCTCGCAAACCGCTCAAGTCCTAGCTGCGGTTCCCGTTAGCCTCGACCAAGCTCGTACCTACTTTAGGTATCCGAGAGTTAATTTCTATTGGCGACTTCTTCTAAGTGTATTTAAACTTCAACTTATTACTTTGTGGGACTCTCCTCCTATTCTTCTATCCTTCTTTTCCAATTCCAAAATCTACTTCCTTCTTTTCATCATCTTCCCTTGGTGGGTGGGTTATTCCCTAACCTATAATCTACCCAGCATGCTTGGAACAGCTGGACCCCATAAACAGTACAGTGGGAAGACATCTTCGTGTTACATTCACCAAAACTATCTGCTGGTTGCAGTGATGAAAACATTCTGCCTTGTAGATGTCGAGTAGCTTATTCATAACTATGAAAGTAAATGCAGCACAGTTGACTACATCTGCATGGGGATAGCAGCTGATAATGTTATCACCTTGTACTTATTCTAAATTTAATCAATCTCAAACCTATTACACACACTCCCCTTCCCGCGCCCCAACAAGAAATGTAATGAATGAGATTAGTGGAGTAGAAAAATAAAAGATTAATTAGGACCTACTACAGGTTATCGGCCTCTAACCTAATGCTGTTCTTGAAATTTAAATCGCAATAGAAATGTGAATACTACCCACATTAACACCTACTTATACGACCCACTTGAAATTGCATAGCCCTACAAAACAAATAAACCTAACCTACATAACCTGTAGCACATAATTTAGGTTAGAAAATTCTGATTTTACATCTAATTGAATTTTCATGAACAGAGGGGCTAGCCTAGCTATAATTTAAGGGTAGGACTATCTGTCGACTAATCTTTAATCAGTCTCGGTTTATACAACGGTGCAGTAACTAGCTTTCCATTATTTTAATCACACTAGTTGTCCATTCCATCTTAGGGGCGTGGTGCCTCAGCGGTCTAGCTGTATGCCTCTCACCAAGGTGGTCCGGGTTCGATTCCCGGTCAATGCATGTGAGATTTTCGAAGTGAAATGTCATGTCCTGTGGTTCGGATTCCACGTAAAACGGAGGTCCCGTGGCTCATGATCTCAATATTAACGGTCACGTTAAACTACAAGCTTCCTTCCATCCTTTTTTCCATTCCATCTTATGTTGTTTGAAATGGAGTCCACACACAAGAGACTTGGTTACAAGGTTTATTCTTCCCATTACACTAAACTAGCGAGAATTGGAGCTTACGCATTTATGTAACACGTACCTTGGAATGTTTCGTAGGAATACAATACTTGTAGTGAATAGCTCGTACGGAATCCATTCCCCTCTGGTGTATTCTTTGGAATACACGGTAAGATAGAGTAAACTTTTACTTCTCTTTGCCAGTTCATTCCTTCCTTTTTCTCAAACACCAACAGTGATCTTCTAATTTCTCCTTGCTGTTTATGGTTCTCATGTTACTTGTGAGTCTGTTCTAGATATATATCTTCCATGACCCACCTAGCGTCATCTAGCAGCGAATCTCTGAAGTTCCTCAATTCTTCCCTGTACAAGAGGACTTCCTTATCAATCTGGCCACCAGATCTCGTCGCCATCGCCAGCTATCATCTCCGTGATCAAGAGAACTTCGTCTACTTTTTCACCCACCAGGCTGCGATAGTGTCGCCTACTATCAACTCTTTGAAGACCATTTCATCAAGAAAAAATTTATTTTTGTTAAGTTGTCTATTCTTATATGTATTCCTTTTGTCTCCTACCCCCACTCTTTTCCCTTCCCTGGTCCCTCCGTGCTTCGCTGAGCGTGTCTCACTTGTACGCCGGCAGTCGACTCAGTCAGTTGAAGCTCAACTAGAGCTCGCCTCCTCAACGAAAGAGGCAATCTTTTAATTCCACGCCATGTTGGAATTTTAATCTAAACCGTCAAAGGGAACTTCACCTTCGCCATGAAGCCAAGCTAAGTACTACTTCTACGTTCTTCAACTAATTTTAATGGATTTAAATAGCTACATGCTTTTAATGATCATTTTATAGGCAGTGTGAGATTACTATATTTGGGGCAATAATCATCCGCGGGATTTTCTATGTTGGGCTTTGTCTGTCTAAGCCAATCTTAATAGAAAGCAGCATTTCTTATGCTTATTAAATGAGAGATCTTCTCACAACGTGGGATACCATTGAATTGCCCACTGTCTATAAAATACTTAGCTCGTTCCACCGCTGGAACAACTTTGGCCCTATTCTTCAGTCAGGATTGCTCTGGAACCTTCCAGAATCTGCTCTCTATCTACCAGCCATACCGTCATGTATTTTCCACTCACAAGTGGGAATACTTTTTCAAACTAAGGAATCTTCCTTATGAATTACTGATCAATAGCTATTTTTTCTTCCTCCGTTGGGATTTTCTCTGGCGCATTTAACGATAATCTACAATTTTCTCAAGCAATAGACTCTCGCCTATCTAGTGTAACTAGTTATTTTCCATCATTGCAATAACTTTTTTGCCATAAACTTTTGTGCTACTACACTGAACTTTTTATCCATTTCAACAGACTATTGTTTTAGATCCCTTAGTTGGGGGGGTGGTTAGGGATAAAACACTTGTGTCACTGTGATGATTTGGAAGATAGTTCCTGGGAGATAGTAGCTTCCCGTAGCTGGGAGAGCTTACCAGTGTAGTGTGTTATTTGGTGCTTAAACGCTAGGGGGTGTTCCTGCAAAGATGCAAGTGTTGATTAGGGGATGGACCTCTAAACGCAGGCTACTATACCGGCCTGCCAGCTGGACGGTGTGGGTAATACAATAGGCGTGCTGATGTCAGCGGCTCGACGTTACGTAGTCGGGTCGCGTGCGGGAAACACAATGCAGTCTGACAAAGCAGTTACTGGCTACTATGGTCACGGTCAATCGTGACGAAGGTCAGGAAGGGTATGAGGATGTAAAGAGGCGTGTAATTGACAATACAAGTCTAGTTTACTGACCATGTGTTTATTGGTCAGTGAGTGTGAATTTGTAAGTCCCTCTTGGGGGAATGTAGGTAATTATACAAGTAGAGTGTACAAAATTATGAGTGGGTGTTCACAAAGTAAAGGATTCTGAGCACTTGCTGAGTCTCACCTGATGATGCAACTGGAACAGATGTCGGCTAGGGCCTTCGGCGACGCACACTGTATAACAGATAATGGCTCCAAAAAGGACTCCATTCTTATAGTTCTCGGCGTTGCGTGGTCAGCATTCCGCCGACGTAGCTGCCCCAGTTAGTTGTTGTGTAGATATTTATGTATGTGTCGCAAGTAGTTGGCTAACCTCCCAAGCTGGGTGGCTGCCTCTTGTTGTGTAAAGATAATGTTCTGGTCTTATGATGTAGCCAGTTAGGGTGTTTTTAGTGAAAGATGGGGGGTGGCTTTCAGGGGGTACAGCCCCCCGGGCCTGTACAAGTCCTCTTCTTCGATTAGTTCGCGTCCCCGCGAACGGGAACGGAACGTAGAGTGGGGGTGTCGATGTGATGGGTCGTTTTTGATTTCCTCTTGTACTTCGTCTTCTTTTCTTCCGTGTTGATGTAGGCGTGTCGATGTCGTGGTGATGTGAGTCCAGCTTGTGCTCAGAGGGGTAGGTTTTGGGATATACATGTTATACATAGTTAATTTTTAGAATGGCTTATTTTTGCAAGTTGACATGGTAATAATAAAGATAGAAACACAAAAAAATGCATGGTCTCGCCGTTGTACATATATATGTTGTTATCTTTCAGGGAGGAAAAAAAACATGTCCGGACGGTTGGTTGTGCCGTCCGGCGTTGTATGGAGAAAAAAATTGCTCCCTTTAGTGTATTGTTTAAAAGATGGAAGAGAATAGCAAAAGTAGGTGTCCCAGGGTATAAGTTAAAGGAAATATGTAAAAAAAAGTTTATTGTGTTGGGGTAAAACGGGACACCTTCACAAATTTTAAGTTAGAAGGGTAGAAATGAAAATCAGTGTGTACATGAGAACAAATATTGAATGTGTGGCATCCTTGTTGATAATTTTCGTGTAGGGTGCCTTACATAAGTTGTACAATTTCTTTTACATTGTTGCATTATTACATTACCTTGTTACATTGTTATACATTTACATTTATCTTAGCTATTTATATCTAGACGGCCGTACCTTATATGTACCTCCGTGCCCGCTATTATTTGTACTCATCTCTCATGGGCATACTCTGTCCGGCTGTTTTTTTTCGTTATACCTATGATGGGATCTTGTGGTTTTCCGTCGTGGGTCGGAATTCCACCTTAGGGCCGAAGGTTTGGCACTTACAACTTCCGTGCCGCCCTTGGACCCTGAAGTCACGCTATATTTGCGTGTGGGGATGGGTTTGCGTTCAGCAATGTTCAGCATCCCACGTATGCTGTTCACCGCTGGCCGCTGACGTCGTCACCTTTAAGGGTGCAACTGAAAGTGTGTAAGAGTGTATGTGTTTGGGACATATTTAGTGTAGGATGTGTGTGTTTGGGGGCTATATTTACAGGGGGTTTGTGTGTAATCCTCGTGATCTGTGAAACAAAAATGTATTAAAGGCCATCTATTTAGAAAACATGTACATTCATTTGCTTCCTCGTTTTCCTGAAAATAGAATATGTTGTTATCACAAGTCGCTGCGCATAGTATATAAAACAACTGTGGCGCCACTTAAACCTAACTTACTTCTAGGTTAGCCTATGTATTATCTATCTTAATCTATGCGTTGTCGGGCTTACCCTGGTAACGGTTTTTGGTAACCAGGTGCCGAAATGTTTTGCCTTAGTCTTAAGGTGCTTAGTCTAAATTATGATAGATAAAAAAAATGGTATTTACTAGTCGAATGGTTTTACCTTAATCTAGTGCCGAAATGTGCTGTGCTATTATTTAGCAACAGCGGTTATTAAATTTGCTTAATTCTAAGTTGCGTACCAAATGCAACTGTCTTACATGCTAGAATTTTGACCGGAGCGATCGCCTGAGGCAATTTACTTCCTCAGATCACCACCCGCGTGTATTCTAGAAACACCGGTTGTCTCTAAAACCACCGGATTCCGCTCCCTTAATACTAGTTGTCGACGTTTATATTAGTGATTAATAACTAGTAATTACTAAAGTTCCGGACGCCTGCGCTGCTGGAGGGCAAACGCATCGCCGTTATACTTGCCTGTGTTGTCATCTTTCTCCCTGTGTCATTCATTGATGTATTCATCATTGCTGGGTTTGCCCACTGTAACCCCTGTGAGTGCTCGCTGCTTTCCTCATTTAATATCTCTGGTCGCTCGCTGCGTTACCATTTAATCTCTGGTGACTCGCCGTCAGCCATTTATGTGGGCACTGGACATCGACCTATAGAATAATATCATCCGGGAATTTTAGCGTCCGGGAATCCTCTTCGCCTATATTGGCAGTAATAATAACATCCGGGAATTTTAGCGTCCGGAAATCCTCTTCGCCTATATTGGCATTGCTGGGTTTGCCCACGCGAACCCCTTTTGGCAGCCCGCTGCATGCCTATTTAATATCTCTGGCCGCTCGCTGCGTTACCATTTAATCTCTGGTGACTCGCTGCCAGCCATTTATGTGGGCACGGGACCGAATGATCGCGTTCATTCCATATTATTCATATTTCATATTATTCATTATTTGTTTATTTGGTTGTCTTCACCTTGCCACGCGGGGCAAGGCCTTGGCGAATCTAGGGTTGGTCCCGCTGAATCCTGAGATTCTGCTTCACTTCTGCGAGTAGGAGACTAGCTTCCCGCCATAGAAGCTCTACTTAACTTACGTGCTAAACTAGGAGTCTAGTCCTAATTTGGTCGTCCCTAGGGTCATCTCCTGAGTCCGATGTGGAGCTGGCTAATTCTCCCACCAGCCGTAGAAAGTCTCCCCTGCAGGTCTGGCTTCGATGCCCGTAGCACATAGTGGGTGTGACGTTTCTTTGTCCCGGGGACAGGCTAGGTACTCCCGGGCTTCCGAAGTTTGCCCGTGCTAGGTCATCGGCGCTTCGACCTTACGTAATTCCGTCTGTTATTTAGTCTGGATCATTGAGTTAACTGGGGTAGGGCTCATCATCGCCTTCCCCAGCTCTGTTCCTGTGTGGCGTTTCTGCCCTTCTGTTTACGCTGTCATCACCATTCAGCGTGACTCAGATTCCTTTAAAAAATGGGTGTGATATGTAAGATAAGTGTATGGGTATTATGTAGTTATGTAAAAATTTTAAGTGTCCTGGGGTTGTAGAATCTTCTAAATGCATGGACTACTTTAGGCCTTCTGTCGCCACGTCGGACTTCCAGCGGTAATGCCTAGGTAATTTTCCTGGAGGCGTTAGTGGGTTTTTATGGCGTTGGGTCCCTTGTTATTAGGATCCGGGGGTGTTATTTGCTGATTGGGCTTAAAGCATGGTAGGAGAGGGTTGCGCATCGTTGGACTCCGTGTAAATGGTGGCCGGGAGCCGCTGATGCTGCTAGGATGTCTTTACAGTGAGTGGACGGGGATGGGTATTTCCCAGATGTACAAAATTTTTAAAAGTTCCATGCAGGTATGGTAATAATACAGTAATATCCCTGGTATGTGGGTAGGATATCCCATGCATGTGGCTGGATATGAGGCGTATCCGCTCTCATTTGTGGATAGGTGTGGGCCGAGGTGTGATAATTCTATGTCCCTTGCATGCGGGATTATTTAAAAAAAAAGAGTTGTTATTTTAAGTGCGGCCTCATCTCTTTACATAGAGATGTGCATTACGCTTAATGTCGTTTTCCGACTCACCCCTAATACTCGGGTGTAAGCATTGAGAGCCAGGGCGTAGTGGACACTCTCTTTAGACGCATGAAGTCTATCAACCCCGATGTATATTTTTGCATGTAGTTTAGCTGTTTTTATGTGTTTGTGTTGGATAGTGTTGTGAGTGACAAGGTTATGGAAGGAGAAGGGTGGTATAATGGTAGCCCGTGGGTGGTGTCCTGGCCATCCTGCTGGTACCATCCATCTCTGCTCCTGCCATCCTCACTTGGTCACTATCTGCTTTCTATCCGCTCCTTGGGATGGTGAAGTGCGGTGACGCTGTGACGTCATGGCCTAGTCTGGTCTCTCATTTATAGTGTTAAGATAGCAAGTGATCGTAGTGTAACTGGTCATGTCCTGATCGCCTATGATGGTTTTAAGATTAAAAAAGCAAGAAGAAAAGTAGTTATTGGGGGGGGGGGTTGTTCCTTGAGGGAATCTGTCTGTATTCGCCCCTGATTAGTGGTCGCGTGTGGGCAGGAGGTGCCCGTGGCTGTGGTTACTGAGGCTTGCGTGACTGTGGTTGCGTTCCGCTGCAGCGTGCTGGCGGGCGGGCTGATTTCGGCTAAGTCCTATCGTGTGTCGCGTGGCTGAGTGTCAGGTGGCACGTGTGGCTTGTCAACATCTTTGTAAACATGCCCCTGTGGCCCTAAGATAAATCCAGCCTGTAGTATCTGTACATTGCCAAATGCCAGGCCTATTATGATAGCGCTGAATCCTGTGTCACTGTATGCTATTATTATTGTATTTTTTTTGGTGGTCATGTCTGCATTTCATTATCACTTCCGTTATAACAAGAGTGTCTGCCGACAGCAGTGTTGCAATGCTCTAGAATTCGCAACTCAGTGTTTTGTCGTGTTTTGTTTTCATGTCCTTGTATACGGGAAGTCTTTGATGTTACGTATGGCGGCTGCCGGAACGTGACTTTTGCCAATGTTTGTGTATTGACCTTGTTGTGCATTCCGGGAGGGCCAGTGTGCTAATCTGTCCCGTTTTTGCTTACCGATGTTGTGTAGACATCTATCCTGCAAGACCTTTGCCTTGTGTTTAGGAAGTCTATTTCCTATGTTTGGGGTAATCGAAATTTTGCATGGATTTTTGCCGGAAGACATGTGGTGTTACCTGTTTTATGTCTGTGAGCGTGGCGTCTCCCGTATCTAGGTGTTGGGCGCTATGGTTCAGAGGAAAGTATTTTGTGGTCGCTAATGCCCTAAGTAGGCTGTGGTGGCGAGTATCTTGGAACGAATCTATGTTCCTGTATGTGTGTTAGAGAACCTCCCTGTTATTATAATTGTGTAGCTGACCCGCTTATGTACTTGTATGGGGCCAACTTCAGTCTAATTGGGATTCTGGATTTTTGTTTTCCACGGCGTCCGATTTTACTGGGCATTCGGACCCGCGATCCCGTGTAATACTCCGTGTTTTATGTCTTTTGGGATTTGTGTGTCCCTAGTGTGGTTTCTGATTGTGTGTTCGCGCCAAAAAATAACATTGGTTAGTTTCTTTTTGGCACGATGTATGGTGTTATCGTGTGTTCGCACCCGCCTTGTTTTAAGGTCCTGGTGTTACAATTTCCGTACTGTATGTACCATGGCACGTGTATTGTGTGTTTGTGACACACGGATGAAAGTATATTTTAGCGTGAGTGTTTTGTGCCTTTTGCGAAGACCCTCGTACTCTTATTTTGGGAGTTATGGGGTTTTGAAACTAGCGTGAATGATCGTGTCTACTACATTCAGAGCTGAGCGCTGTTAGTTGGTTTGCGCCTGGCGAAAGTCGCCTGATTGTGTGTGTGTGTTATCGCTGACCTGGCGATAGTATTTGATTACAGCTGTGCAAGGAAGTGCTTTGCCGGCTAGCTGGCTGTCCCGCTGCCCCATGTGCCAGGCCAACGTGTGTATGTTTGCCGACACGTCTTTACTGTCTGCCTATACAGCGTGTCTTGGTCCCTTGTAATGTATAAGACCCTACGATTATGTACATTTGTGTCCCCAAATTTTTGTGTTATTCTGGGCCTGGGGTGAATATATCCCTGTTAGTGGTAACTAGATATCGTTATGTATGTGTGTCACCGGGCCGCTAGATGCGTGTTTGGTGACTAGGTGTCGGAGGTGATTTTATTATTTTGTGCATGTGAATGTCTGTCAGTGTGACTGTCCCTTATTGCCCTATCCTTCAACTGGATAGTTACCCGACCTTGCGTTCCTGGTATTCAGAAGGTTGCGGGTTCGAGACCGTCTTTGTCCAGGGTGATTATTCCTGGTGCCTTTTAGGCCTGTGTCTCCGGGACAGTTTGGCAGTGTTAGGTTCGTATCCCGGTGAGGCCATCGGGGTCCGAAGGCTATTTCTTGGCCTTCTTTTCCCGTCTGCCCGTGGAATGATTTCCCTTACTTTTGACAGTGTTCCCGCCTTTACGTGTAGGTGTCGTTTTGCGGGTGTGATATGCCTTCATACGGCGGGCGTGTATAGTGTCCTTAATGAGTTTTCGTCCATGGCGCACGCTGACTTTGTAATTTAGGTCAGATACCTTCCTACAAACTTTGAAGGGACCTGACCAACGTGGCAGGAGGAACTCGGACACATTTTTCTTACGGGCGGAATTGGAAACCATAACCAATTGCCCGGGTGTGTATTCCACGGTCTTTCTTTGCCGATCGTACCGTTCTTTTTGTTTTCTCTGTGCCTCGGCTATGATTTTTCTGGCGTCCATGCGAGCGATCTGCAAGTGCTCTAGCCGGGCTGCATTGTCCGGGAGAGTGTCCTGTGGGATACATATGTTGTCTATGGGACTTCTGGGTGTATATCCGTGCAACAGGAAGTGTGGAGAGTGTTTTGTGGCCGTGGATGTGGAGGTGTTGTAGCTAAATGTAATGGGCTGCAGATAATCATCCCAGTCTGTCCCTGTGTCCCCCGTGAATTTAGCTAGGGCTATTCCAATTATTTTGTTCATACTCTCTGTGAGCCCATTTGTTTGTGGGAAAAAACTCGTGGTCGTGTATGCCCTTATCCTGAGTATCTCCAAAAACTGTTGGAGCACTCTCGAGGTGAAAATAGTACCTCTATCGGATAGTAGGGTTTGGAATAGGCCATATCGTGTGACTATGTCGAATAGGAATTCGACTATGCTGTTCGTGTCTGCTTTGGGGACAGCCTTTGTGATCATATACCGGGTGAGATACTCTGTGGCTACCAGTATGTATTTATTGCCTTTTTCAGATGTCGTAATGGGGCCTTTAACATCTATCCCGACTCTGTGAAATAGCTCTCCTACGGGAATAGGGTTGAGTAATCCATGAGGCTTGCCAGGCCTTGTTTTAAATCGCTGGCAAGTGTGACATGTCTTTACGAAGGGGTCTATGTCAGCATTCATGTTTACCCAGTAATACTTGTCCCGGATTCTATGGTATGTTTTATGCGTACCCAAATGTGCCCCTGCCATTGGGCTATTGTGGTGTCCGATCATGATATTTTCTTTCAATGACTCCGGAACCGCTATAGGTGCATTACCGTGCATGGCTGTGGGCTTAAATTTCAGTACCCCGTCTTTGTCTAGGAAAAATCGCCTAGACAGGAATCCACCTTATCCAAGTTTTTTAGTGCCATTAGAATCTGTTTCAAGTATGGGTCACGTTCTTGCTCCTGTTTGATGTTAACCACCGTCAGGGCAAAAGTGGGCATGTCGTCCCATTCGTGGTCCTTACTGCCATCTGGGGGTCGGCTACTGGCAGCCTAGACAACCCATCTGCATCTAGGTGTGTAGCGCCTTTCTTGTGCTTGACCACGAAGTTATATTCGTACAGGCGGAATATAAACCTATTGAGCCGCGAATTTGGGTTTTTGAATTTGTCCCAAAAAAGCAGGCTCGCGTGGTCAGTCACTACCGTGAACTGGATACCATAGAGGTATACCCTGAAATAGTTCACTCCCCATGAAAATGCCAGCATTTCCCGCTCTGTGGCAGAGTATCTAGTCTCGACGGCCGTTAGTTTCCTGCTAGCATAAGCTATGGGCCGTATGCGCCCTTCTGCATCTTCCTGCAATAGGGCCGCCCCCAGCCCGTACTGGCTGGCATCCATGTGTAAAAAGGTGGGCCTATCGCTATGGAAGTGTTGCAGTAATGGTGATGAGGTCAATAGTTGCTTCAGTGTGTTGAAGGCATCTATGTGTTCCTGTTTAATGCTGAAGGGCGTTTTCTCACGTGTGAGTTCGGTTAGGGGGTGGGCGATGTGTGCAAACCTGTGGATATATTTCCTGTAATACGAGGCCAGCCCAATGAAACTGCGCAATTGCTTCAAATTTGTGGGCATTGGGATGCCCGTTATTGCGTCAGTCTTCGCTGGGTCGGGAATAATGCCCTCTCTGTTTACAATATGGCCCAATATGTTAATCTGCTGTCTGGCAAATTGACATTTCGCAGGTTTAAGCCTTAATTTGGCCTCTCTAATCCTTGCGAAAGCCTCCTCCAAATGTACGAGATGTTCGTCAAAGGTGTTGGAGAAGACAGTAATGTCGTCCACGTAGACCAATACGGAACGCCATTTTAGCCCTGAAAATGTTTTATCCACTAGCTTTTGGAAGGTCTGGCTGGCGTTACGGAGGCCCATTGGTAACCTTGTATAGGTATATAGACCGTTCTCTGTAACGAACGCCAGCTTGTGCCTATCCGGTTCATAGACGGGGATTGAATAGAATCCTCTATAACAATCCATCGAACTGAACCAGCTAGCCCCGCCGAGGGCATCCAAGTAGGTGTCGGCCATTGGTAGTGGATAACTGTCATTTTCGACTAACTTATTGAGCCTACGGTAATCAGTACAGAACCTGTGGGAACAGTCCCGTTTCTTGGTCAGCAAGACCGGAGCACTGTAATTTGAAATTACCGGGACGATGACCCCCGCCTCGAGCATCTCTGTGATCTGAGTGTCAATGGCGTGTCTCTCCTTCTGACTCACCCTGAAGGGAGGCTGGTGTACTGGCCGGTCACTGGTGAGTGTGACGTGGTGTTCGATAAGGTCTGTCACTGCGAGATCCTTCATCGAATGGGCAAAGATATCCCTGTTGGCCTCCAGGAGCTCCGTGAGCCTTTTATTTTGCTCCGGTGTCAGGTCCTGTCTGTGATTCTGATTGGCCGCCTTATCTGTGTGTGTGTCTATGTGTTTGCTGACTGTGTGCAGTGTAGAGGCCTGGTGCTCGTGAATTTCTCGCTCCACTCGAATCCCATCTGTGTTCCTGGTGTATATCATGGGATGTGTGGTGAGCCTCTGGTCATGCTTTAAAAGCATCTTACCGCTAGCAAAATGTATGCTAGCTTCATACTTAGCGAGGAAATCCATGCCAATTATGGCTGACGCAGAAAGATGTTCTATAACGAACATGGGGTGTGTTGCGGCAAAATGGTCTAGCCTGAGATGTATGTTTGCCACCCCCGTGTTTTCTAGCGACTGAGCATTGGCCGCTACCAGCCGGATGTCACCCGTGACACCGTGTATTTGCCCTTCGGTAACGTGTTTTCTGTTTACACAACTTACCGCTGCCCCAGTGTCAATTAGGGCCTTCACCCTGTGGCCATTTATGCTGGCGTGTATCGTGAGTGCCGATACCTGGAGTCCCTTGCCCTGCAAAGATGTGTTATATAGGGTATGTGTTGTTGTTGTTGCTATTGGCGTAACATCTGGGCTGGGAAGGCATGGAGCTGGCCGCTTATCGTACCTGGCACGCTTGGCCTCTCGGCTTACCTCCTGTCTCGAGTACTTTGCCTCGGTCAGCGAAGTGCGTCCACTGAGTACATTGCCTGCTCTCTTAACTGCCCGAACTGTGAAAATAGAGGGCTTCTGGCGAACGTTTAATGTATTGACCGTTCCCAGCTTTTGTGTAGGTGTGTTGCTGTTTTCTCCCTCCTGGGAAGGTGTGTCTGCAAATGTGACTCTACGTTTGCATTTGTTACCCCGTTTTTTGTTCCAGGCGGTCGCGAGTTCGACTCCTGTTGCTGGCTTCCCTATGCCGAGTGAGCTCGCGCCCTGCGCCTGTGTGGGGTCACTTCCCGCCCCGTGTGGTGGTGTAGGGGGTATGGTTTCCTGTTTGGAGGGTGTGGGTTTTCCTCCGTCTTGTTTGTGCGTGATTGTGAGGGGCGTATAGTGTCCCGCCCTAGGGTTCCCTGTAAACAGCATGTGTAGGTCCCTGTCAAATCCCGCAGTTGTAAATAGCGGGGGCGAGTGCACATCAGTGTATACATGTATGTTTACTTTAAGCACCTTGCCGAGAGCGGTCACCTCTACGGCGCTGGCATAGGTACCGTCCCTACCCATGTATTTTTGGTAGTCCGCCCCGGTCTGGAATGGGTTTTCCCGCTCGTCCGATACAAAATCCCGGTACTCTTTCCAGTTGGCCAGGATATGTTGGACCGTTTTCTGCCTGTATTCCCTATGATGCTCCTCGCTATGCCGGACTAGGAAGCTAATGGCTCTAAACAGGCAGTTGCCGTCTCCTTGTACGGGGTGTGTCTGGAAACGGCCCGGGGGCGGATCGTCAGCCTTGGCTTTAGCTGGCTGTTTCTTCCCCTTGCTCTTGCGAGTTTGTTTAGGGGAAGGGCCTCTCTGGTGTTGTGTTAGGGGAGGAACCTCAGCCGCTTTATCAGCTGGCCGAACCTCCCCGTCTAAGCGTTTTTTGGAAACGTGGGCGTTCGTCTCCCTGTACTGTATGTACCCCCCCCCCCTCGGGGTGGCTGCGCCAACTCCCCGCTTGCGGTGTGTAGCTAGGTGAGGGGAGTATTTCCCCCCTGTCAGCCCGGCGGGGTGCCTCATCCCTAAACTCCCTCGGGTGTTCGTCGGGGAGGGGATAGTGTTCCGGGCCCTTTGGGTACGTGTTTCTAGTTTCCCGTCCTTTTATGGGTTTTTTTTGTCTGGCGGTTATTGCCCGGTGGTTCGTTTTCCTGTCTCCGCCAGGGTGGGGTGTATGTTTGCTGCTGCGGGGGCGGGTTTTCCCGGCGATTCCCCTTTTCCCTGTACTGGGAGGGTGCATACCCCTGTCTGCCTGGGGGTGGGTTCTCCCGGTATTCCCCGTTTCCCCTGTGTTGTGGGGATGCATACTCTTGCCTGCGTGGGGGCGGGTTCTCCCGATAGTCCCCATTTCCCCTATATTGCGGGGCTGCATAGCCTTGCCTGCGCGGGGTCGGGTTCTCCCGATATTCCCCGTTTCCCCTATATTGCGGGGCTGCATAGCCTTGCCTGCTTGGTGGCGGGCTGCTTCGCCGGGGGATGGTGTGTTCGTATTCTTCGGGGTAGTATTCCGGTGTGTACGGGGATGGTGGTCGCCGTGAGGGGTATGTCGGTTCTACGTCCGCGTATGATACCGGTGAGTACCGCGGAGGGTAGTGTGGCCTGTCCTGTGTGTGTGGTGTTGTTGGCCGCTGTGGAGGGTAGTAAATTTCCTCCCTCCCGTAGTGTCTCCTCTCCGTGTACCCCCTGTCCCTTTCAGGATAATAGCGCTCTTCTGTGTCTGTTTTTTCATCCCTAGGCGGTCTGCCGCCTGCTTGGATGGCAGCTATCGTTAATTTTTCCATCCTGTCCACTAATTCATCCATTTTTTGACTAGTGTCGTCCTTTTGTGGATGAAAGTGCTGATTCACGGCTTTCTCCGTAGCTTTTTCCGTGATCTTTTTCCCTGCCTCTATTATCTTTATGTTATTCAGCATGTGTTGGACCGTGGGGTTGTTTATAATGCACAACTTGTCCACGATGGATGGTCTGAGGCCCTGCATTAGCAGCTTAACTTTCTGCTTATTTGTCATAGCTGCGTTATATTTATCGCACATTAGCAACTTTGCGTTGACGTACGACTGGGCGCTTTCTTTAGGTCCCTGTGACCTCTGTCGAATTTGGTCATACAGGTCCTCATCATCTGGTATGAGCTGGAATTCACTTATCAACAATAAAGTGATTTCCTCCCATGTGGCATCTTCTAGGGTGTCCTCATGGAGCTCATACCATGTCATGGCAGCATTCGTGAGGTATGCAGGGAGGAGCCGTTTTCTGACTTCATCGCTCCAGCCATTGATCCGAGCCGTTCTATTGAAGGCTTTGAGGTATTCTTCGGGATCCTGGCCTTCCCCCGTGAACTTTGTGGGGTGGATCATGGGATATTCTGTGTGCCTGTTCATTTCTTGTTCGTCTGTCACTCGTTGGCCGTGTAAAGGTTCTAAACTGTTTACGCTATCGCGTGACAAGGTGTTTGTGTTGTTTTGAGGGGAATTAGCCTCACTCCCCGTGTACGACACTTGTGTTACGTTACCAGGTGGCTCATCACCTGATATATCGTCACTGATTGATGGTGTGTTGTCGTACTGTGTGGATTTGACTACGTCTACAGTCCTGTCTAAATCCTGTTTCACCGTTTCCAAAATAGTGTGTATGTCTAGGATTGCCTCTGTCGTGTGATTGTCTGATTTAACGGTGTTTGTATCTAGTAACTGTGTGATGCGCTCGAGCAGATTATCAGTTTTCTGCTCTGTGATTTGTAGTTGCTGCAACAATAGGGGGTGGAGCGTTGGCAGGCAATCTACTTCACTAGCGCTGGATATTGGTGACTCTTGTCTGCGTTCACTGGCCTGGGATCGTGTAAAATGTGTGACTTGTGCTGCCGCTGCAGGGTGTTGAGCGCGGATCTCTGATGCCTTGAATTCGAGTTCCCTAAGAAGTTGTACTGCAGTCTGGTCAGTTATCAAGTCACTGTTCTTAATTTTTAACTTCGGCAGGAGTGGAGTTGTACTAGCCGACAAATGGTGCGCAAAGTCTCTTAGTGTGGTTCTGAACGTGGTCATTTAATTTCCACCGTTCTTGTACTATGTGGAGATTGGGGGTGGGTGTAGTAATGCAAGTCCCCGTGTAATAAAGAAAAAGTGTGGGACGTAATGTAGGAGAAAAAAAATTCGTCTCGCTTGGCTGTGTGCGGTATGGGTCGTTTCTACCACGAGGGCTCGTTGTATGAGTCCTACCCTTATTGTGCGTGGTAGCGGCGCCTCCACCAATATGTTTTAGATCCCTTAGTTGGGGGGTGGTTAGGGATAAAACACTTGTGTCACTGTGATGATTTGGAAGATAGTTCCTGGGAGATAGTAGCTTCCCGTAGCTGGGAGAGCTTACCAGTGTAGTGTGTTGTTTGGTGCTTAAACGCTAGGGGGTGTTCCTGCAAAGATGCAAGTGTTGATTAGGGGATGGACCTCTAAACGCAGGCTACTATACCGGCCTGCCAGCTGGACGGTGTGGGTAATACAATAGGCGTGCTGATGTCAGCGGCTCGACGTTACGTAGTCGGGTCGCGTGCGGGAAACACAATGCAGTCTGACAAAGCAGTTACTGGCTACTATGGTCACGGTCAATCGTGACGAAGGTCAGGAAGGGTATGAGGATGTAAAGAGGCGTGTAATTGACAATACAAGTCTAGTTTACTGACCATGTGTTTATTGGTCAGTGAGTGTGAATTTGTAAGTCCCTCTTGGGGGAATGTAGGTAATTATACAAGTAGAGTGTACAAAATTATGAGTGGGTGTTCACAAAGTAAAGGATTCTGAGCACTTGCTGAGTCTCACCTGATGATGCAACTGGAACAGATATCGGCTAGGGCCTTCGGCGACGCACACTGTATAACAGATAATGGCTCCAAAAAGGACTCCGTTCTTATAGTTCTCGGCGTTGCGTGGTCAGCATTCCGCCGACGTAGCTGCCCCAGTTAGTTGTTGTGTAGATGTTTATGTATGTGTCGCAAGTAGTTGGCTAACCTCCCAAGCTGGGTGGCTGCCTCTTGTTGTGTAAAGATAATGTTCTGGTCTTATGATGTTGCCAGTTAGGGTGATTTTAGTGAAAGATGGGGGGTGGCTTTCAGGGGGTACAGCCCCCCGGGCCTGTACACTATAGTGAAAAACAGTGTTTGTTCAATATTTCATCCGCGTCGCGTTCGTCCGATTATTATAAATACGGCCATGAGCACTTATCCTCAATCCCATTTGATCTTTCCGAAACCTCTTACTAACAAACCATAATAATACAATTGTTACTTTAGGTCTTTTTCAATGAGGTGTCATTCTAAATACGTGCCCTCCCTCTTTTGCTTATGTATCACAAATTAATATCTGTAAAACTTCGTGTCTAGTACACGCTTTAACTTACATTGTTTCTCCCTTCTAATCAGGGAATACAATTCTTTCAGCTCATAAGTGAGTTAATTCTAGGTTTCACGAAAGGGAAACTTGCCCCATTTGTCTCGTGATTCCTACTTAAACATAGGAGGTCTAGAAACTTCCTTTCGACTTTTCTCTTCAGGTTTCACAATAAGTGACCTTCCCTATTGTATAATCACTAAAAAGTAATTCAGCTTTAATATAAGAAGTTATAGGAACTTCTCTTTTATTCTTCCTGCTTTTTGTTGTTGTTGTTGTTACTTCCGAAGTTGTTACTCTTTCTAAGATATTTACCTAGAATTTCTTAAAAGTACACAACTTGGACTTGATTTATTGTCTAACTTCAATCGTCTTTAAATTTTTCATTTTATCTTCGCCATTTCAAAATCTTGTGAAGACTTTAAAACATATAAAAGGTTTGAAACCAAAAGAATTGTTGATTGCCTGGCGCAAGCTTTAGATGTTTTTCGGAGGTCTGTGACCCCATTTGTTACAAAATCTAAATTATATATTTGTCAAAAAACTACTTCCCAACATTGTTAAATAAATTCAATCGTTCTTTTTTGCTTTATCATTTCTCTGACATAACGTTTAGGCAAGATCCTGTCTTCCTTGACTCTTCTCACTTAATGCAAATACATCTCTTGATAGGGTTTTCACCACTTGTTGCATTTGAGCAAGAACACTTAGTTGGTAACTTGGTAAAGTCTCTCTTAGCTTTAATAGCTAATTCTAACTGGCCAGTAAGGCAAGCATAGCTCGCTACGCCAGCTTCCTGCTTGTGGAGATTCTCTCCAACACTTATGGTTGGTTTTTCAAAATATAAGTGTTTCTCTTTGCCTAAACTTTTAGTCGGCTTCTTGCTGGGTAAAAGCTTAGCCATTTACAAATGCAACTATTGGTTTACTTACCAAAATTATTCCCAAAGGTATAATTGTTTTATCCCTATCCTTCTTGGAAGCATTTGGTCGCACTTTAGGAACTCTACGATTTCGAAAACAAAAAATATCGAAACCGTTTCAAATTATTGGCATTCTTCAAATTACTTGTTCAAAAACAAATTCCTTTGAACAGATATACAATAAATCTGTTACTCTTTGTCTTGCCAGACCATCACCCTTCCCCATAGTAGGCATATGTATGCTTGAGAGGGAATACGCTAAAGCCACTCTCTTGCAAACCGCCCAAGTTCCAGCTGCGTTTCCCGTTAGCTTTGCCCAGGTCCCTTCTCACTTTAGGTATCGGAGAGCGGATTTGCAGTGGCAGTCGCCTTTGAGTATATTTAAAGTTAAACTTATAACTTTTGTAGGACTCTCCTCCTATTTCTCCATCCTTTTACTCCAGTCCGAAACCCACTTCCATTTCTTTATCATCTTCCCTTGGTGGTTAGGTTATTCCCAAGCCAATAATCTACCCACCCTCCATCATTAGGAAAGAGAAAACATTCACATTCAGTCCATTGGCATAATTGCCTTTAAAATTTGGTACACTTCACCTATTAGGCATAACTTTACACTGCACTGATAACCATAAAGTATATCCGGATAGGAATTCCAAGAAAACCAGTACCGGGACCGTAAACACGAAACACGGAAACCACACCATAACCAGATGAATGTTTATCCACGGTCTCCATAGCCACAAAGTCGTTGGACCGTGACGTCACTCGCATATCAAATCTGTATTGCATGGACTTCTCTCGCGGTGGTGTTGAAAGTACGAATCAGAAGTAGCTCAACAATCCACCAATCACAAGCCGCCATTTGAAAACCGAACATGCGTGCATGAGACTGGCCAGCTTAGCGCGCGCGATTTTAAATGATTCAACCCCACCTTCAGAAAATTTTCGTTACCCGTTTGTGAAATTCGTTACTTTTTCGTTACTTTCGTTACCGGTTACCGTTCTTGTATAATGCCATACGCTACACAAATAAATAAAACAGTTACCAGATAAATCATTATATTTGGTCCACAAATACATAAGCTTGCAATATGCAAAACTTTTTTTGACCAGAGTGTATCATAATAAGACTCGTAATAAGTGAGATATTTGGGCCTCAAAAGTTGGCCATAATTTTCAAAGTTCTACTGGTATGTTTTTATACAAAGTGAGGTAGACAGATTTTGTGTTTTCTCTTGGTGATAAATTATGTTCTTTAATTTTATATTGACTTGTGTTGACGGAAACTGTCATGTTTCATACATGTCGTGCAATATTTTCTTTGTGAGATTTAATAATACAGTATGCCATTTTGAAGGGTATAACGCCTAAATTTTCTAATACAGTACATTATGTTCATTTGTCATTAGGGTTTTAATCTTCATCCATGTAGGCCTAACAGTTATTTAGCCTACTCGAGTGTTCACATAAATTTTAATTTTATTGAGTGAGGAAGCAGTGCATGTCTGCCGAGCTTTTGGTAATGTAATTCACAACAATGATCTATGCGAGACTTAACAAACCGTTCTCTGAATAGTTATATTAGTGATCAAAATTTGATGTTTTTCAGTTGGTCAACACGATTGTGTCCAGTTGTAATGGGTGGTTCCCTAATCCTAAACAAGAAAAAGAAAATACATGAGATTAATATTTTATAAATATTCTTGGATGACCAATTTCGATCAAGCGATAGCCATCAGATCCATTACACTCATTAAATCTATGTCTACTAGCATGGGTGATAGCATTTACAAAATGTACACTTATTTAGTTGCAGTAGTAGTTTAACTAACACAACTAGTCAAGTAGTATATAAAGATAGGTCCTGGCACAGGGGCTAATAGGCAAGATGGCCACCGCGTGCAACTACCCTATGTTATTCTTATGGAGGGAGAGTCATAGCCGGGCAAGGGGCTAGTGGGCAAGATGGCCACTGCGCGCAACCACACTCTTGAATAGCAGGCTTTTCAAATAATTATTTATTTGTTATTAACTATAAATTATTTATTACGGTATCTAATTTATTATTTACATAATTTTTAATATTTTTTTAATTTCTTTTTTAATACTTAATATTTTTTAAATTGTGTTAAAGCACTAAACTGCAATGTCATTAACCCAAGAATTCCTTAACTCATAGAAACCTCATTTAAATATTTAAATTAATGCATGCAAGATTTTTTATTTTTACATTTTAGATTTAAAATTTTTATTTTTAGATTTTAAATTTTACATTTTTTAAGATTTTAAATTTTTGATTTTATATTTTACATTTTAGATTTTGCAAAAAAGACTAAACTATAAGGTCACTGACCAAAGAATTTTTCTTTAAATTTTGTTCTTTTAGCTTATACATTTTTATTTATGTAATATTTAATTTATTATTTTTAGCACAGGGCTAATGCACAAAATGGTCTCTGCACTTCACATAAGCTAAGTTAACAAACCTAAGCTAACTCAACAAACAATCTTAAACTAATGTATATGGATACGGACTCATTTATTTATTTGGTTAACAGCCAAGATGTTTATCAAGACAAGTTGGATTTTCTAGAACACCTGTACACATCTGATGATCCTACTAATCACATATGTTACTCTACATCAAACAAGAAAACTTTGGGAAAATTTAAAGACGAGGCTTGTGGACATATTATTAAAGCATTTGTTGGACTTAGAGCTAAAATGTATCCTTTAGACATAAATGGCATAGAAATAAAAAAAGGTATTAGCAGAGGCATTGTCAAAAATTGTTTACGTTTTCAAGATTATAAGGATTGTATCATGAAAAATGAGGTAAAAAGAATACCAATGAACATTATCACTTCTAAACAACATATCATCTATAAAACTAAACAAAATTGTTTTGTGTCCTGGTGACGATAAAAGAGTAATTGATTCTAATGGTATAGCGACACATGCCTATGGTCATTACTCAACCGTTGACCATACTTAAATGGTTAAGTTATGGATATCAAAATCCTAAAACAGGAAATATATTACTCTACCTGCATCTAGCAAATACATAAATCCAAACAATTAATAAATAAAATGGTAGCACTACAAAAATAAAAACAACATCAATCATGCAAACAAGAATAAAACAATAAAAAATAAGAAATAAACCAACTGTACAATTTATAACAAAAATAAAGAAATACATGTATTTTGTGTAAATATTGTAAATGTATTTAAATTAATAAAAAATATTGTGGAGGACTGAGAAGATGGACATCTTTGGCTTATTTCATGTATTTCTACTTTGGTTTATTTCTTGTATTTATTCTTTATGTTTGAAGCTCTTTGATATAAGTTAGTGTAATAAAAGATGGCTGCTAAGTAAGACGTCCGTGTTTCACGATCACTATTTATCCAGTATACGAATCCCAACATTGGTGCCGAAAACTTTAGATTACGTAGAAATGTGCATTAGAATACGGGCAATTGTGTTTTACTTGTGTACAAAGTAAACTGGTGATGCTATCACTACAAACAGCAATCACGTTTTGTACATGCAGCCACGCCACGCCGGATTACGAGGTAAGAAGATACTGGAACTTCTACACGCGCCACATACTAACGTGATATTTCAGTTATTAATATTATTGCAAAAGTTACTACTACGACTAAACAGTGCACGAATTGTAATATAATTACTTTACACCACGTAACGGAATTCACGAATGATAGACGAGCAAGTGCTGCCATCTTGCGGTAGATACTAAACTAAATACCTCGTAGCCATCACGGACACTACAAGACGATCTCACGAGTATTACGCATGCGCTGACATCAGACAATCACCTTCACTTGTCGCAGCACGGTACTAATTCTTTATTTATTTATTTATTTATTTCGTCACCCATCATTCAAGATGCAAGACGAGAGTGTTAAGAGTAAACTAGCGTTTTTGAAAAGAAAGCGGAAGACGGAACGAGCAACTATAACTAAATTCAGTACGATAATAAATAGTGCTACGGTCGGCGACATCTCAGAATACGAATATAATCGCATTAGACTCCAAGAAGCTTTAGATCATCTCACAGTTCTGGACGATAGTATACAGGAATGTTTGACCGACGCAGAATACGAGGCCGATGTCGAAAAATGTGAGGAATACATCGACATCGCAAAGAGAGCGATTCTGAAAGCATCACACGCCGAGAATAAATCTAAGTCACTCTCCAATTTGACAACATCGGTCGCCGGAATGAGTATGCAACCAACGCCAGGATCTCCAGTCCCAACACCCGTCACGCACACAGTGAAGCTACCTGCCGTAAAATTAGACAAATTCGCAGGTGACATTGAGAATTGGGCACGTTTTTGGGAGCAATTCCAGTCTTCTGTTGACAACAATCAATCTCTCGCTCACATTGACAAGCACATCTATCTCCGTGGATATCTGGAGGGTGAGCCGAAGAATCTAGTTGATGGAATACCGATAACGGCTGATGCTTATGAAGAAACTGAACGGATATTAATATCTCGCTACGGAAACACTGACCGCATAATTCAGGCCCATCTTGACTATCTCGAAGCCTTACAACCAATTTCAGACGATACTCCTTCTAATCTAAATGCCATGTACATAGAATGCAATAGACGCGTACAAGCCTTACGGGCCTTAGGGGAAAATGTAGATAATTACGGGCGGATGTTATGCCCTAAAATTCTCCGAGCATTCCCTCAAGATATTGTCCGCCGTTGGATAATTTATTCCAAACGAGAGAGCATTCCCGAGAGTCAAATTACCAAGTTGATGGAGTTCCTGAACGAGGAGGTAGAGGGCGCTGTGATCACACAGAAGATCAGAGGAGATATCACTTCACTCGAATCCTTCTCAGGCACTGCCGCGACACTCCATGTGAACACAAAGTCAAAACGGACGGGCATGAACACAAAGAAAGTGTATTCCGAATTCTGTGTGTTCTGTGAGACTCAAGGCCACTGGGCCCAGAACTGTGTGAAGATCCGCAATGTAGCTGAGCGGATTTAAAAGTTAAAAACTGCCAACCGATGCTTCTTGTGCCTCAATAAAGGTCACAGTGTGAAGACCTGCATGAAGAAGAGTAAGGTATCATGCGCAAAGTGCAAAAAGAATCATCACATTTCCATCTGCACCGGAGAACAGCCCGCATCAATATCCGTGGGGAAGATTGACGTTACTATGCCGCAGTTCACTTATCTTCAAACGGCGAATATTTGGATCACAGGGCCCACTGGACTGAGAAAACGTACACGATGCATATTGGATGCTGGCAGTCAATCAACCTTCGTAAGCCGAAGTCTGGTAGATCAGCTTCAACTGAATATCGTGGGACACAAGGATTTGACAGTTACCGGATTCGAGTCATCTCGTCACACATCTTCAGCTCGCAGACTCATTGACCTCAACATCAGTGGACTATGCACGGAGGCTGCTCTGCGTATTTCTGCATTTGAGAGTGACAACGTTTACTCGCCACATCCGACTGTTCCACTCGACGTCCAGTCCCTGTCACGCTTACGAAAATTGAGACTTGCTGATCCCAAGGATGACAACAATGAACTTCCTATAGAACTTCTAATAGGTGGAGACCATTATTGGAAGGTGATACTTGACGACAAGCCAATACGCCTCTCAGACACGTTAGTACTGCTTCCTTCTAGATTTGGATGGATTCTGAGTGGAAATAGGTCAGGAATTACTGTCCACAGCGTCAACGTGCACCACATTCATACTGCTAATGACCCATCTGTCGAGGACGATGATATGCGACGATTTTGGGATCTAGAGTCCCTAGGAATAAGGGAAGATCAGAAAAGGACCCTCACAACGAAAGATGCCACTATTCTTCAAGAATTCCACGATTCGTTTCACTTACAAGACGGGCGGAGGGTAGTATCCCTACCGAAGAAAGAAGATCTGGTCTTACCCTCAAACCGTAAGAACGCTCTAAATCGTTTTCACACATTGCAGAGAAAACTTGCCGTTAATGCCCAGTACAAAGAAATGTACCATGCGCAGATGATGGACTACATAAACATGGGACATGTTCAGCTGATCGCTACAGAGGAAACTACAAATGATGTATACTACCTGCCTCATCACGCTATCAAGAAAGAGAGAAATGGCACGGAGAAATGGAGGATCGTCTTTGACGCATCATCCCACGAGAGAGATGCACCGTCCCTCAATGATGTTCTGGAAACAGGCCCTAATCTGTTACCAGAAATACTGTCCACGTTGATCCGCTTCCGAACTTACCGCAAAGCCATAGTAGGAGATGGAACTCAAGCTTTCCTTCAATTATGCCTGGATACTGAATACCGAGGTTTAACAAGATTCTTCTGGTTCAATGTGGAGAAGGATGAACTTGGAAAATGGCAAGCAAGAGATGATACAGCCGTCTATAGATTCACTCGTCTACCATTCGGCCTTGCTAGCAGTCCCTTTCTTCTGTCTGCAACCCTCCGTGAACTAGCAACGAGATTCAAGGATCAGTTCCCATCAGCAGCAGCACTTATGGATCAAAGCACTTTCATGGACGACTTTGTTGCGGGAGCTGAAGATGACAACAGAGTTATCACCTTATATTACGAGGTGACAGGTCTACTACGACAGATACGGATGCCGATGGCAAAATGGGCAACAAATTCTGGACCATTGGAAGGTATATGGAGAGCCGAAGGACGTGAAACGAAAAGGGAAACCGGAGTACTAGGTGTACGATGGGACACAGAATCAGATTCACTACTCTTTGACCATACAGATATCACCGACAACCTTTCGCAGGATCCAGGAACCAAACGAAAGCTATTGAAAACGACCGCAAAGTTCTACGACCCTCTTGGATTACTTTCACCGGTGTCCATAGTTGGAAAAGTTCTCTTCCAAGACACCTGGTGTAGGGGCATAGCATGGGACGAAATACTTCCTCATGACATTGCATTGCGATGGCAGCTGTGGATAACCAGCCTCACGGATCTGGCAAGTGTGGTCATTCCAAGATGGATTGGTTTATCAAGGACTACATCGGAGACTTCACATGTCCACGTGTTCTGCGACGCGTCGGAGCGGGCCTACGGAGCTGCACTGTATATTCGAACGTCTACCGACGTAAACACTTATATACACCTGGTCTGCACTAAGAATAGACTGTCTCCAGTCAAGAAGGTTACACTCCCACGACTAGAACTACTGGCCATCTTAGTGGGTTGCCGTCTTCTGAGGTATTTCTGCCAAGCAACAGACTTTAATGTCACCACATCTACTCTGTGGAGTGACTCCATGGTCGCTCTAGGTTGGATTAAAAGCGATGCAAACCGTTGGAAGACATTCATCTCCAACCGAGTGACGGAAATTCAAGGCATCCTGAGTCCAGCTCAGTGCCGGTACTGCCCGAGCCAGGATAATCCAGCCGACCTCTTGTCACGAGGAATATCCTCAAAAGCACTACAGTCTTCTTCACTTTGGTGGCACAGGCCTGTATGGCTAGCCGATCATCCTAGCTCTTGGCCCCACAGCAGGGTGCCTAACGCCTCACTTCCAGAGACTCGCAAGACGCATCAGCAAACACTTAATGTCATTACAACGGAACCTCTCATCATTGCTTCCAGATTCAGCAGTTATTGGAAAATACTGCACATCATGGGTTGGATTTTACGCTTCTTGAACAACATCAGACAGTCGGAGAAAAATTCTGGGAATCTCACTGCTCGTGAATTAGAGGCTTCCCGATTGTGCTGGATACGTACAGTCCAACGTGAGTGCTTTTCCGAAGAGTACGACGCTCTGACAAAAGAGAGAAACTTGTCTGGGAAGTCCAGGATTGCCCGCTACAACCCCTTCTTACAGGACGGCCTTATTCGACTGGGAGGGCGCCTCCACCATGCAGACCTGCCAACGCAGCAGAAACATCCTATAGTACTCGATGGTGCACACCACTTCACTAAGTTGTTGATCCTCCAGACTCACATACGGCTACACCACCTTGGAGTACGAATCGTTCTCTCTGTACTACGCGAAGAATTTTGGATCCTCAAGGCACGCCAGGCTGTCGAGAAGGTCATCCACACGTGCTTACCGTGTAAGATCGCCAGAAGCCAACAAGGTAACGAGATCGAAGCCCCGTTGCCTCCAGAACGTGTGCGACTTACTACGCCATTTGCAGTTACGGGTGTGGATTTTGCAGGGCCACTACTCGTTAAGGTGGGGAATCTCGTACAGAAATCATATATTGTGCTTTTCACATGTGCGACTACAAGGGCCCTTCACCTTGAGCTAACTTTGGACATGACTACGGAGACGTTTCTGATGGCTCTCAAACGATTTGCGGGACGAAGAGGACTTCCAAACACCATTTACTCAGACAACGCTAGAACGTTCCATGCAGCACACAAAGAAATGACACAACTCAGCCAAGTCCTCACTGACCCTCGAACGAGCCAGCACTTCGCCCACAACGGAGTCCAGTGGAAATTTATAGCCCCACGGGCGGCTTGGTGGGGAGGCTGGTGGGAAAGAATGGTGGGTACGACTAAAAGATGCCTTAGAAAGGTATTGGGAAAGGCTCTGATTAGTGAGGACACACTCCGAACTCTATTGGTAGAAGTAGAAGCCGCCATTAACTCCCGACCCATAATCCAAGATGGCTCGGAGACACTGACTCCAAGTCATTTCCTGACTGGGGCACGGCTGACTACCCTGCCCAACGTCTCCGAACCCACGACCCGAATAGACCTGAGGAAGGAGAGGAGACTTAGAGAGAAAATGCAGGAGGACTTCCTCAAGAGATGGAGGAATGAGTATCTTCTTGATCTGAGAAGCTACCACGAAGTACGCCGCCCAAATGGACAGACGAAGGAGTGCCGAGTAGGAGATATAGTACTACTACAGGACGACATGCGACCTAGACACATGTGGCAGAAGGCGCGAATAACTGAAAGGCGACCAGGCAGGGACAACAAGGTGCGAACCCTCATCCTTCAGATGGCCAACGGGACCAAGATTAGTCGGCCTGTACAGCTGGTCTTCCCTCTCGAGATAGACCAGGGTGGGGAGGATGTGGAGGACTGAGAAGATGGACATCTTTGGCTTATTTCATGTATTTCTACTTTGGTTTATTTCTTGTATTTATTCTTTATGTTTGAAGCTCTTTGATATAAGTTAGTGTAATAAAAGATGGCTGCTAAGTAAGACGTCCGTGTTTCACGATCACTATTTATCCAGTATACGAATCCCAACAAATATTGTATGGAGACTGCTTGTACTTTTTTAATTACTACCCACCTCCCTCTTCTAATCCAACCGTTAACCCCTAACAATCTTAAAAAAATGTCCTTAGTTTGCTGAAACTAGGTAGCCAAAAGTATAGTGTAACCCATTTATTACCTATATGCTACGGGATAAGGTATTCAGCTTTGTTATATGTAATGGAAACCAGTAAAATGCTGAGGTAAAATAAACAGCATAAAGAAAGTTGCCACCCTATAGCATGTAAACTCTGGCCTTGTACTTATAATTAAAAGAACCTTTAGCATAAGAATAATTTCTCTGTAAGTGTTTGTGTGTGTTAACTCTGCCTATAGGGTTATGCCCTAGTGCTGGTGTTAAGCCTAGGGAAAGAAAAAAAATGAAGAAAAGCTTTTACTTTTTAAAACTTAACTGACTTTGTAACCCTAAGCTGGTTGTGCGTAGCGAACATCTTGAACAGTAGCCATAATGGTAGCTTTACCTTACTTTCTATAAGACTAGCATAGAGATAGTTGTGTGTGCCCTTATATACTTTGTGTAAGTGCATTAGCCTCTGGTTCAGCTTTACAGGTTAGGTTAGGTGAAGTTAGGTTAGCATGCCATATGTGTAAGTGGTTTCATGCAGTGACCATTTTGTGCATTAGCCCTGTGCTAAAAATAATAAATTAATTATTAAATAAATAAAAATTATAAGTAAAAAAAACATCATTTTAAGATAAAATCTTAGGTCAGTGACCTTATAGTTTAGTCTTTTTAGCAAAATCTAAAATCAAAAATATAGAATGTAAAATCTAAAAAGCAAAAATTAAAAATCTTACATGCATCAATTTAAATCTCCAAATGAGGTTTCTGTGGGTTAGAGTATTCTTGTGTTAATGACATTGCAGCTTAGTACTTTAACACAATGAAAAATGAAAATCCACAGCCTGCTTCCAGTCTCCGACCGGGTCAGGAATGGAATGAATGAAGCCGCCCATCTAGCGGCGAGGATATGAACTGTGCCGGCTGCCGAGGCCTGACGCACTCCTCCGGGGCAATGATTAAATGAATGACAGATGAAATGAAATGATAGTGGAGAGTGTTGCTGGAATGAAATTTTGACAGGGAAAACCGGAGTACCCGGAGAAAAACCTGACTGCCTCCGTTTTGTCCAGCACAGATCTCACATGGAGTGACCGGGATTTGAACCACGGACCCAGCGGTGAGTGGCCGGCGTGCTGCCGCCTAAGCCACGGAGGCTTCACTTTAACACAATAAAAAATAATAAATAAAAATTAATTATTAAAATAAAGAAATTAAAAACTATGATTAAAAATTATGTAAATAATAAATTAAATTTTAAAAAAATAGTTAATAACAAATAAATAATTATTTGAAAAGCCCGCTATTCAAGAGTGCGGTTGCATGCAGCGGCCATCTTGCCCACTGGCCCAGCTATGGCTCTCCCTCCATAAGAATAACATAGGGTAGTTGCAAGTGGCAGCCATCTTGCCCATTAGCCCCTGTGCTAGGACTAGTCTTTATATACTACTTAGTCAATATGTTAGATATATGTGATAATTTGTTGGGATACTGAAAGTGGTGATTGACCTTATGCTTGCTTAGTGTACATGGTCCGAATGTGAACAGTTGACCTCGTCTGTCTGCACTGAACTGGGAGAAATTTCCTGTGTGCGAGTATCTCTTGTCTTCCTAGGCTTTCCTCCTCCTGCATTCTAATAATGTCTGTGTTCATCGAATAAGTAACATACGTGCGCTGCCAACTCTAGAACCTTTGAATGTGGTGTATGTTACTGTATACTGGACATCTTCGACCAGTGGCGTACCAAGGCTACTTGGCGCCCGGGGCCAACTAGATAGTAGTCGCCCCATAACACTAAAAGGTTCAAGGATCAATAAGTTTAATTTTAACACAGTTTAATGTTCATAAATAGGTAGACTATTTTTAATAAGTAGTATGTTACTTTAACACAATATAAAGAGAAAAATATTAATAAAATAAAACTGTAAGTATTAAAAGGTTAGTTTGTTTGAAAAATATAAAAATTAAAAAGAAAGGAAGTTTCAGAGCCATAGCAAAAATTTTAAAATGTGCCTTCCTAGCCTTGATCGATGTAAACTTATTTATAATAGAGTTGAAGTCTATAGTAGCAGCCACATCACGTTCAGTTGATAAAATTGCTTAATTACTTCGTCTTTCTTGCGCCATTGTGGATCCTAAGTAATTTTTATTAAGCTTCAGCTTACTAAAAGATCGTTCACAAGATGCAACAGACACTGGAATCGTTAAAAGTAGTTTGAAAGCGATGATCAAGTTACTGTATGCCTCTAACCCCAAACAAGACCTACAGGTAAATATAACAAAATATCTTTGGGTTTCAAGTCGAACTTTTCATTATTTTTCTTTGATCTTCATAATAAAACTATGACATCTTTAATATCTTCAAAGAGTTCTTCTTCGTTCAAATCTTCAGGGTACTTCTCTGCAAGTTCGAAACATTTCCCCTTCAGTGTTCAAAACGTTTTCATTTGGGGTTTCGTTATGAATGTATCCATCAAAATTACGGAGGAAGCCAAAACGTTCATCCAGTTCCTTGATATTGGCGAACCGATCACTTAACTCACAAATAAGTTTATCTAAGATCTCTAGTGTGCTCCGCTTTATTTCATCTTTCCAGGAAAGTCCAACATCATCAGCGGATTCCCCTGGCATTTTCCGCTTCACTCTTTATCTTCGTTCCGTGGGTTCTCCCCATTCCTCACACTTCTTAGTAGCTTTTTATATAACATCAACTGGAATGGTTTCTCTCGACATATTATGCTGATGTTGGAAAGCTTGTACACAAGTTATTACATAAGTGAACGAAATGCCTTCGATTTGCAAAGTTTTCTGTGTTCGGTCAATTTTTGGAAGTACCTCAGCCCAGAAGAATAGCAGAGTTACAAAGTCAAATCTTACTATTGCATCAATTAACAGCGCTGCACTCTGTCTGGTATCGACGGTTTCAGTTGTAGTGTCTTTCAATTTTTCTAGAGCATGAAGCACTCCATCTGAGATAAGGCGTTCACGGCTTCTGCTTTAGAACTCCATCTTGTATCTGAGTGGCCCTTAACCAATAAGCTGACATGTTTCTTGAGGACACTCCACCTGTGAGTTGAACTAGAGAAAAATGCACACACTTGTTCAACTGTTCCAAAAAGTTGCACTTGATTCCAAGAGTTGGATTGAGAGATTTGAATCATACCATCAAAATCATCGTCTTTAGCCAATTTATTAACTACCGTACTGTAATATTTGATTCATTAATTTCAAGGCTTGAGTTGATACTGTCAAATTCACATTCTTTCCGAGTTTCATTGTTTTCAGAGTTCAGTGATCCTTTTATAAAAGCTGTCATAAACGATTTCGAACTATCAAGTGCTTTGGTACGTTGCTGTTTCAGTTGTCTATTTTAAGCCCCACTTGCATTGTGTCGTTTCATAATGGAGGCCTTGGAGGCTGGATTTAGACAGCTCCTTAACCCGGTCCATGAGCCAATTATAATTGGCTACATGGATAATTCTTGCCAGGCGCGTCCACGTCACGGGGGTGGGCAACGGTACTGTAATATACCATGGAACTACAGTACCGGCTAAGTTCTGGTGAGGACCCAGTCCTATGGGGTATAACATAGGCCCCATGCACAGGGTTACGTGCGAAGACCTCAACGGAATCTGCAGCGGAGAAGATGGACTTCGGAACGGTGGAGATTGCGGAAGGGGCAACCCAGTACTCAGGGAATAGTATGAGTACAGCATCAATCGGCAGCGTCTGTTTCCCAGGTTAGGGGCGGCTGCAAGGGCGTCTGTTTCCCATGTTAGGGGCGGCCTGTATAATAGCTGGCAGTAGCTTCATAAAATGCCTTTGGGAGTGGCGACCCCATCGTAATAATAGCCTAAAATGGAAATGGCACTTCAAATGATTCGGAGAAGGTTAGGGCGTACCCTGCAGGTGACGCGCAGTTATTTTGGTACTGGAAGAACTGTGAGAAATGGGCGACCAGTAACCGAAACCGAAATGAAAGTGGGAATCATGAATGTCATGACCCTGACAGGCAAGGTGGAGGAGGTGGAAGACTTCATGGAGAGGGAGAATGTTGGATTGATGGGGCTGAGTGAAGTGAAATGGAAAGGTAAAGGAAGGAAGAAATTGAGGAAAGGATATACATTATACTGGAGTGGTGGCCAAGAGGCAAAAAATGGCGTGGGACTGATAACCTCGAAACAACTGGAGGAGTATGTTGAAGTGGTCGAGTGTGTGAGTGACAGAATAATGAAAATTAGAATGAAGATGAAAAATGACGTGATGGACTTCATACGAGTGTATGCACCACAGACTGGAAACAGAGAAGAAGATATTGAAGTATTCCTGGAGGATGTAGAAAGAGTAATTTCAGATGTAGAAGTGGTGATCATGGGAGATATGAATGCACAAGTCGGAAACGAGAGACAAGGAAAGGAAGAAGTCCTTGGACCGTATGGATATGGGAAAAAGAACCGGGAAGGAGAGGAACTTGTAAACTTTTGTGAAAGGAATGGACTGATAGTGGGTAATTCATGGTTTCGGAAGAAAAACAGCAGGAAAATTACGAGATATGGTTGGGGCGATAGAAGAACAAAATCAGTAATCGACTACTTTCTGGTGGAAAGGACTGCTGATAGATGTGACAGCTTTACCAGGAGAAGCATTTGATGGGGACCATAGAGCTGTGGTGGCAAAATTTAGATGGGAAAAATTGGAAAACCTAAAGGAGATCAGAGAAAGTAAAATAAAAGTATGGAAATTGAAAGACAAAACTGTACAGGAAGATTTTCAGGAGAGATTGAAGCAACAAATCCCAGTTACTGAAGTGGAAAACATAGAAGAGGAATGGTCCCACTTTAAAAAGGCATTTGTTGGTGCAGCAGAGAGTGCTTGTGGTAGGACGTCAACAAGAGTGAAAGAGAAGGAGACACCGTGGTGGAATGAGGAAGTGAGGAAAGCAGTGAAAGAAAAGAAGCCTGCATGGAAAGAATGGAACCGAGATCAAACAGAAGAAAGCAAAAGGAAGTATCACAACAGCAAACGGAGGTGTAAGAAAGTGGTAGGAGAAGAAAATAAAAGTTGGGAAGAATTTACACGAAGAATGGAAACAGGTGTAAGTGGCAGTAAAAGGATGCTGTATGGGCTTCTAAGAAGTAAGAGGAAAGAAAGAGTTACTACAAAGCTAGTGAAAAAGGAAGATGGAGAGTTGTTAACACACCCAGAAGAGATAAAGGGACGATGGAAGGAGTATTTCGATAAGCTATTGAATGTGAGCAATTGTACTGGTGAGATGTAAGTGACACAACCTGACGACTCTATAACAGAAGATGATATAACAATGCTGGAGGTGGAATTAGCAGTACAGAAAATGAAGATGGGAAAAGCAACAGGGGTGGATGAAATCAGTGTAGAAATGATAAAGGCTGCTGGACCTGTTGGTATGCAATGGTTGTATCGACTGCTAAAGTGTGTGTGGAAAAGGAAATGTGTACCAGAAGACTGGGAGAAAGGGCTAATAATACCAGTGTTTAAGAAGGGGGACAAGAAGATGTGTGATAACTATAGAGGGATCACCCTCATATCACAGATAGTAAAAATACTGGAAAGGATATTAGAAAGAAGAATGAGAAGAAAGGTGGAAGGAGAGTTGCAAGAGGAACAGTATGGCTTCAGGAGTGGAAGATCCACAGTGGACCCAATCTTTAGCTTGAGGCAGGTGATGGAAAAGAACTGGGAATATGGAGAGGATTTGATCATGACTTTCATAGATCTAGAAAAGGCATATGATAGTGTCCCCAGAGAGAAGGTATGGAAAACCATGGTTAAGAAGAGACTGGGAAGAGAAATGTTGGAAATGGTGCAAGCAATGTACAACAACTGTGTTAGCAGGGTACTGACCCCAGTTGGAAAGACAGATTGGTTTAGGAACAAGACTGGACTAAGACAGGGGAGTGTGCTGTCCCCTCTCTTGTTCATAAAGGTGATGGATGAAATTGTAAAGGAAACAAAGGAAGCATATGGACATAAAGAAATGAAGTTACTGTTATTTGCAGATGATATTGTGGTCTGGGGAAGGAACACCGAAGAAGTGCAAAAACAACTAGATGCACTGAACGAAAATATTCAGAAGTACGGCCCGAAAATCAGTATAGAGAAAAGCAAGACCATGGTGATGACAAGAGGGGAAAGACAAGGAAAGGGCACTGTGAAAATTGGAAGTCAGAGTTTGGAAATTGTGGACACGTTCAAGTACCTAGGAAGTGAATTGATGCAAACTGGTAGGTTGGACATGGAGATTGGCAGGAGAGTACAGCAGAGCAATGCATTCTATCAAAGTGTAAGAAAACTTGTTTGGGATAAGGAAGTACCAAGGAAAAGCAAGGAGGTAATGTATAAAGTGTACTATGTTCCCATATTAACTTATGCAACTGAGACTTGGACCCTGACAAGCAGGCAAGAGAGTAGAATCCAAGCCAGTGAAATGAAATTCCTAAGAAGTATGATAGAAAAGACAAGGAAAGACCGAGTGAGGAATGAAGATGTTAGGAAGGAAGTTGGGATGGGAAAACTAAATGAGAGAATTGAGAAGAATAAACTAAGGTGGTTTGGACATGCAAAGAGAATGGAGGAAAATAGAATACCAAGACAGATGCTGGAGGCAAAGTGCAAGGGTAAGAGAGCAAGAGGAATACAGTAGTGTGGTAAGGACAGAGCTGCACCACTTCTTATTGAGCCACCCTCGTATTTGCCCCGAACTTGATATCTCGCTAACCAAACATGGGATTAGAACATACAGGGTGTCCTAGCACTGCTAGTAATGCCCCCTACTTTCCTATAGGCTCTTTATTTGATTAAAAGACCAAAACTAAAAGGTCATTCGCGAGTAGTGGGGTAGTGTTGGTTTCCTGAAGTCGCGCTTGTGCTTGAATATGTATGCCTATGTTGGGAAAGGGTTAGGTGGTGGGGGAGGAGTAGGGTCGAGTGAGGGGTCGTTTAGATGGTATTTTTTCCGCTCTAGGTGATGGTGAGGTTATTTTTTTAAATGGATGGAATTTGGAAAGGCCATTTGGGGTAAACTTGTGTTTTTTGACATTTTGGCGATGAATGTTTTTTTATACGCATGCGCACTTGAGGAGTTTTGTAAGAGGGCGGGCTTTTTTAAATGATGATTTATCAATGAGTGTTTTTTTTAATATGTATTGAAATAAACCATAAAAACTAATAGGTCATCGGCTTTTGACTATCTCGCTAACCAATAATCGGATTTAAACCTATGAGGTGTCGTAGGACTCGTGGTGAACTCTCATTTTCCATGGACGGGGTATATCCACACTAAAATAAAAACGTGGTAAGGGGGGTTTGGGGAGCTGCACTACTTAGGAAGTTGTGAGCCCCCGCGACCTTGGAATGGAAGATTCATGCTAGGAGGGCGTGCTTGGATTCGTTTATTTCGTCTCGTTGTGCTCTTTACGGGAATGTAGGTGTCGAAAAGGTGAACTTAGGGTTTTGGGTCAAAACATGCGTTTTTCACATTTTTGCCGATTTTTGGAAAACGGGTCATGCTAGGAGGGCGTGCTTGGATTCGTTTATTTCGTCTCGTTGTGCTCTTTACGGGAATGTAGGTGTCGAAAAGGTGAAGTTAGGGTTTTGGGTCAAAACATGCGTTTTTCACATTTTTGCCGATTTTTGGAAAACGGGTTATGCTAGGAGGGCGTGCTTGGATTCGTTTTTTTCGTCTCGTTGTGCTCTTTACGGGAATGTAGGTGTCGGAAAGGTGAACTTAGGGTTTTGGGTCAAAACATGCGTTTTTCACATTTTTGCCGATTTTTGGAAAACGGGCCATGCTAGGAGGGCGTGCTTGGATTCGTTTTTTTCGTCTCGTTGTGCTCTTTACGGGAATGTCGGTGTCGAAAAGGTGAAGTTAGGGTTTTGGGTCAAAACGTGCGTTTTTCACATTTTTGCCGATTTTTGGAAAACGGGCCATGCTAGGAGGGCGTGCTTCGATTCGTTTTTTTCGTCTCGTTGTGCTCTTTACGGATTTGTAGGTGTCGAAAAGGTGAAGTTAGGGTTTTGGGTCAAAACGTGCGTTTTTCACATTTTTCTCGATTTTTGGAAAACGGGCCATGCTAGGAGGGCGTGCTTGGATTCGTTTTTTTCGTCTCGTTGTGCTCTTTACGGGAATGTAGGTGTCGAAAAGGTGAAGTTAGGGTTTTGGGTCAAAACATGCGTTTTTCACATTTTTGCCGATTTTTGGAAAACGGGCCATGCTAGGAGGGCGTGCTTGGATTCGTTTTTTTCGTCTCGTTGTGCTCTTTACGGGAATGTAGGTGTCGAAAAGGTGAACTTAGGGTTTTGGGTCAAAACATGCGTTTTTCACATTTTTGCCGATTTTTGGAAAACGGGTTATGCTAGGAGGGCGTGCTTGGATTCGTTTTTTTCGTCTCGTTGTGCTCTTTACGGGAATGTAGGTGTCGAAAAGGTGAACTTAGGGTTTTGGGTCAAAACATGCGTTTTTCACATTTTTGCCGATTTTTGGAAAACGGGTCATGCTAGGAGGGCGTGCTTGGATTCGTTTATTTCGTCTCGTTGTGCTCTTTACGGGAATGTAGGTGTCGAAAAGGTGAAGTTAGGGTTTTGGGTCAAAACATGCGTTTTTCACATTTTTGCCGATTTTTGGAAAACGGGTTATGCTAGGAGGGCGTGCTTGGATTCGTTTTTTTCGTCTCGTTGTGCTCTTTACGGGAATGTAGGTGTCGGAAAGGTGAAGTTAGGGTTTTGAGTCAAAACATGCGTTTTTCACATTTTTGTCGATTTTTGGAAAACCGAAAACGTGAGAATGACGCGTGTGATAGTATTTATTTCGTCTCTTTATTCTCTTTACGTGGATATAGACATGAAAAAGGTAAAAAGCTGGAAACATGGTTTTCTTATGGAAAAGGTGTTTTTTTGTTCATTTTCGCGTTATTTGGAAAACGAATGAGGCGATTTTTATGATGGGCATGTCGATGTATTTGTGTCGTTGTTCAGTTTACGGGAATGTAGGTATGGAAAACCTGAAATCATGGTTTCCGTCATATTTTTTTTCGAGATCGTTGAGGAAAACGGGGAAAAAGTAAGAAACCAGATTTGAAGTCACGTTAGGTTATGCGCTTTGATGTTAATAAAACACTTATGCATTATTATTATTATTATTATTATTTGTCTTGACTGGTCAGGGCTCACACGCAGAGAGAGAACTTGCTTAATGCAATGAGAATTGAAAGCATTGTGGCTGGCCCATGTCGAGCAGACAGACACAGGTCTTATCATTGTACGTGCCTCGCAGCAGAGAGAGATAAGAGGCAGGTGTCATTATACAATGTGCGGATTTATACTGTGTATGTCATAGCCTAGGTTCATTATGGACTCATTATGCAACGCAAAGTTTGAAACAATGAGTGAGTGTAAAACATCATGATAACAGATTGGCATGGGCTCGAACAAAGCGGTAATAAACAAAAGGGTGGGAATAATGAAAGGTCATATGATATGGGCTTTTACCTCGATTGATCATTTCACCCCTAAAACAGTAAATAGTCATGTTATGGGGAAAAAAACGTGTTAAACACCTAAAAATGATAAATGAACCTAAGATCTTTTGTTTTTGATGAAAAATAGCAGGGGGTGAAACTACCCCCCAAAATTGAAAAATCCATATCTCGGAAACGAAGAAGCCTAAAATTAGGTGTGATAGCTTAAAAAATAGAGGATGATTAGGGCTTTTACCTCGATTGATCATTTCAATCCTAAAACAGTAAATAGTCATGTTATGGGGAAAAAACGTGTTAAACACCTAAAAATGATAAATGAACCTAAGATCTTTTGTTTTTGATGAAAAATAGCAGGGGGGTGAAACTACCCCCCAAAATTGAAAAATCCATATCTCGGAAACGAAGAAGCCTAAAATTAGGTGTGATAGCTTAAAAAATAGGGGATGATTAGGGCTTTTACCTCGATTGATCACTTTACTCCTAAAACAGTAAATAGTCATGTTATGGAAAAAAAACGTGTTAAACACCTAAAAATGATAAATGAACCTAAGATCTTTTGTTTTTGATGAAAAATAGCAGGGGGATGCAAACAACCCCCAAATTGAAAAATCCACTTTTATTCATGATGCTTTTTAAACAAACGTAGGCTTGTCTACTACCGCTGGCTTGAATCTGCACAGAGACACTGGCTTTGGTTTGCGTAGTGTGCCTTGCTGATAACAGCACAGCGACCTTGTCAGGAAGTTTCATATTACTCATTTGCTTGATAGCGGACGTGCTCTGCACATGACTAGATCGTTGTTAGGTTTGACAAAGGCTTAGTGAAGCTTGTGGCAACCTTGAAATGAATGTCATGGTATAGTCGGGCTTGGAAGCCAAGACCTTAGGGTTGACAACCAAGTAGGTTAACCACTACACGGTGATATGGTCAAATAATAATGTAACAGAACATATAGAAACGTTTTCTATAGTTTAACGAATTGGCATACCATGAGAGGTGTAGGTAATGGAAATTGAATCCTTAGCTGATGATTATACTACTTTCCATGCGCACGTATAAGCTATCATGTTAGAAAAAAGAATGGTATGGCTTGTTTTAAACGGAGAATAATAATTGTGTTTACTGTGAAACACAAATCTGAATTTAAAATTAATTTAAAATAATTAATTTAAAATTAACTAATTTAAAATTAGTTTAGTACGCTGAAGTTAAAATGAATAATGATCGCGTTACAGACAGCCAGTTTCAAAGCCATGAGAACTAAGTGAACAAAGTATAAAATTCATGAGCCAGTGAGGAATTCAACATGCTGTCCTTTGGACAAGAGAGAAGCGTTCTACAGCGACCCTCAATGGTTTGGGTCATCGTAAAGATGAAAATTAAATCTAAGCTACTACACGCTTATATACTAGAAGAAGAAATGGAAAACAATTGGTCAAATAAAGGACAGACGGAATAAAAAATGGCCCTCAACCCTCAAGCATAAGGATTGAGGGAGTTGGAAGGAAGGAGAGCCATGAAAGGCATATAAAAAGTATACTAGGAGTGGCTTTGCCCCAGAGGTAATGGATAAAGAGGAGGAAAACTGGACTCAGCTCAGAAATCCCTTGGGGTCGCCAACTTCCAAACTGATCAGCCCTTGAGGGTGTAGCCATAGGCAGAGTGCACCGCAAGTGGTGGGGCTAAATACACCCTACCTTCTTGAGGGGGCTTGGGCAAAAGACAGGGAATAGCATGAAAATAAAAAAGCAAGGCTGCCTCCTCACACTAGTAGGATATCAGAAAAAATAAATAAACCAGGGCCAATAAAGTTGCAAAAGGAAGAGACTCCCTAGGGCTCGGATACCCTAATCATGTTGGGGTCGGTAGAGAACAAGAGTTGAGCAAGTGTGGTCGACAGGAAATAAGACAGAGAGGAGCCTAGCACAAGTTAGTGGAAGCAATGACGGTCTCAGCTGGGACTCCGTGATCGTCAACCTACATGACACTAGATATGACGCCCAGGGGTGGAATTAAAGACCTCTTTTTGTTTTTTATCACTGGCTTTTAAGAACGCTAACACATGGCATGCCTTATAATGCAATACTGGTCCTAGGGTATGCAAAATTGTATTAGAAACTCAGCTAATAATAGTGTGCTTGCCCATGATTTACCTTAAATTTTCCTAAAATCCACTACATTTTCCGCAAATTGACCAAATGACACAACATTCCAGCAAAATTCAACAAATGACTACCAGATTTATTGAAATTCCATTGATTTACCTAAGCATGGTTTAAACTACCTCAAATTCATATAAAATTAGACGAATATAGATGAAAATTCACTAAAATTTACCGAATTTAGCCAAGTGGTGTACAAACCATGAAATTTATCCAATTTTTATTAAAATTGACTACATGTACTCGAAAATTCCATAATATTCCCTTTACATGTATGCCTTTTGTTGTTGTTGTTGTTGTTGTTGTTGTTTCGTTTACCACACTCCCTGTAGACAATCACCTCAACATGACTTTCTCCTAGACTAGGAGCTTTACATTCGACATGATAGCTGAGTTTCATTTCCCATAAACTTGTCTCTGAGGTGGGTGTCAGGAAAAGGCATACAGCTGTAAAAACCACACTCTCACGTAGACTTTCATAACCTCTTACGTTGAGGTTCCTTACACTAACGACATTAAATGATTGAACGGTTTCCTTTTCACAATTCCTGTCTATACATTCCTCTTTAAGGTTGCAAGATGTTTGCAAGATTCCTAAAATGCAATTAAATGTAATAAATACCTTAAGATGGTTTCATTTGTTTAATGATATGGTGTTGATGATGGATATATACGTTAAGACTAATTTTTGTTAGGTCTTGACTGGCCTTGCAATTAGAAATTGACAAACCAAACATGGGTTATCTACCAGGGGAACACTTTGACCTCTATGTTGGTTATTGACCAGTAAGTACAGTTCTAGTAATGAGACAGAAATCCAACACAAACAATGAGCGCGCAATGCGGCGGAGATTGGTACCACGATGTACTGTCGGTTATGTAGCTATGTGGAATGCACATCACATATGGTTTACTTGAAGGTTTGGAGATTCCATTAAAGATATTTCTACAATAAACCACTTTCAAATGGTCATTCGTTGGTGTGAAAATATTTATTATATGGTATTTTATGAAAACAATTATGATTTATAAAAAAAAATATATGTTTACTGTATTCTTATTTAATGTAAGCACTGGAGGCACTATCGACCAACATACAGCACTATCTGGAATGTATATTGCATACTTGAAGGTTTGGTGATCCCATTAAAGGTATTCCTACAATAAATGATTTTTAAGTTGTCGTTCTATGGCGTGAAAATATTTAATATACGATATTTGCTAAAAGGATTTACCAGTGGAATTATTTTACAAGTAGTTATTTTAATGACCAACAGAGTTCACTGTTAAGAAGGTAGAGCCCTATGTGGAATGTAGGATAACATGTTATACATGATACGTGACAACTGTAAGGCTTGTGATTTTTAAGATGCCTTTAACCCTATATTAAACACTCAGTTTGCAATACCGATAACTGCAATGTTACTGAAAAAAAATTGAAACAAAACAAAAATCAGCATTGAAAAACCAAAAAGTGGTTGAGCATATATACAGTGGGGAAAAGAAAAGTTTTGTAAACACTAATGTCCAACAAGACTAATTAAATCAGTAACTGTCAGGGTGGCCGAGTGGTTAAGGCGTTTGACTTAAGATCAACTTTTCAAATATATAAGGAAGCAAGGGTTCGAATCCCTTCCCTGACATAACTATTGCTTGAACATGCAAGAAAACAAGAAATATACACAAACTATGTTTATCAATTTAATCTTTTTTTTTTACAAGAGATAGACACACAGAATACAGCTCTTTTTGTTTATCATTTCTTTTAAACATAACACTTGTTGAAAATTATTTTTTAGGGGATGGGGGGTGTTGCTACGTTGACCCATTACACGATAATAGCAGCTTTACGAAGTTCATTTTCTATATTTAATAGCTCTTTCTCATAACCAATATGACCAAGCTGTTTACAGGCATGCAAGAGCTGTAGACGTTCGACTAATATATTAGGATCGTTCCATTTACTATTTTTTATGAATGGTTTCAGAATCTCGGGAAGCAGTTCATGATTATCACCATTATTATGATTATCATCCTCATTATTATAATCATTTTCATAATGATGATCATTATCATCGTTATCATTACCATGATAATTTCCACCAGTGTCCACAGTCTGTTCAATGGTTTGAGTTGTCTTTGATAGTGTTGAAAGCTTGTTTTTAGATGTGCTAGAATGCTTTAACATTGTTATGTTATTATTACCACTATTACCTTTCCCCACTAACTTTTTGATGGGGTATATTGTCTCCGATAGGGTTGAGGGCTTTTGAGATGTGGGTGCATGTCTGAACATGGGTTTCACAGGAGGTGTTAAAGGTTTCTCATTAAACAACTCGCTAACAGCATGAGTGCGTTGTAGTGTATTAAACTTGAGGTTAATATTATCTTGAGCAGTACTATCTTTCTCTTGGACTTGGTTTCTTGCTTTGGTTTGGGTTTTCCTTACATTTAGACTAGCGTGATTATTAAGTTTACATTCATGATTGTTTGAAGAAAGTACGTCCGATTCTTTTGTTTTAAGCATTCCTCGACACTGTTTCGATCGTTGCTTTGAACAGCGCCAAATAACAGTTCCATTTTTATTGCTTCGTTTCACAATATATGAATATCCTTTATAGTATGCATAAGGCTTACCATACCTAGTCACTGATACTTCCATATCAACTGTCAAGCACAAACTAATCTCTAGTAAAGACAACTTGGTAATAACAAAAATAGTTTAATGTGGGAGCATATATACATGCAAAAAGTGGGAGCAAAGGTGGGGGGTAAAAAGTGGGAGCAAAAGTGGTAGCAAATGCGGGAGAAAAAAAAACTGTGAGCAAAAAGTGGGAGCAAATATGGGATCAAATGTGGGAGAAAGCAAATATAAAAAAAAGTGGGAGCAAATATGCTAACAAATATGTCAACAAATATACCAGCAAAAGTAAATACACAAGTCAAGATCGATTAAAGTGCAAAGAAAATATGAAAGCAAATATGAGAGCAAAAATGGTGTTTTTCTAAAACAACTAGACATAACAAACTTAGTCATAACCTAACCTCACCTAACCTCACCTAACCTAACCTCACCTCACCTCACCTAACCTAACCTCACCTCACCTAACTTCACCTAACCTAACCTAACCTAACTTTACCTAACCTAACCCATCATAACTTCACCTAACCTAACTTTACCTAATCTAACTTCACCTAACCTAACTTTCAACTCACAGATCAAGATTAAATTCTAGGCATAGTTGAGTTGGAACCCAAGACTTCAGGGATAACACACAAGTATACTAGCCACTACACCGCAAAAATGAGCAAATTACCATGCAACACAACATAAAGTAAAAGTTTCCTGTAGTGTAACTCATTGGCTGTCAACCATAGTTCGGGAATTCAAACCCAAGACCTCAGGACTTTTTGTTTTGAACATTATCAGAAATATTATTCCATTTGCATTTTGCTGCTGCTGCTTATAGTTATAAGAGTTGACATTAATATGGAAAGCAAAAAAAATGTGGGAGCAAAAAGTGGGAGCAAAACGTGTAAGCAGAAGTGGGAGCAAACAAGTGTGAGCAAATATGGGAGCAGAAAGTGGGATCAAATGTGAAAGCAAAAGTGGGAGCAAAAAGAGCGAGGAAAAGTGAGTGCACAAAGTGGGAGCAAAATGTGTGAGTAAAAAGTGTGGCCAAATGTGGTGTTTTACTAAAACAATCTCCCCTAACCTAACCTAACCTAACTTCACCCAACCTAATTTCACCTAACCTAACTTCACCTAACCTAACCTTCCAACTCTCAGATCAAAAATTAAATTCTGGCCATAGTCGAGTTGGAACCCAAAACCTCTGGGATAACACTCAAGTATACTAGCCACTACATCGCGAAATGGGCAAATTATCATGCAACACATCACAAAAATAAAAAGTTTTCTGTAGTGTAACTCATTGGCTGACAATCATAGTTGAGAATTCAAACCCAAGACCTCAGGACTTTTGTTTTGAACATTATCAGAAATATTATTCCATTTACATTTTGCTGTTGCTTATAGTTATAAGAGTTGGCATTAATATGGGAGCAAAAGTAAAAGCAAAAAGTGGGTGCAAGCATGGCTGGTTGTAGAGACTTTCATATCAACAAATACACATAAATTAAATTTTAGTAAAGTGACTTGGCTAATAATAATAATAATATTAACAGTTTAAAAAAAATTCAAGGGGATTGATGTTTTTCAGGATGTAATTTCCAAAGTACTGTCAAGAATAATAATTACATGAACAGATTCCAAGAACTCTAGAGTGCTTTTAAGGTTAATGATTGGCTAGGAGTGAGATAGAGCTAGCTAACCTAAGTTAACCTCAGCTCAGTAAACCTAACCTTGTCACATGGCATGTTCTACAAGTATAGACTTGCTTTGAGACTGGCTATGACGTCACAGATGAATGGCGGTGGGAGGCTGGACATGATGTTTTTATTACCCAAAAACATTTTCCTTTTTGCCAGCCTCCCACCGCCATTCATCTGTGACGTCATAGCCAGTCTCAAAGCAAGTCTATACTTGTAGAACATGCCATGTGACAAGGTTAGGTTTACTGAGCTGAGGTTAACTTAGGTTAGCTAGCTCTATCTCACTCCTAGCCAATCATTAACCTTAAAAGCACTCTAGAGTTCTTGGAATCTGTTCATGTAATTATTATTCTTGACAGTACTTTGGAAATTACATCCTGAAAAACATCAATCCCCTTGATTTTTTTTAAACTGTTAATATTATTATTATTATTAGCCAAGTCACTTTACTAAAATTTAATTTATGTGTATTTGTTGATATGAAAGTCTCTACAACCAGCCATGCTTGCACCCACTTTTTGCTTTTACTTTTGCTCCCATATTAATGCCAACTCTTATAACTATAAGCAACAGCAAAATGTAAATGGAATAATATTTCTGATAATGTTCAAAACAAAAGTCCTGAGGTCTTGGGTTTGAATTCTCAACTATGATTGTCAGCCAATGAGTTACACTACAGAAAACTTTTTATTTTTGTGATGTGTTGCATGATAATTTGCCCATTTCGCGATGTAGTGGCTAGTATACTTGAGTGTTATCCCAGAGGTTTTGGGTTCCAACTCGACTATGGCCAGAATTTAATTTTTGATCTGAGAGTTGGAAGGTTAGGTTAGGTGAAGTTAGGTTAGGTGAAATTAGGTTGGGTGAAGTTAGGTTAGGTTAGGTTAGGGGAGATTGTTTTAGTAAAACACCACATTTGGCCACACTTTTTACTCACACATTTTGCTCCCACTTTGTGCACTCACTTTTCCTCGCTCTTTTTGCTCCCACTTTTGCTTTCACATTTGATCCCACTTTCTGCTCCCATATTTGCTCACACTTGTTTGCTCCCACTTCTGCTTACACGTTTTGCTCCCACTTTTTGCTCCCACATTTTTTTTGCTTTCCATATTAATGTCAACTCTTATAACTATAAGCAGCAGCAGCAAAATGCAAATGGAATAATATTTCTGATAATGTTCAAAACAAAAAGTCCTGAGGTCTTGGGTTTGAATTCCCGAACTATGGTTGACAGCCAATGAGTTACACTACAGGAAACTTTTACTTTATGTTGTGTTGCATGGTAATTTGCTCATTTTTGCGGTGTAGTGGCTAGTATACTTGTGTGTTATCCCTGAAGTCTTGGGTTCCAACTCAACTATGCCTAGAATTTAATCTTGATCTGTGAGTTGAAAGTTAGGTTAGGTGAAGTTAGATTAGGTAAAGTTAGGTTAGGTGAAGTTATGATGGGTTAGGTTAGGTAAAGTTAGGTTAGGTTAGGTTAGGTGAAGTTAGGTGAGGTGAGGTTAGGTTAGGTGAGGTGAGGTGAGGTTAGGTTAGGTGAGGTTAGGTGAGGTTAGGTGAGGTTAGGTTATGACTAAGTTTGTTATGTCTAGTTGTTTTAGAAAAACACCATTTTTGCTCTCATATTTGCTTTCATATTTTCTTTGCACTTTAATCGATCTTGACTTGTGTATTTACTTTTGCTGGTATATTTGTTGACATATTTGTTAGCATATTTGCTCCCACTTTTTTTTATATTTGCTTTCTCCCACATTTGATCCCATATTTGCTCCCACTTTTTGCTCACAGTTTTTTTTTCTCCCGCATTTGCTACCACTTTTGCTCCCACTTTTTACCCCCCACCTTTGCTCCCACTTTTTGCATGTATATATGCTCCCACATTAAACTATTTTTGTTATTACCAAGTTGTCTTTACTAGAGATTAGTTTGTGCTTGACAGTTGATATGGAAGTATCAGTGACTAGGTATGGTAAGCCTTATGCATACTATAAAGGATATTCATATATTGTGAAACGAAGCAATAAAAATGGAACTGTTATTTGGCGCTGTTCAAAGCAACGATCGAAACAGTGTCGAGGAATGCTTAAAACAAAAGAATCGGACGTACTTTCTTCAAACAATCATGAATGTAAACTTAATAATCACGCTAGTCTAAATGTAAGGAAAACCCAAACCAAAGCAAGAAACCAAGTCCAAGAGAAAGATAGTACTGCTCAAGATAATATTAACCTCAAGTTTAATACACTACAACGCACTCATGCTGTTAGCGAGTTGTTTAATGAGAAACCTTTAACACCTCCTGTGAAACCCATGTTCAGACATGCACCCACATCTCAAAAGCCCTCAACCCTATCGGAGACAATATACCCCATCAAAAAGTTAGTGGGGAAAGGTAATAGTGGTAATAATAACATAACAATGTTAAAGCATTCTAGCACATCTAAAAACAAGCTTTCAACACTATCAAAGACAACTCAAACCATTGAACAGACTGTGGACACTGGTGGAAATTATCATGGTAATGATAACGATGATAATGATCATCATTATGAAAATGATTATAATAATGAGGATGATAATCATAATAATGGTGATAATCATGAACTGCTTCCCGAGATTCTGAAACCATTCATAAAAAATAGTAAATGGAACGATCCTAATATATTAGTCGAACGTCTACAGCTCTTGCATGCCTGTAAACAGCTTGGTCATATTGGTTATGAGAAAGAGCTATTAAATATAGAAAATGAACTTCGTAAAGCTGCTATTATCGTGTAATGGGTCAACGTAGCAACACCCCCCATCCCCTAAAAAATAATTTTCAACAAGTGTTATGTTTAAAAGAAATGATAAACAAAAAGAGCTGTATTCTGTGTGTCTATCTCTTGTAAAAAAAAATGATTAAATTGATAAACATAGTTTGTGTATATTTCTTGTTTTCTTGCATGTTCAAGCAATAGTTATGTCAGGGAAGGGATTCGAACCCTTGCTTCCTTATATATTTGAAAAGTTGATCTTAAGTCAAACGCCTTAACCACTCGGCCACCCTGACAGTTACTGATTTAATTAGTCTTGTTGGACATTAGTGTTTACAAAACTTTTCTTTTCCCCACTGTATATATGCTCAACCACTTTTTGGTTTTTCAATGCTGATTTTTGTTTTGTTTCAATTTTTTTTCAGTAACATTGCAGTTATCGGTATTGCAAACTGAGTGTTTAATATAGGGTTAAAGGCATCTTAAAAATCACAAGCCTTACAGTTGTCACGTATCATGTATAACATGTTATCCTACATTCCACATAGGGCTCTACCTTCTTAACAGTGAACTCTGTTGGTCATTAAAATAACTACTTGTAAAATAATTCCACTGGTAAATCCTTTTAGCAAATATCGTATATTAAATATTTTCACGCCATAGAACGACAACTTAAAAATCATTTATTGTAGGAATACCTTTAATGGGATCACCAAACCTTCAAGTATGCAATATACATTCCAGATAGTGCTGTATGTTGGTCGATAGTGCCTCCAGTGCTTACATTAAATAAGAATACAGTAAACATATATTTTTTTTTATAAATCATAATTGTTTTCATAAAATACCATATAATAAATATTTTCACACCAACGAATGACCATTTGAAAGTGGTTTATTGTAGAAATATCTTTAATGGAATCTCCAAACCTTCAAGTAAACCATATGTGATGTGCATTCCACATAGCTACATAACCGACAGTACATCGTGGGTACCAATCTCCGCCGCATTGCGCGCTCATTGTTTGTGTTGGATTTCTGTCTCATTACTAGAACTGTACTTACTGGTCAATAACCAACATAGAGGTCAAAGTGTTCCCCTGGTAGATAACCCATGTTTGGTTTGTCAATTTCTAATTGCAAGGCCAGTCAAGACCTAACAAAAATTAGTCTTAACGTATATATCCATCATCAACACCATATCATTAAACAAATGAAACCATCTTAAGGTATTTATTACATTTAATTGCATTTTAGGAATCTTGCAAACATCTTGCAACCTTAAAGAGGAATGTATAGACAGGAATTGTGAAAAGGAAACCGTTCAATCATTTAATGTCGTTAGTGTAAGGAACCTCAACGTAAGAGGTTATGAAAGTCTACGTGAGAGTGTGGTTTTTACAGCTGTATGCCTTTTCCTGACACCCACCTCAGAGACAAGTTTATGGGAAATGAAACTCAGCTATCATGTCGAATGTAAAGCTCCTAGTCTAGGAGAAAGTCATGTTGAGGTGATTGTCTACAGGGAGTGTGGTAAACGAAACAACAACAACAACAACAACAACAACAACAAAAGGCATACATGTAAAGGGAATATTATGGAATTTTCGAGTACATGTAGTCAATTTTAATAAAAATTGGATAAATTTCATGGTTTGTACACCACTTGGCTAAATTCGGTAAATTTTAGTGAATTTTCATCTATATTCGTCTAATTTTATATGAATTTGAGGTAGTTTAAACCATGCTTAGGTAAATCAATGGAATTTCAATAAATCTGGTAGTCATTTGTTGAATTTTGCTGGAATGTTGTGTCATTTGGTCAATTTGCGGAAAATGTAGTGGATTTTAGGAAAATTTAAGGTAAATCATGGGCAAGCACACTATTATTAGCTGAGTTTCTAATACAATTTTGCATACCCTAGGACCAGTATTGCATTATAAGGCATGCCATGTGTTAGCGTTCTTAAAAGCCAGTGATAAAAAACAAAAAGAGGTCTTTAATTCCACCCCTGGGCGTCATATCTAGTGTCATGTAGGTTGACGATCACGGAGTCCCAGCTGAGACCGTCTCATTGCTTCCACTAACTTGTGCTAGGCTCCTCTCTGTCTTATTTCCTGTCGACCACACTTGCTCAACTCTTGTTCTCTACCGACCCCAACATGATTAGGGTATCCGAGCCCTAGGGAGTCTCTTCCTTTTGCAACTTTATTGGCCCTGTTTATTTATTTTTTCTGATATCCTACTAGTGTGAGGAGGCAGCCTTGCTTTTTTATTTTCATGCTATTCCCTGTCTTTTGCCCAAGCCCCCTCAAGAAGGTAGGGTGTATTTAGCCCCACCACTTGCGGTGCACTCTGCCTATGGCTACACCCTCAAGGGCTGATCAGTTTGGAAGTTGGCGACCCCAAGGGATTTCTGAGCTGAGTCCAGTTTTCCTCCTCTTTATCCATTACCTCTGGGGCAAAGCCACTCCTAGTATACTTTTTATATGCCCTT